>JARQOC010000003.1:572699762-572846862 GCA_033576535.1 Allobates femoralis
TTTCCTAGAAGAGTTTGCAGACTCTTTTTGCAGAGCTCCTAAGTGTCAGAACAGCAGATACCCCCCTCAAGTGACCACATTTTGGAAATTAAAGTCATGGAGTTAAATTCAGGTCAATTAAAATTGCAAATGAGCCCTTGTTGTGCCAAGTAGATTGTAGTGCCCGTACATTCTGCTCAGCTCATGCTTCTGGAGACACATCTCATACATTAAACTAACTTTATTCACTACAGAAATCCCAAACATGTGGACGTTAACTGTGGTTTAGGCACATTGTGGTGCTCAGAAGGGAGGAGATATTTGGATTTGGGAGCACAGAGTTTGCTGAATTTCTGTTTTGGGGATGCCAAAGTGCTTTTCCAGAGCCTTTGTGTTGAAAGTAATGTGGAAGTCCCCTATGTTTCTGATGATGGACCTGAGTGGGACTTGTTTTTTTTGTGGGCTGAATTAAATGCTTACATGCTGAAATCAGTTGCTGAAGTCAGAAGAGGATGTTGTCCATCAGGGAAGCGGAGAGAAGTTGAGTAGAAATTGTTTTTTTTTGTGTATGGCATAACGGGAGGCATACAGTACAGACCAAAAGTTTGGACACACCTTCTCATTCAAAGAGTTTTCTTTCTTTTCATGACCATGAAAATTGTAGATTCCCACTGAAGGCATCACAACTATGAATTAACACATGTGGCATTATATACTTAACAAAAAAGTGTGAAACAACTGAAAATATGTCTTATATTCTAGGTTCTTCAAAGTAGCCACCTTTTGCTTTGATTACTGCTTTGCACACTCTTGGCATTCTCTTGATGAGCTTCAAGAAGTAGTCACCGGAATAGTTTTCACTTCACAGGTGTGAAGTGGGATTAATAAGTGGGATTTCTTGGCTTATAAATGGGGTTGGGACCATCAGTTGTGTTGTTTAATAGGTTTAATAAGTGGGATTTCTTGGCTTATAAATGGGGTTGGGACCATCAGTTGTGTTGTGCAGAAATCTGGTGGATACACAGCTGATAGTCTTACTGAATAGACTGTTAGCTGCTTTTTTCTTGCCATAATACAAATTCTAAGTAAACAAAAACGAGTGGCTATCATTACTTTAAGAAATTAAGGTCAGTCAGTCCAAAAAATTGGGAAAACTTACAAAGTGTTCCCAAGTGCAGTTGCAAAAACCATTAAGCACTACAAAGAAACTGGCTCACATGAGGACCGTTCCAGGAAAGGAAGACCAAGAGTCACCTCTGCTGCGGAGGATAAGTTCATCTGAGTCACCAGCCTCAGAAATCGCAGGTTAACAGCAGCTCAGATTACAGACCAGGTCAATGCCACACAGAGTTTTACCAGCAGACACATCTCTACAACAACTGTTAAGAGGAGACTTTGTGCAGCAGGCCTTGATGGTAAAATAGCTGCTAGGAAACCACTGCTAAGAACAGGCAACAAGTAAAAGAGACGTGTTTGGGCTAAAGAACACAAAGAATAGACATTAGACCAGTGGAAATCTGTGCTTTGGTCTGATGAGTCCAAATTTGAGATCTTTGGTTCCAACGACCGTGTCATTGTGCGACGCAGAAAAGGTGAACGGATGGACTCTACATGCCTGGATCCCACTGTGAAGCATGGAGGAGGAGGTGTGATGGTGTGGGGGTGCTTTGCTGGTGACACTGTTGGGCATTTATTCAAAATTGAAGGCATACTGAACCAGCATGGCTACCACAGCATTTTGCAGCGGCATGCTATTCAATCTGGTTTGCGTTTAGTTGGACCATCATTTATTTTTCAACAGGACAATGACCCCAAACACACCTCCAGGCTGTGTAAGGGCTATTTGACCAAGAAGGAGAGTGATGGGGTGCTACGCCAGATGAACTGGCCTCCACAGTCACCAGACCTGAACACAATCGAGATGGTTTGGGGTGAGCTGGACAGCATAGTGAAGGCAAAAGGGCCAACAAGTGCTAAGCATCTCTGGGAACTCCTTCAAGACTGTTGGAAGACCATTTCCAGTGACTACCTCTTGAAGCTCATCAAGAGAATGCCAAGAGTGTGCAAATGCGTTCCTATGTTTAACATGGGAACACATGTGCCTGCGTTTGGCTGCGTTCGGTTGCATTTGCATTCGGATGCGCATAATTTGTGTGCACTCCGAACGCAGCATGTTGCATTTTTTGTGTGGTCGCGGGCACTTGTTTTATGCCTGCAAGCGCATATACCATGCATTGAAGTCAATGGATCCGCAGTGTCCTCCGCATGACAGCGCAGGAGAACGCTGTGTATCTCATTGAAATCTCTCCCGGTGGCCGCCAGTGATTAGCGGCGGCCACCAGGAGATCAGCTAGAGCCTCCACTGATCTCCCGCCAGTGTCAGTGCGGGAGATTTGAAGAAAAAGCTGATCTGACAGCTGTTTAAATCTCCCGCGCCGACACCGAATAGGTGATGTTGGCGTGGGAGATTTGAAACGGCGATTAGCTGTTTCAGATCTCCTGCACCGATAGATGAGCGGGAGATCAGCTGTGGCCGGGAGGAGGAGATCTCTGCCGCTGATCTCCTCCTCCCGGCCGTCCCCGAGACAGCTGATTGGCTGGCCGGGCTGATACTAATGTGAATGCATGCGGAGATTCTCTGCTGCGTTCACATCAGTATGGACTGCATTTGCACTGCGTATACGTCTGCATGCCATAAGCATGCAGATACATACGCAAATGGGAACCCAGCCTTAGTCCTCCTGTAATGCTCATCCAAAGGTTTAATAGGAGAACTATGATTGTGCTACACACTGTATAAACAATGTTATTGCAGTATATAATATGAGAGATCTATTGAGTGCTGGTTCAAGTCCCCCAGGGAGGCTAAAAAATAAAGTAAGGCCCCTTTTACATTGGTGTTTTTTTGAAAATGCGGCAGATCCGGCAGATTTACTGCATCTTCCGCCTAACGGCAGCACTTGCGGCACACTTGCAGCAAGCCCCATGCATTGTCTATGAGGCTTGCGGCAAGTGTGGTTTTGCCGGTTGCAGCAGATGCGGGCGCGAAAAAAACGCTGCTGACAGTGGGTTTTTTTTGCGGCCGCAAGTGCCACATCTGTTTCCACCGGCAAAACTACGCTTGCCGCATCCGACAGCAAGCCCCATAGACAATGCATGGGGCTTGCCGGATCACGGCCGTTAAGCGGAAGATGCGACAGATGTGGTAAATCTGCTGGATCTGCTGCATTTTCAAAAAACCGCTTATGTGAAAGCAACCTAAAAATGTTTTTTTGTTTTTTTTAATCTATAAAAGTTTTTACAGCTCTCATTTTTCCCTTACAAAATAGGCAATAACAATAAATAAACATATTTGGTATCATTGTGTCTAATCTATCAAAATATAATTCAACCCATTCACTACCAATGATGTATATTTATCATCGGCCATGTCCCTGATTTTGATGCGGGCTCACAAGTTGAGCCTGCATCTTTCCCAGCACTGGACAGCAGAGTTAATAAGCCATCAAGTGCCTTTAAATGAAATCGGTGGATCTGACTTCCACCCGTGGCTGGTAACCCATTAAATGCCACTGTCAATCTCTTAAAGAGGCATTTAACACTGACAGGAAGCACGTCACTAATATCGCCAATTAATGGCCCTATTACGTGATAATGGGGCGTGCTGTGTTGTCATGACAGCTGGGGGTCATCCTCTTGTGAACGCTGCTGGGCAGCATTCATAGGAGATTGTAATATTTGCTATATAGAACAGTGCTGATGCACTGCTCTGTATAGTATAAGCAATCAACCCAGCTTCATTAAATCCAGTAAACAAAAAAAGTTTTAAAATATATAAAAAAACACAAGTTTAAATTAACTCACTTTCGCACTAATATATAAAGCTGAATGTGTGTGTGTGTGTGTGTGTGTGTGTGTGTGTATGTCCGGGATTGTCATCTACCCCGTCGCAACTACAGCCACAAAATTTTGCACAGTCACACGTCTGGACCCCGAGAGCGTCATAGGCTATGTTGTGAGGTGAAAGTTTAACCCAATTCACCAAACAATTTTGGCCCTATCTACATAATGGAGAGAAAGTGACAGTTACCAGTTGACAGTTGTGAATGAGAGGGGCTTAATGACAGCACCAAAGACTAACAGCATATACCACCATATAGTCACTAAGGTGGGGCCCTGACATGGAATATTCACCACGCACGGGGACATGTATACACACTACATGCACACAAAGAGTAACAGCTAAGGTGGAGCCCCCAACATTGGATACTCACCACGCACCCGAACACAAACACACACACCACAAAGAGACACACACAACACAGAGACACACCACATAGACCCCCCCCCCCCACAGGGACACACACACATACTCACCCTATAGGGACACATGCACTCACCCCACAGGGACACACACACCACAGGGACATACACACATACACACCCCACAGAGACACACAGACCCCATAGGGATGGACACACACCACAGAGACACCCCTCCCCCCACAAGGACACACATTCCAGGGACACACACCACACAGACAGACACAGATGTGCACAAATCGCCTCACACAACTCGCCTCATACGTCTGGTATCTTTAATTTCCAAAAATAAACATCTGATTAAAAACAGCCAATGTGCAACACATGTGCCATATAGAGAATTAAGGCAGATGTCAGTCACATGAGCTGTCTTTTATGTGTATGTGTGAGGTAATATATACTGCCCGGCCGGGGGGAGGATTTACTGTTGGCTGGAGATTTATTAGGCTGCCTATAGCAACCAATCACAGCTCAGCTTCTATTTTCCTACAGGTCATTAATAAGACATATTCAAATTCTATTTTGTTATAGCTAACAGCAGTTATTTATTAACCCGGGCGTAGCCGGGTAGTACAGCTAGTTAAAAATATAACAAAAAAAATAACAAATACACATATTTGGTATTGTCGCTTTCAGAAATGCGCAAACAAATGAATCTAATCTGAAAAGAAATCAAAACACCAGAATTAAAGTGAACCTGTCGCCCCTTTTGGGCGTTCTAAACTGTGCCCACCACCTTTAACGTACTGTAATTGGTTCTGGTATCCCCAGACATACCCATGCATACTTCATAAATCAACTTTTTAACTGTCCTGCGCTGTATGTAAATGAGTTCTTAAAGGTCTGATGGGTTGCAGTACACTTAGTTCGAGCCGCCCCGCTGCCTGGAAAACCCACCCCCTCCATTGAAAACATGCACCCCTCCTGTGTATCTACAGTGGGGGAAATCAGCTTTTGATCCCTTGCTGATTTTTTAAGTTTGCCCAATGACAAAGACATGAACAGTCTATAATTTTAAGGGTAGGTTCATTTTAACAGTGCAAGATAGAATATCAAAAATAAAATCCAGAAAATCACATTGTCTATAATATATAAAGTTACCAGCTGTACTACCCGGCTTCGCCCGGGTTAATAACTGCTGTTAACAAAATAGAATGCGTTAACAAAAATTTATTCAGCACACAAAAACCACAAAACAATTAGATAGAAATGTAATTATTAAAAGGCAAAAACTAAGCTAATAGAAGCATTTCACAACATATATTTCAACACCACAGATATTCCACAGTTTCTATATCCTCTCACAAAGAGGTAATGTGACTGACATCAGCCTTTCCACCAACACACCCTAACTGACATCCTATTACCTCACAGACATCCTATTACCTCACAGAAGCTTTACTGAGAATGTCCTTTGTTGTCTATATTAACCAATCAGAGCTCAGATTAACAGTAGCAAAATAGAAGCAGAGCTGTGATTGGTTGCTATTGGCAGCCTGATAAATCCCCAGGCAACAGGAAGCCCTCCCCCCTGACAGTATATATTAGCTCACACATACACATAATAGATAGCTCATGTGACTGACAGCTGCCTATTTCCTATATGGTACATTTGTTTCTCTTGTAGTTTTGCTGCTTAATAATCAGGTTTTTATTGTTGAAGGATAATACCAGACTTGTGTGTGTTTTAGGGCGATTATGTGGCGAGGTTGGT
The DNA here is from genome assembly GCA_033576535.1 of Allobates femoralis. Lineage (NCBI taxonomy): Eukaryota > Metazoa > Chordata > Amphibia > Anura > Aromobatidae > Allobates > Allobates femoralis. The sequence goes on from JARQOC010000003.1 coordinate 572,705,779, forward strand.
GTATGTGTGGTGAAATGTGTGCTGAGGGTGGTATATGTGTTCAAGCACGTGGTAGTGTAAGGCGCATTTTGTGTGTGTGTTCATATCCCCGTGTGTGGTGAGTATCCTATGTCGGGGCCCCACCTTAGCAACTGTATGGTATATACTCTTTGGCGGCATCGCTCTCATTCTTTAAGTCCCCCTTGTTCACATCTGGTAGCTGTCAATTTGCCTACAACACTTTTCCATTCACTTTTTCCCCATTATGTAGATAGGGGCAAAATTGTTTGGTGAACTGGAACACGCGGGGTTAAAATTTCACCTCACAACATAGCCTATGACGCTCTCGGGGTCCAGACGTGTGACTGTGCAAAATTTTGTGGCTGTAGTTGCGACGGTGTAGATGCCAATCCCGGACATACATACATACACACATACATACATACATACATACACACATACATACATACATACACACACACATTCAGCTTTATATATTAGATTCGCAATTTTGCAAAGAAATTCATGATTCACAATAAAACATACTGACAACCCTCATTTACCCATTTATTAAAAACCCCAACAACATACGCACTGTCGATAATCTACCACGAGGTCCCACGTCGCAATCTCAGCTCTGCTGCATCTGAACTTGCGCTGAAGGAGGAAGCATTCTTTCATCATGAGCTCCAAGGGCACAATGACTGCACCCAGAGCTTCGACCCCATCTGCGGTCAGTTGACACGATTACCATTGTGACGCATTGTGATTACATATATACCATGATGGGGATCATATATGCCTGGATGAGCCCATATATACCAGGATGGGACAAGGATGGGGAACATATATACCAGGATGGAGGACATATATACCTGGAAAGGGACCAGAATGGAGGATATTAGTACAGAATTGGGGGACTTGCCCCATAACAATGTCAGCAGCAGATCTCCCCCATAATAATGTGTCATGACCACATTTTTTGCTTTAAAGGGGATATCCGGGATTTATAAAAATAAAAATTGTGCCTAAGCACTAAAGGTACCTTGACACGCCGCTACAACAGGATGGATACAACCCGCTACTTCACGTGCACGAGCATGCCCAAACGGTTACAAACGGGAAACGCACCACCTTTACACGCCGCCACAAGGTGCGCTACGCTACGTTACAGCTACAGATAGATACATCGCCGGGTGTCTCAAGTAGCCATCTGTAGCTTAGTCTACCATCTTCACACGCCGCCACCACATAGTAATCTGGGCGTAACAAAGGCAGCAGGTAAAACATATAGGTGTGCCACAGTCCTGTACGCCGCGCCCAAACCACAACCATTGGCCAACACGAGAGAGTTGTGATTGGGCACGACGGAAAGGGCGGATGGCTGAGACGTGACATACTAGTGATCGGACTGTGGCACGGAATAAGCGCTTGTGACAGCGGCGTGTGGCGATTGCGCTAAGTTGCGTTTGTGCGACACACAGTAGCGGCTTACAACACACAGTATGTGCGTTTTCAGTTGAAGTTTTATCTGTGTCATGTCTGCCTAACTATGTGTGAATACTGGCCCAATGGTGTTCATATATGTGCTAACAGATGTGAATGTAGTGGAGGAGCTCCCAAGGCCACATGTCCAAGATGTGTGTGACCGTGTCCTTCAAACCACCTGACAAGAATATGTCCTGCATCAATGTGCTGTGTACAGGTCACCCTCTGCCTACACCAAAATAAAAGGGTGAGGTACACACATTTCCCACATACACTGTTGGACAAAATCCTTCACAAACAGCATGGCTACCCACACAGATTGTCTGCACAATCCCAGCCAATAGGTGTCTATGACATCCCTGGCCCCCCCCCAAAACCTTCAACACACTGCCCTCCATTCCCAAGTAATCAGGCTCACACAGATTAGTTTTGATCCAAGGACAAAATATTTATTATAATGCATCAATCCTGACCTTGAAGTGAAAAAAAAGAAATATACAGAAAGGAAATACAATGGACATTAAAACTGCATGTGACATTGTTTAAACATATATTAGGGATCCCAAAATTAGCACACATGAAAACCTGTGCAGCAACCAGAAAAAAATAAGCATACCTAATCTAACTAACTAACTAAACGTTATGCACATAATGAAACCAAAGAACACAAAACAAAAAAAAAAAAACATGGCACAGCTTACCTGCTGTCACCAACATTGCAAGCTTCAATCCATCATCCAGAACCAGCCACACTGCATGGCCTGGTCCTGCCAGCCCACTGCACCAGACCCATTGAAGTAGGAGCAGTAAGCATCTCTACTGTCCCTGGCCTCCTGCTGAGTGCGACCATGGCTCTGCGGCTGGAGTGGCGCAACAACATGGCCCTCATCACGCCAAGTCCCTGGACGGACCTCCCCTGTTGTGGCGTCTGCACCGCGATCTTCTTCTGGACGGCTTTAGCGGTCCTCTGCACCCCCAGTTGGTTGAGCAGAGCCCACTGAATCCGCCGAATAGTGGCGCGATTGCGCAGCCTAGGATGACGGTGGTGCCCATTACCCCAGTAATCATACCGGTCACAGTGCTCTATGAGGACCAGTAGTTCGGCCATCCCCCACGTTGCAGCGCGGTGAACGGCCGCCATGACTGCTATGGTGTGTGCAGAGGAGGGGCTGGCACCTTGCAGGCAGAGTGAAAATGAAACTAACATCATGACGTCATTACGGCCGCGGTCGGGGTCACGCACCCTTTAAAGTAGCCCAACGCGCAGTGACACGGGCGAAACACTTATGCGGCACCTACTACACAAGACCCACAGTGCGGTGCGTAAACCAAGGCTGTGAGCTGTGTGCTGACGAATTACTTTCCATGTGGTATGGGTATGCGTACATCTGTGTGCGCGTTGCGCGCAGTGACACCCAAGGAACACTTCTACGGCATCTGCAGTGCAATAAGCCAGGGCGGTGCGTAAAACAAACTTGTGCGCTGTGTACAGCATTATTCCTTATCATGTGTTCAGAGAATGTGCACACTGTATAAGGATCATGGCGCATTTGTACATTTTCTTTCCGCAAGTGTGTGTCCGCGTAATTGTACTAATATATGATCGTGCATACGGCGCGTATCTGTAGTGCTGAAGTGACAGCTCAACCAAGATGGAGGGCTGTGAGGCAAGGGCCAATCGGAACGCAGCATCTTCCACCAATGATCGCAGATGGGGCGCGGTAACACGGAGGCTGTGTCACGCCCTAGCTACATTCCAGCTACATGGCCTGGTGTCCAGACATCCCTTCTGTAGCTTCTTTACACGCCGATACAGCTCGCTGCAATCGGCTTTGTAGCCATCTGTTTCAGAGCAGTGCTCGGAAACAGATGTATCTGTTGCCGGCTGCCTCCTACCGTCTTCACACGCCACTACTACGGGCTATATTGACGACGCAAGCTACAATCGTAGCCTGTAGCGGGTTGTATCCATCCTGTTGTAGCGGCGTGTAAAGGTACCTTAAAAGATAGGTAGCTGTCACCTACCTGCCTGTTCTTCCTGGCACCATTCACCGCCATCAGAGAGCGGTCTTAGACGCATCTGTCAGCGATTTTGCCACTTCCATTGACGATACGTCAACAAAGGGGCACTTAGCTGCCGTCATGCTGATTGACAGTCAGCCCCCCCCAATCAGGTAACAGGGAGCCATCATCATGATGTCTTCTTTGCACCCACTTCCACAGAGCAGAGCGGAAAAGCCACCTCTGCTCTGTTTACCCCGCCATGCTGTCTCCAGCAGGCGTGGTCTGCAACCGTTCTGTGGCGGGGATGAACAAGAGGTGAATGGTGCCAGACACAACAGGCAGGTAGGTGGCAGCTACCTGCCTGTTAGTGGTTGGGCTTGTTTCTTTTTTTAATAAAAATCCTGGATAACCCCTTTAAGTTTTTTTCCTATTTTCCTTTTTAAAACCTAAGTACATCCTTTAATCTGAAAAAAATGTTACTTAGGCGGCCGTCACATGCTTCAATCTTTTGAGCGACATTGTTAGCGATCACATGCACGCGCGATCGCTAACAATATCGTTCACATGGCTGGTGAGCTGTCACACAGGCAGACTCACCAGCGATGTGGACCAGCGAGATCACTGGTAACTATGGTACACATCGGGTTACTAGGCGCCGGGCGGCGCTTAGTAACCCTACGTTTACCATAGATACCATCTCCCAGCATAGGCTGTGCCGCTGGGAGATCGTTCATCGTGGTGTCACACACCACGATGATGCAGATTGATCAAGCGATTATCGCTTGATATGAGCTCCGGCTCACAAATCTGCGATCAAACAATCAAGCGATTTTACAGTGTAAAATCGCTTGATTACACGCAGCGACGCACAAATGATATCGCTTAAGCGATCAAAAAGCAGATCGCTTAAGCGATATCGTTCAAGAAATTGATGCGTGTGACGGCCGCCTTATGTTAATGTTAAGTCTCAAAAAATTTAATTGGTTCCCCCCATATATGGTATATATTTGCATATTCTATTATGCACAGGTCACCACGTCCTACATTTACAGTGGGTACAGGAAGTATTCAGACCTCTTTAAATTTTTCATTATTTGTTTCATTGCAGCCAATTGGTAAATTAACAAAATGCATTTCTTTTCTCATTAATGTACACTATGCACCCCAAAACAGGGAAAAAAACAGAAATGTAGATATTTGTGCAAATTTATTAAAAAAGAAAAACTGAAATATCACATGGTAATAAGTATTCAGAACCTTTCGTCAGTATTCAGTAGAAGCATCCTTTTGAGCTAGTACAGCCATGAGTCGTCTTGGGAATGATGCAACAAGTATTTCACACCTGGATTTGGGGATTCTCTGCCATTCTTCTTTGCAGATCCTATACAGTTCCGTCAGGTTGGATGGTGAATGTTGGTGGACAGCCATTTTTAAGTCTCTCCAGAGATGCTCAATTGGGTTTAGGGCAGGGCTCTGGCTGGGTCAGTCAAGAATGGTCACAGAGTTGTTCTGAAGCCACTCCTTTGTTATTTTAGCTGTGTGCTTAGGGTCATTGTCTTATTGGAATGTGAACCTTCAGACAAGTCTTAGGTCCAGAGCACTCTGGAAGAGGTTTCATCCAGGATATCTCTGTACTTGGCCGCATTCATGTTTCCTTCAATTGCAACCAGTCGTCCTGTCCCTGCATCTGAAAAACACCCCATAGCATAATGCTGCCACCACCATGTTTCACTGTTGGGATTGCATTGGGCAGGTGATGAGAAGTGCCTGGTTTTCTCCACAAATACTGCTTAAAATTATCATCAAAAAGTTCTATCTTAAGGGGGTGTCACACGCGTCAATGTCGTCAGCGAGATGATCGCTGACGACATTGACGGCTGATTGCTGGTGAGCTGTCACACAGACAGACTCACCAGCGATCAATTGACCAGTGACATCATGGAAACGATTTAAATATCGTTTCCACGATGTCCTGCTCCCGCTGCCAGCCTGCTGGAAGCGGGAGCAGCCTGGTCTCCAAGGTACACTGCGGGTAACTAGGCAGCGCGCGCTGCCTAGATACCCGACGTGTACCTTAGTTACCAGCCTCCTCCGCTCACCCGGTGAGCGGAGGAGGCTGGTAACTAAGGTACACAGTCGGGTATCTAGGCAGCGCGCGCTGCCTAGTTACCCGCAGTGTACCTTGGAGACCAGCTCCCAGCGCTTGTGACAGGCGCTGGGAGCTGGAATATCGCTAGTCCCGGTGTCACACGCAGCGATGCTGCGTGTCCACCGGGCGACAATCGCCAGGTTTCAGAGCTGGTTCTGAAACCTGGCGATCATCAACCAGCGATTTATCGCTGGTTGATGCAGTATGTCACACGCGTCAATATCGCTGCAACGTCACGTGCAGCCGATATCGTGCAGGCGATATTGACGCGTGTGACACCCCCTTTAGTCTCATCAGACCAGAGAATCTTATTTCTCATAGTCTGGGAGTCCTTCATGTGTTTTTTTCCAAATTCTATGTGGGCTTTCATATGTCTTGCACTGAGGAGAGGCTTCCATCGGGTCACTTTGCCATAAAGGCCAGACTGGTGGAGGACTGCAGTAATAGTTGACTTTGTGGAACTTTCTCCTATCTCCCTACTGCATCTTTGGAGCTCAGCCACAGTGATCTTGGTGTTCTTCTTTACCTCTCTCACCAAGGCTCTTTTCCCATGATTGCTCAGTCTGGCTGGACGGCCAAATCTAGGAAAACGTCTGATGGTTCCAAACATCTGCCATTTAAGGATTATGGGGGTCACTGTGCTCTTAGGAACCTTGAATACTGCAGAAATTCTTTTGTAACCTTGGCCAGATCAGTGCCTTGTCACAATTGTCTCTGAGCTCCTTGGGTAGTTTCTTTGACATCATGATTCTCATTTGGTCTGACATGCACTGTGAGCTGTGAGGTCATATATAGACAGGTGTGTGCCTTTCCAAATCTAGTCCTATCAGTTTAATTAAACACAGCTGGACTCCAATGAAGGAGTAGAACCATCTCAAGGAGGATCACAAGGAAATGGACAGCATGTGACTTAAATATGAGTGTCTGAGCAAAGGGTCTGAATACTTATGACCATGTGATATTTCAGTTTTCCTTTTTTAATTAATTTGCAAACATTTCTGTTTAAGTCAAGATTGGGTGCAGAGTGTACATTGATGAGAAAAAAAATGAACTTTTTTGAATTTACCAAATGGCTGCAATGAAACAAGAGTGAAAAATTTAAATACTTTCCGTACCCACTGTATGGGTACCTTTACACGCCACTACTGGCGGGTGGATACAACCAGCTACTTCACGTGCACGAGCACGCACAAACGGTTGCAAACGGTAATCGCACCATCTTTACACGCCGCAACAAGGTGCGCTACGGTACGTTACATCTATCTCTGGATATACTGCTGGGTGTCTCAAGTTACCTTCTGCAGAGCACCTTACCTCATTTACACACCGCTACAACAAGCTAATATGGGCGGACCTGGTGCAGCAGGGACAACACATAGGCGTGCCACAATTGTCAATTACGAGACGTCCGTACGCTGATAGGACAAAGCACGAACATCATGATTGGGCAGGCATCGCAGGAGGCTGATTAATACATGACGCTCGAGCAATTGTGTAGTGTGACTGGTCGGCTCCTTAAATATGCCTCCCTATGCAGCGACTACCAATCGTCATGCAGGAGCTTCCTCCAATGATCGCTGATGGGCCGCGGTAACCCGGAGCCTGTGTCACGCCCCAGCTACATACCAGGTACATAGCCTGGTGTCCAGACATCCCTTCTGTTGCTTCTTTACACGCCGTTACAGGTCGCTACAATCGCCTGGAGCCACCTGTTTCAGAGCAGTGCTCTGAAACAGGTGCCGCTACTGCCGGGTGGCTACGACCATCTTCACACGCCGCTACCACGGGGTGCATTGGCGGTGCAAGCTACATTTGTCGCATGTAGCTGGTTGTATCCACCCGCCAGTAGCGGCGTGTAAAGGTACCCTTAGTCCTTTGTAATATAGATGTAACGATTTTATTACTGTACATTTACTAATAAAGTTATATATTTTTTTATTAGTACTTTTGGTGTTTTTTCTACTTTGTTTTTCATCACATCATCCCCAACACACCTCAGCATATCAATATAATTCTTGTCCACCACTGCATGAAAATGATCACAAAGTGATTTGATGTTTGGTATCTAATGCAGACCGCAGAGGTCAGTACTCTTGCGCCTATAAATTAACGCTGCTTCATGCACGTCTGTGTAATTCCGTCCAATGTTGAATCGCAATGGACGGACTGGCCGCAGCTCTCCTAACTTGAGCATGGCAGTCCGTACTTTGTGATCCGACATCAGACTGCACATTTTGGGACTATTTTGTGAATGTAAATAAAGTTTTAGGAAAATAAAAAAAACAGTAAAATCGGAAGAAAAGTACAAACGTGTGAAAAAGCCCTTATATTATTGCAAATTTATGCAGGGCTGTGGTGATGTAATAAAGATTCCTTTACAAAGTACTAAAAGCAGATGCAGCAGTTTAGCAAAATGGATCCTGATGTCAAGCTACCTTTTAATGAAAAATGTAGATCTAACCAGTACAATGGTCAAATAGTATTAGTATACAGTATTTTCTTCCAAAAAGTTTCTGTTTAGCGTTTTTACTTTTTTAGAATCTACTGGTTGACTTGTTCTATCTTATTTCATTGTGCTAGGTGCCTATTTCCACACCTTTCCTTCCACACCCTTTTTTGCTTTTGCATCACATGAGAGACAAAAAGGTAATTGAACTTCATAACTGCAACCAACTGGTACCTGAATAATATTTTATGTTCTGTGATATTTAAGTTAATTACGTGTTCTAATGCTTTTAATTCAAGGAAATTCCTTTTTTTTTTTTCCCCCCAAAATCGTAGTCTAATGCTGCCAGAAAATATTTTACTATGTAGACAGACCCCTCCATTGTCCATTTAGCAGGATTGTTCTTGGTAATTTTTCAGCCATTTAGGGTGCTTTCACATTAGCGTTCCCCTCCGCAGTGTTCTGCGGAGGGGAGCCGCAATGTGAGCACAGCACCGCAAGTCCCATATGTGATCTGTGCGCAGGCGAATGCCTGCGCACAAATCAAATCACCCAGTCTGTTGCATTTCTGGTGCGGACGAGACTGGATGATCACATATGGGAGTGAATGGGTGCGCATGGTCATGCGCAGTCAAGCGCAGCACCGTGCGCTCCCATTATAAAGATAGGGGCTTGCGGTGCTGCGCTCACATTGCGGCTCCCCTCCGCACAACGCTGCGGAGGGGAACGCTAATGTGAAAGTAGCCTTATTGAGTGGAAATATGCAACTCAATGAAAACAGTTAGTTTGTATTTGTCACATTTCTCCAAAGCAGATTACGTGGAGGCAGTTCATGGGAACATTACAGATCATTAAACTAACTTGGCATTACCTTCTATTCCTCCTGACACTTTCCTGATGCTCTCCAAGTTGCACCTGTTCCCTTCTTCCAGAATGTTTTGAAAAGTACCATGAGAAACAGAATGGCACTGAAAGCATGCCCACAATAAATGAGTCATTCACAGCAAGTCATTTAAAGATGCACTCCCAAGGAGTGTTTTATATCTGTGCATATACACTGTGTGCAGAATTATTAGGCAAATGAGTATTTTGATCACCTGATACTTTTTATACATGTTGTCCTACTCCAAGCTGTATAGGCTTGAGAGTCAACTACCAATTAAGTAAATCAGGTGATGTGCATCTCTGTAATGAGGAGGGGTGTGGTGTAATGTAGCGACCGGTGGTAAGGCCGCGGGTGTGTGTGTATGATCTTTCTCAACAGAATCCCCATACTCAGGTTTAACCGATAATAACATTTCTTTACTGTAAAACATATTTATCTCACAGTCAACTGAACTATATGCGCACTTGTATATATTAGAGTCTCTGGATCTTCACTTCTTCCGGGTACGCAGCAAGAAAAGAAAACACAACAATGAAGGTATCTTTCCCTAACTTTCCCTAAAATCACGTACCAGTCTTATCACAGAAGAAGATGTCGCTCCCACGTAGCAGGCCTGGGGATCTCCTCACTCTTCTTCTTTGGTCTCCTTCTGCAGGTAACAGTCTGTCTCTCCCAGTCTCAGGGCACACAGAGCAACAGCAGAAGGGAGATCACAGCAGCACAAATGGCTCCCTTATGTCGGTCACGGCCCCTGCACATGTAATCCGGGTGCTCGGCGGGCAAGGTTTTGCAGAGCGGCCAGAGTCACAGCACCAAAGTCCAGTGGCCCAGGATCAGTCACCGGGGCTTCTGCGGGGTGATTTTTTCGGTAAGGTGTAGCAAAGTAGTCCACTTTAAACAGACATCCGCAGGGAGATCTTCTCAGCTCTGGATTTATACTGCTCTGATTCTCTGCTTTCACTTCCTGGTTAAACAACAGAGATGGCTGGGAGTTTCCCAGCTCTGTGTTTGTACAGTCCACTGATGCCCCCTGGTGGACAAGTGCGGACTGTGCACAGTTCATTGCAGTTTCAATTTCAATAATACAATCTGAATTGTACACCTCATTACAAGGGAAATGCCTTTCCTTAGGCAAAATGGGTCAGCATAGAGATTTGATGGGCTCTGAAAAGTCCAACATTGTGAGATGTCTTGCAGAGGGATGCAGCAGTCTTGAAATTGCCAAACCTTTGAAGTGTGATCACCGAACAGCGTTTCATGGCAAATAGCCAACAGGGTCGCAAGAAACGTGTTGGGCAAAAAAATGCACAAAACAACTGCCCATGAATTGAGGAAAATCAATCGTGAAGCTGCCAAGATGCCATTTGCCACCAGTTTTGCCATTTTTCGGACCTGCAACGTTACTGGAGTATCAAAAAGCACAAGGTGTGCTATACTCAGGGACATAGCCAAGGTAAGGAAGGCTGAAAAACAACCACCTTTGAACAAGAAACATAAGATAAAACGTCAAGCCTGGGCCAAGAAATATCTTAAGACTGATTTTTCAAAGGTTTTATGGACTGATGAAATGAGAGTGACTCTTGATGGGCCAGATGGATGGGCCAGAGGCTGGATCAGTAAAGGGCAGAGAGCTCCACTCTGACTCAGACGCCAGCAAGGTGGAGGTGGGGTACTGGTATGGGCTGGTATCATCAAAGATGAACTTGTGGGACCTTTTCGGGTTGAGGATGGAGTGAAGCTCAACTCCCGGGCCTACTGCCAGTTTCTGGAAGACAACTTCTTCAAGCAGTGGTACAGGAAGAAGTCTGTATCGTTCAAGAAAAACATGATTTTCATGCAGAACTATGATCCATCACATGCATCCAACTACTCCACAGTGTGGTTAGCCAGTAAAGGTCTAAAAGAAGAAAAAATAATGACATGGCCCCAGTGTTCACCTGATCTGAACCATATAGAGAATTTGTGGTCCCTCCTAAAATGTGAGATCTACAGGGAGGGAAAACAGAACACCTCTCGGAACAGTGTCTCTGAGGCTGTGGTGGCTGCTGCATGCAATGTTGATCGTAAACCGATCAAACAACTGACAGAATCTATGGATGGAAAGCTGTTGAGTGTCATCATAAAGAAAGGTATTGGTCACAAATTTTTTTGTGTTTTGTTTTTGCATGTCAGAAATGTTTTTTTTTTCTCAAATTTTCGTGCAGTTATATTGGTTTACCTGGTGAAAATAAACAAGTGAGATGGGAATATATTTGGTTTTCTCCTTCGCATCAAAGTCGCACACAGGACCATGGGTGTATGCTTTTCTGCCACTAGAAGGCGACACTAAGTATAGAAAAAAAGTTAAGCCCTCCTTCCTGCAGTATACATTGGTCCGTGGGCGTAGCTACCCAGTTTTTGCTTAGTGTCGCAAGGAGGCACATATGTGTCTGTAGCTCAGACCACATCTACCATTTTTATTCTTACTTTTAATTTTACTACTTAATTCTTATTTAACTTTTTATTATACGCCAAGGGCGCCGCTCTATATAGAGCATGAGGGATCCCAAGGCAGCGCACACCACCTCTGGAGGGGCGACAAATCTTCGTAGAGAGGCTCCGCCCTCACTACCCAAGACTAGGCAGCCAACCACTGCATACCCATAGCATCCCTCTGCAGGACAGGGATGAAAGGGGGCACAAGTGCAGCACCTTTCACCTCCTCCAACAAAGGAGCAAGTTATTGAGGCCACCAGCGTGCCCAGCCACTGCACCGATCCATCTCCAAGGGATCCGGTGCAGCACCAACAGCAGCTGCCTGTACACACAGGGCACCATTCCCCCCTCCAGCCGCGGCGGCACCAGGCCGGGACGCGCACCACCGGTAAGTTCAGGTCGCGCGTCCAGGGCATGGCGCCGAAGACTCTCCGCTGTGGAAAGGCAACGGACCCCTCAAGGGCCCTGCTCTTGCTGCACCCTTCCCCCAGGGAAAAAAGACAGAACCCACAAAGGACTCTGCTCTCCCTGCTCCATCCCAGAGCCTCTGGCCACCTGCAGAGCATTCCCCACTACATCCCCCTGCACAACAGGGGAATGCAAGGAGTGCTCACGCCGCCACCCCTCACTCTCTCCAACCAAGGAGTAGCACCGACCCAGCCCCAAGGGGTCCGGTTCTCAGCTGCAGCATCAGCCTCCACAGCCTGAATCCTCAGCATCCCACGGTGGCTCCATGCTGGGATGCGCACCACCTGTAAGTTCGGGGTGCACGTCCACGGCATGGGGCGGAGGGACAACAGCCTGCTGCGGCGCCGCAGTCTGCCGGTGCAGCGCCGTAGGTTGCCAGCATCGCGGACCCCGGCGCCGCTTCCGGTAGCCCACACTAATCTAGTCCCCGGTCTGGGCCCGCACGTTGACGCCGCCCTGCCCGCCGGTGATTGGCCGCGCATCATGTGACCACCCAGCGTCATAGGGGCAGGCACAATGACGCGGCGGGGCACAGATAGCCGTGATTGGCAGCTGCTGGTGTCAATCGCGGCTAGACACGCCCACCGCTGGGAGTAGGGCTAATAAAAGGAAACACTCCCCCTTAGGCAAGCAGCCAACCACTCCAGGGCCACACTGCATCGCCCCGCCCCCAACCACACCCCCATCACGGCGCGAAACTCAGCAAGTGAGATGGGGATATATTTGTTTTTTATTAAGTTGCCTAATAATTCTGCACAGTAATAGTTACCTGCACAAACAGATATCCTCCTAAGATAGCCAAATCTAAAAAAAAAAAACACTCCAACTTCCAAAAATATTAAGCTTTGATATTTGAGTCTTTTGGGTTGATTAAGAACATAGTTGTTGATCAATAATAAAAATAATCCTCTAAAATACAACTTGCCTAATAATTTTGCACACAGTGTAGCTTAGTGTGAGTGTTAATATATTCGCCTACCTCCACTTTTTCTGAGAGCCATCATGGTTCTTCTCCTCCTCTCAGTGATGTTATCACGTTGCAGACTCTCTGGGTCACATTATGCCCTGAGTGGCCAGGAAGTGACTTCTACAATGCAAGTCTAGCAATCTACTGGGTAGAAATGGAGGCTTATATACCACGCTACTGTACAGACCAGTCAATAAATTCACTGACAAGATTTAAACCTTTTTGTGTTCTTTATTTCCAACGCATTTCAGGGTCTTCATGTCCCTTCATCAGGAGACACACACAGGTGTACATCTCCATAGACAATATGTTTATGGAGCCTTGTTCTAACTCTCCATAGACTTGCATTGTCAGTTTACTAGAAAGGAAAAACAAGGCACACGTTGGGTTTATCTGTGGTGAGACACTTGTGATAAAGAGGAAAAATGCTCACCTGGCATGGTTGTGAAAAGTCACAACCACTGAAGTTATATATGTCTTGTGATTTCCAAGATTCACTGTGTGCACCGGTTTCCTGGGTAATAATCTAGAAATCCACCGAGTATAAATGGGGGCTTATATACACCGCGCTACCGTACAGACCAGTCAATAAATTGAAATGCGTTGGCAATAAATCACACAAAAAGGTTTAAATACTGTCAGTGAATTTATTGACTGGTCTGTACGGTAGCGCGGTGTATATAAGCCCCCATTTATACTCGGTGGATTTCTAGATTATTACTCAGGGAGACTGCTGCACACAGTGAATCATGGAAATCACAAGATATTATATGCATCTTCAGTGGTTGTGACAAGTGTCTCACTGCAGAAAAATCCTATGTGTATCTTGTTTTTCCTTTCCAGTAAATTGACAATGCAAATCTATGGAGAGTTAAAACAAGGCTCCATACACATATTGTAAAAGAGAATTGCTGCTCATGATGCTGGATCCAAAAGAAGGTGGCAGTAGTTGAGTATATCATTACATATAGGCTATGTGCCGATGCTGAGTTTGTGCTGCAGATTTTGGACGTTAAATATGCACACCCAAAACACCCTTTTGCTGTGTTTTTCAGCCATTGTTCAGTTATCACTGTGAATAAAGCTAGGTTAAAGGCTGAGTAAAAAAAGGGTTTCAACATGCCATAATGTGACATGGGACTCCACTGTATTATTGGTCACCAGCCCAGGTACAGCAGGCAGGTATGGGCTGCACCCACCCTCAGCTGCCTAGTTATACCTGGCTGGAAATCAAAATACAAGGAAGTCCTTTTTTTAATTATTTCTTGAAATAAAAAAAATTACATGGAGCTTAGCTGTATTTTTGGTATCCAGCCGGGTACAACTAGGTAATTGGGGGCTGGAATCCTCAGTGTGGGTTAGGCCCAAGCAATCTGGGCCCCCACGCTGCGAATAGCAGCCCGCAGCCATCCTAGAAAATGGTGCATTCATTGAAGCGCCATTTTCTGGTGCCGTACCTAACTCTTTCAGTTGCCCTGGTGCCGGTGGCAAACTGGGTAATAAAGGAGTTAATGTCAGCTAAATATTGCCAGCTGGCACTAAGTCTGAGTTTCATAATAACGGGCTAACGTTAGACCTAGCCATCTAAGTAAATAGAAAATAATACACCACAGCATGAAAAATCATTTTATTTGAACAAAAAACACAAACAGATGGCTCATTTTACATCTTTATTACTCCCACATAAACCCTTCATGATCCTCTGCGACGACGGTTCACTGCAGAACCAGAAACTGAGTGAGTTTCAATTCTTGCTGTGAGTGGGGTGTAATCAGTGTCTGCGTCACCTGAAGTCAGTTAAAGCGATGCTGCTGAGCTCTGACTTCATGTGAACTTTCCCATGTCACCCGAAAATAGTGAGTTTTGGGTCCTACTGTGCCTCTGGAAAGTCCACCTCAGGTGAGAGAGCCACGTTGTTGTAGCCTAACTCAGGTGACCTATACCGTGATGTCACCACTCTCATTTTCAAGTCCCATCGTGAACGCTTATCGTAGAGGATCATGGAGGGTTTGTGTGGCAAAATAAAGATGGAAATGAGGGCTGTCTTTGTGTTCTTTTTACAAATAAATTATTTTTCAGTGTGGTGTATTATTTACTATTAACTAGAGATTCATAATGGCCGGGTCTAACATTGGCCCAACATTATGAATCTTGGGGCTTAGTGCCAGCTGGCATTAACCCCTTTATTACCCGGATTGCCACCAGCACCAGAGCAACTGGAAGAGTTGGGTACAGCTCCAGAAAATGGCCCTTCGATAAACGTGCCATCTTCTGCGACTGCTGAGTGCTGAAATTTGCAGTATGGGGGGCCCAGAATGCTTGGAACTCCCCATGCTGAGGATTCCAGTCTCCAGCTACCTAGTTGTACCTGGCTGGAAACCAAAAATACAGCAAAAGTTCCACGTCTTTTTTTTTTTTAATTATTATTTCAAGAAATAATAAATGCCGGACACTACAGCTAGTGTGTTTATATAGCACCATTAATTCCACGGTGCAGTACATGAGAAGGGGTTACATACAAGATACAGATATAGGTTACAGTAAACAAATTAACAATGACAGACTGCTACCGAGAGAAGAGGACCCTGCCCTTGCGGGCTTACATTCATCAGTCTTATTTAAGAGCATATTAAGGCTACATTCACACTGTGTGTTTTGTCATCCGTTTTTGTGATCCATTTTGTGCAGTGCGCTGCACTGCATAAAACGGATCACTCAAATGAAATCCCAGCCAAGTCAGTGGGTTTTCATTTTTTGCAATTCAGACTGGGCACTTTTAGGCCCCATTCACACACTGCTTTTTTTGCTGCGTATTTTTAAGCACAAGCTCATCACAAACCAGGAGTGGGTGATTAAACATATAAGTGGAGCACTTGTTTCTATTAGACCTTTCCTCTGCGTGTGCCACTCCCGGTTTTGATTGTTCCACTCCTGGCTTTTTTTGAGCTTGTGCGTAAAAATACGCAGCAAAAAAGCAGTGTGATGTTTTTTACCTTAAGGAGTGCTCCTTTTTACAAATGAGAATGCTAGTGTCTGTTGCATTTTTCTGATCCATTCTAAATGTGAAAAAATGCAATATACCAAAACGCAGCAAAAAAACAGATCAGAAATGGATAATCCATTTTTTTCTTCTTTTTGGAGGACCGCTCTTGTTTTGCAGCTAAAAACGCAGTAGAACAAAAAAAGAAAAAAAAAACGCACGTCTCAATGCTGGGTCTTTCCATGTCAAGTGAACCAATGATTTTTACCTCTATATTTTTAATTCTTTTGAGATTTTGTTGTTTGATAATGGCATGTCAGACAATGCAAAATGTGAAGAGAAAAAAATTCTAAAAAATTGTTTTTTATTTTTAATTGATTTTCAAAGTTTGGAAAAAGTGTGAATTTCTGTGTTGCCTGCCTTTGCATTTCACCTCCATAACTCAGGCTAGAAATAAGATAGAGAAACAAAATAAACACCATTCTACTCAGAACTGTACAGGCTTTCACCAGATGTGTCGCAAGGGTATCTTTGTTAATATGTTGCCCGTGTGAACGCAAACGCAAAATTTTAAAGCGCATTTCCAAAAAAAAACATATAATTTAAAAATTCCCAAAAATGCACATGTGTCTGCTATGCTCTTAGCCACATCTATACCAAAATTCAAGTTGAGATCGCGATGGGATCATATTTTAAATTATTTAACTATTATAGCGTCAATGAGTCATTCCATATCAAGTGATCTAAATATGAATATTGTTTTTACCTGACGTCTTTAGATTTTTTACATTTTTTTTCTATATGAACTACAACTTTAGTTAATTACAAATTAAAAGTTTTTAATCTTTTCTTCATCAGTTAATTTTTTACAGACATTTAAAGTTTTAAAAAAGTGCAAATTTTGGCCTGGTATGACTTTACATTTTTTGTATCTCGGGCTAGAATTAAGATAAAGAGGTGGGAGAGGCATCATTTTTCTCAGAGCGGTACCAGCTTTCATTTGGTATGTCACAAGACTGTTTCTTTATATTTTGTTTTTGAGAAATCAAATTCAAAGTCTTGATGCGCAATTGTGAAAAAAATGTTTGTTTTAAAATTGTGAAAAAATGCATGTGCGTTACTTGTGTTCTTTGTTATATTTGTACACAGGTTCAACTTGGGATCTGTTAAATTTACGGTATATATTTTTTTAATTTTATGTTTTGTGTGAGTTTCTTCCTTTTTTCTTTTCAAATTACAACTTATTGAATTCAACATTTATATGCAACAATAATGAAAGGTTAGTTGAAAAAGTAAGTGGGGAATGGGGAAAGCTCACCCATCCTGCTTGTTGTTAGAATCGGTTAGGTGCACAGCGGCGGCCCGCCGGCCGGCCATCACCCAGGATCCAAGAATCAGGAAAGAAGATTAGCCGGCACCTGTTCCAGTGGACGTACTTGCTTTATTAAGTAAACAAGAAACCTGGGCACTAGAGGCATTTGTTACGGCTCAAACCAGCTTTTAACCAAGGGTGTTGCTCAAGTCATATCCATTTAGAAATGCAATCCATGGGTAGAAAAAAAATAATGATGGCACTCACCCTGGTTGTTGATCACGTGCAATTTCTTTATTCCATGCAATGGAGTGGGTTACATGCAGTTAGGGAGGGAGGGGGGTGCGGTGGAGGACGACGGGTGCACCATTTCGCCTTACTCAGGCTACTACGGGTTGGACCTGTAGAAGCCTGAGTAAGGCGAAACAGTGTGCCCGTCATCCTCCACCGGATGACGAGGATGACGCTGCCAGCGTCATAGCAGGGGGCAGACTGGAGCAGATAGGGCGCGTTTTTTACATGGGACGCGCTCTTTTCTCAACGTCCCGCCCCCCTCCCTCCTCATTTCTTTATCGGCGGCCATTATCAGCCAACCAGTCTCCGGGGGGCACAGGATGAGGACGACCCATCTCCTCTAGGCAGCGGCGGTCATTAAAAGATCCAGGAACTGCTCCTGTTGCCGCAGCTGCCAGCCTTGAGCCCCGCACACAGCAGCCACATATACAGGCTAACCTGTGTGCGGACAAGCATGTGAATCAGCTGCCCTGTGTGCGGACAATATGCACACACTACACATGTAACAGGCGTGTGAATCAGCTGCCCTGTGTGCTGACAATGTGCACACACTACACATGTAACAGGCATGTACATCAGCTGTCCTGTGTGCGGACAGCCACGTGTCCACGACCTTGCTGGCATGGTGACACATATTCACAGCCAGCAGGGGGTACAACGTGCACTAGGCCCCTCACAAACACTGGGAGACCAACAGTGCTCCCTCCCTGCCGTGGTCTTCAAGGCACACTAGTGCAGCTCGGGGCCTTGGTTTTAGGAATCCTACAGTGCCCGTCCTCTCCTTCTCCTCCCAGCTGCATCAAAGGGAAGAGGGACATACAGCAGAGCCTGCCATGCCATATAGGTATGGCTGGTCTGCAAAGCCCCCCATCATTCTCCGGCTTTTCCAACAGCCATTGCTCAGCATCTGCTATGCGGGGGTACAGCAAGCACTGCACTCACTGTAGGGCACACGCACAGCGACTCTGGAAAGTACAGTGCGCACAGCTTCGCTGTGCGGCAGTCTCCCAACGAAAACGGCAGGACAACCAGCAGTGATATATCCTGCTCCAGCTTGTCCCCCCTTGGGACACCGTGTAAAGAGCAATCATACTACGAGGAGCAGTGTAACATTCTCTACAGTAGTAATCAGCGCACGGGCCACCGCACGTATTGTTTTTTTCCTAACACCGTGCCAGATGCAGGTACCTGTTGGTACACTTATTCAACCTTATGGCTTTACTCTGGGGGGAGCTGGGTTAAAGTGGGACACCGACATGCCTATTCCTCGGTCCCCCAATGTTGGCGGAGCCCAGTTAATATTCAAACGGCTCAAAATACTCGTCCAATATACCCCTTCCCAGGCCCCCACACAGCTGGGACAATTAGGCTGTGGTGGTATTACTACGAGTTTAACCGGCAGGTTCCTTCCTAGGTTCCCCACTGTTGGAGAGCCTAGGTTAAGTTGATGTTACCTACAATTACCTGACCACTGTAAGGCGTCCCAGAACTGTTCGCCAATCCTCTCCAGACCCCACAGCTGGAGGTCTGGTTGGCAGTGATGACAGCCAAGTCTCACAAGACGCAGGCTGAAACACCGTGATTCGCAGTTGCACGGGTAATTCAGCTACGGGTCTCTGGAATCTACGACCTATCCATACTCCCTCCTCAGCTCCCCACTGTTGGGGGCGCTGAGTCGTAGCCGAGATTGCTATAGGCCATCCTCCTTCCTCGACTCCCCATTGTCGGGGACTCGGGTTGAGGACGCGACTGCACAAGGCCTACCCAGCCTCCCTCCCCAGACTACAAAAAAAAAAACAACAAAAAAAAAAATGAAACTCTGGGTCGCAGAACGTGAAACACGAGCCCAGCTGCCAATCTCTTCACTGCACCTATCTTAGGTACTTGGGTTGAGATAATATGCGCAAGCACTCTGCACAGCCCGCTCAGAAGCAGGACCTTGCAGATCCCCGACTGCATTAACCCAGTGGATGGGCCCTCCCGTCCCCTGTATGGCCGTGGACCGAACCGTCTTCCACGCAGTCTGTCCCTTCTCGACTCAGGAGTCAAAAGTGAATACCGTGAAAACTAAAGCGCATAAATTCAAAGTTTCTTCCTAGCCTGAAGTTGGCAATGTCTATACTGCGTTCCAGCAGTCTCCCTTATCTGGACGATTTATTCATCAATGCATGACTTTCAGGGACTGCAAACAGTGGCACTTTCACTGTGCACGTTAAGAAGATGCAGTTTGCGGATCAACCTCCACAAGTCTACCGCACTTCCAAGGCACCTGCTACAGCACAGCACACTTCAGGAGCCCCAGCTTCACCGCGTACTGCTGCAGCATCACATATGGAGTCAACCATATTGGACACGCAGCATCGGATGAAAACAGCGGTCTTGCACTGCAACACATCCACCGCTCTAGTCAAATTTCCCCAGACAAGGCACGGTTTCTTCATCTGGGAATCCGCAGTCTACTTCGGCGGTCTTCTTACTCCTTCACAACCGCCATAAGAGTCCTAGACAGGATAGTTCACATAAAACCAATAGTACAGTGATCTCGGGGGGTGCCAAAGGAATACTGGCATTTTTATCTATACACATTCCCCTGTGTGTCTACAGATGCTCCTTTTTCTTTTTGCTAGACACGATAGTGGCAGCATACGAAGCAGTTCCATTGGCTCTGCTGTATCTCCAGCCTTTTTCAATTATCCGTGCTCGGGCATGGCACGAGAACAGGATGTGGTGTGATGTACCCACTTCACAAGGCACATAGCATTGGTCTCGTCCAGACTCGAAGATGTCCCTCAATCTTTGAAGATTCGGGCAGTATTTTTAGTACTGAACTCATTCAGTCACCTTCTGGCAGTCGGACATGTCCGGATCCAGTCAAACAATGCCACAGACGTGACATGCGTCAACCACCAGGTGGAACCTGCAGTCTCCAAGCGATGACAGACGTTTGCCACATCTTTCACCGGGTGGAATCCTTCAACACTGTACTGTCGGCTATTCTCAAACCAGGTGTACACATCTAGGAAGCGGATTTCCTAACCCAACAAGGGATGGACTCAGGTAAACGGTCCCTTCACCAGATGTCCTCCATCAAGGCTGCCAGCACCAGGAAACCACAGATATGGACCTGACGGAGTCACGCTTCCATACCAAGGTGCCAACCTCCCTGGCTAGGTCCCAGAATCCACAGTCAATAGGACAGATGCACTAGTCCAAGACTGGACCTGTATCCGTCTCCCCTACACTTTTTCCCCACTACCAGGATAGTGCGGAATATCAAACAAGAATGTCACCTGACCATATTTGTCGTCTCAGACTGGCCCAGATGCGCTTGGTACACAGTTTTTCGTCCATTTCATAGCAGCAGTACCAGGACGACTAATGAACAGTCCAGCCTTGTTCTCTCATGGCCAATTCTCCCTCAGAATTCCTCAACTCTGAAATTAATGGCGTACACCTTGAGACCTGGAATTTAACCCAGCAATTTTTTTCCCAGGATAGTGTAGTGACCATAGTCACAACAAGGAACTCAACCTTCTCAACAATATACCATCACACATGTGTAATCGTTTGTTTTTTGCTCGGGACACCTTTACAGGTCATTCCCCTGGGGCCTATCTCATACCAAGAACTCTCCGTTTCTTCCACTCAGACGTAGACTCAGGTCTGTCCTTAGGGTCTCTCACACAGCAGGTTTTAGCCGTTTTCCCTTCTTCCACACGTTTTTGCCACCAGACTTCTAGGAAATCTTCCTTCGAACGGTCTGCCATTTATGGTCTCCATACAACAGGACTACACGTGGGGATTTGAACTCGTCCTCACGGTCCTACAAAACCAACTATTGTGACTCCAGGGTATATTACCCTTAGCATTCTCATCCAAACATTGGTATGTTTTGGTAGCAATTACTTTTTCTCTGCAGAGGTATCAGTACTTGCAGCGCTCTCATGTACCCCATCCGTCTTCTAAGGGCGGTATACTCTTTCCACCTAAATGAAAAATTATTTTTGACATCGTTGCACCCGACTTCAGTTGATCCGGGTTGCGAAGGACTTACGTATGTAGGACCTTGTTAAGGCTATACGCATCTCGTCATTAAGGACAGCGCCCTCCGAGGAGGTCAGATTCTCTTTTCTCCTTCTTCCAGAGGGCAGACGTAAAGACACGTCAGCCTCTACTGTTTTCTCTAAATAGGGGATTTGTCTAACCATCCAAGACGCTTATACCATCAAAAACTCATTCCTTCCGGCAGCATCACGGCACATTCTACTACGGCCGTGAGAGTCTCCCAGGCGTTCAGCACCAGGTGTCAGCGCAACAAGTGTATAGGCAGCCAAACAGTCAGCCTACGCACATACTCAAGCCATTACAGTGCTTGCACTCGGTCCTCGGCTAACATAGGGCTGGGTAGACCTGCCTTCCAGGTGGCTGCAGGCCGTTTGTTAGTGCATACTTTTTCACTGACCATGCTCAGTGTTGCTAGTTCCATTGCTGTTTCCCACCCAGGGACTGCTTTGGGACGTCCCACAGTCTGTGTCCCCCCAATGAGGCGAAGGAGAAAAGAAGATTTTTGTGTACTGACCGTAAAATCCTTTTCTCTTAGCCTCTAATTGGGGGACACAGCACCCACCCTATTACCCTTGTGGGCTTTTTTCTACAGTTCTAACATAGCTTCACAGCTGTTACAGGGTTAACGTGTTTACACATGTTTGTCGACTATCACTCTGTTACCAGTTGACTGTTTACACTTGTGTCTGTTTGGTTACAGGCCTTGTAGTACTGTAAGCCTGTGTAGTTACAGGCCTTGTTATACGATTCTTGCTTCGTTAACTCTGCACTGTTTGCACACGTGCCTGCTTAGTTACAGGCCTTGCTGTACTGTTACTAATCTGCTAACTCGTATCTGTTTACACATGTGCCTGTTTGTTTTCAGGCCTTGTTACATGTTATTAACTTTTTAGATATATCTGTTTACACAGGTTGCCTGCGTGGTTGCAGGCCCTGTTTTACTGTTCTTATCTGTTAACTCTCCTACTGCTTTAGCACAAAACTGGTTAAGGCAGTGCCTGCTCCAGGGTGTATACTGCAGAGGAGGAGCCACTGTTAATCTTTTGCAGATTATGCCTAGTGTTGCCTCCTAGTGGACAGCAGCATAACACCCACGGTCTGTGTCCCCCAATTAGAGGCTAAGAGAAAAGGATTTTACGGTGAGTACACAAAAATCTCCTTTTCCCACTGAGCCTCTGAAAACTTAAGTTGAAGATTTTCCTCCCATTGTAATTGTGATTGAAATTTGGTTTTAGTACTATCTTCTCAAAAGGTGTCATAGATTCAGAGAAGTGAGTTCTGGGAGGAAGGGATTTCAAGAAATGGGCCAGGTGGTTGGCTGCCCATATGTCGAGGGCACGGGGAGCTTTGGGGTCTATGAGTTTCTCCCTTGTCAGCCAGGCGTTCCCATTACCGAAGTGTAGCACTCTATATCAGCCCTCTCGTATAGATGAGCGGAAGATCCTGTCATCTAGCCCCGGTGGAAAGAGAGGATTTCCCAAAATCGGAAACAATTAGGATGATTGAGGAAGTATGTGCGATAAAATGAACGGGTTACCACAGCATGCTAGAGTTGCCTCAATTGTGGAATGGTCCCTCAAATGTTTTACTCTACTGGATCCCACCCACAGAATACCTGGTAGGGGAACATCTGTAAAATCCTGCTCCACTCCCACCCAGGCCTTCATCTCACCGTTTCTACACCAATCCAGAATTCTTGATAGATCAGCAGATAAATAATATGACCTGAAATTTGGAAAGGCGATCCCTGCGGCCGGTTTGGAGCCCTACAGGATTGTTTTGCTAATTCGTGGTGGTTTGTCTCCCCAGATGAATTTTGATTGGATTGACATGAGGCTTTCGAAGAATGATGAAGGGACCATGATCGAGAGAGCTTGAAGAATATATAATATCCTGGGAATGATATTCATTTTAAAAATTGCAATCCTTCCAATCCACGTGAAAGCATTCTTTCTCCACCTCGAGCAATCCCTCTGAACCGCTTGTAATATTTTAGGGAAATTTAGGGAGAAGGTCTGGCTAGTGTCCCTTCGAAGCATAATGCTCAAGTACATAATTGAAGAGCTCGCCCAATGAAATTTAAATGACCTCTTCAATGGTGCCAAGGCAGCGTGGGCAGAATTGATGTTTAACACCACAGATTTCATGAGGTTAATTTTAAAGTTAGACTCCTGTACAATTCAAATTCAGTCATGAGATTTGGCTAGGTAGATAGAGGTTTACTGATAAAAAATAATAAATGGTCTGCATTTTGTAGGATCCTCCTTTAATCATGCGGCCCTGTATATCTGTGTTAGTCCTAATCTTTCAGAGGAATGGTTCTAGTGAAAGTGTAAAAATCAGGGGGAGAGTGGGCATCGCTGTCTTGTTCCGTTAACCCCTTCAGGACCCAGCCTTTTTTGACCCTAAAGACCTTGGCCTTTTTTGCAATTCTGACCAGTGTCCCTTTATGAGGTTATAACTCGGGAACCCTTCAACCGATCCTAGCGATTCTGAGATTGTTTTTTCGTGACATATTGGGCTTCATGCTAGTATTAAATTTAAATTGATAATTTTTGCGTTTATTTGTGAAATCAGCTCAAATTGTTAGCTGACACCATGTTGCATTTGGTGAGCCCCTGTGTGCCTAAACATTGGTGCTCCCCCACAAGTGACCCGATTTTGGAAACTAGACCCCCCAGGGAACTTATCTAGATGGGTAGTGAGCATATTGAACCCTCAGGTGCTTCACAAATTAATGAAAAAAATAAATATTTGCGGAAAAAAAGTACTTTTTCATTTTTACGAATCAATTTGTGAAGCACCTGGGGGTTGAAAGTGCTCACTATGCATCTAGATACGTTCCTTGGAGGGTCTAGCTTCCAAAATGGGGTCACTTGTGGGGGAGCTCCAATGTTTAGGCACACAGGGGCTCTCCACATGCGACATGGTGTCCGCTAACAATTGGAATTGTTAGCGGACACCATGTTCCGTATGGAGAGCCGCTGTGTGACTAAACATTAGAGCTCCCCACAAGTGACCCCATTTTGGAAACTAGACCCCCCAAGGAATGTATATAGATGCATAGTGTGCACTTTGAACCCCCAGGTGCTTCACAAATTGTTCCGTAAAAATGAAAAAATAATTTTTTTTGTGGAAAAAAAAGTATTTTTTATTTTTATGGATCAATTTGTGAAGCACTTGGGGGTTCAAAGTGCTCACTATTCATCTAGATACATTCCTTGGGGGGTCTAGTTTCCAAAATGGGGTCACTTGTGAGGGAGCTTCAATGTTTAGGCACACAGCGGCTTTCCATACGCAACATGGTGCCCGCTAATAATTGGAGCTAATTTTCCATTCAACTTGTTAGCGGACACCATGTCGCGTATGGAGTGCTCCTGTGTTGGGGTACAGCACCAGAAAATGGCGCCTCTAATGTGCTATTTTCTGTGGTGGCTGTGAGTTGCAATTTGCAGCCTGGGGGGCCACAACATTTGCGTCTCTCCACGATGAGGATTGCAGCCCCCAACTGCCAAGTTGTACCTGGCTGGCAACCAAAAATATGGCAAAGCTCCTTGTCATTTTATTGGTAGAAGTAATAAAAAAAATGATATGGGGCTTCGCCATATTTTTGGTCCAGGAGTAGGGTGCCTGAGGTCTGCCCGCCAGGGAGAGGGACAAGGAGGTAGGAGCGTGGTCGGACCACGTAATGAGTCCCACGTCCGCTTTGGTACAGACAGGCAGGGTCCCACTATCCACCAGGAAAAAATCGATGCGCGAGTAGGACCTATGCCTGTTAGAGTAGAATGTATAGTCCCCCGCTCCCCAGCGTGCAGGTACCTCCAGATGTCATGCAGGTGTAGAGACCTGCATAGGCGACCCAATTCCCCCCTGGCAACAGCCCACCTGGCGAGGAATCTGAGTGGCGGGACATTACAGCATTAAAATCCCCAGCCATTGGGGGGCGTGACCTAGCGGCATGTGAGAGAGGCAGCAAGACCGCTGAGCTCCCGCACAGAACCCGGGTTAGAAGCCGCTGAGTCCCCGCAGCACGGCTGAAAACCGTCTGGGTGTGAAGGAGGTGGCAGCGGGAGTCAGCTGGGGCATTCAAACACGCTCATTCCGACCCGAGGCCATGGTAAAAGGCGGCCGCCGCCGGGTCACAGGAGAAGCCGGAAGGCCTATCCAAGATGGTGCCGGAGCTGAGGCGCGCTCCGCAGCAGAGGCTGTGGAGGAGAGTGCGGCCAGAAACAGGGCAGTGGCGGCCCTGCTGTGACAGTATGCTAGAGTGGAGGAGGCGGAGAGGGAAGCAGCCCAGGAGACCGATGAGGAGGATGGAAATGAAGGTACACAAGGTGCTGTGGAGGCTGGAGAGGAGGGGGAGGAAGAGGCTGAAAACATGAGGCAGCAGGAGGCTGGGACAAGCTGGGGAGATCTAGTGGAACAGAGTCTAAAAGAGACAGCTCTGCCTTATGGGCCAAAATGGATGACCTGGAAAATAGGTCACGCCGCAATAACGTGCGCATAGTGGGGATCCCCGAAAGATATGAGGGGAGAAACCCTACTGAATTTTTCGAGGCATGGATCAAGGATAAGATAGGGGCGGACAACCTAACGCACCTATATGCTGTAGAGCGTGCTCATAGAGTCCCTGCTCGCCCCCCTCCTCCGGGGAGCCAGCCACGCACGGTGTTAGTTAAAATGCTGCACTACAGAGACAGAGACAATATACTCCGTTTTTCCAAGGATCATCCGGATCTCTCTGTGGATGGCTCCAGAGTCTCGTTCTATCCAGATTATTCCCTAGTAGTCCAAAGACAGAGGGCCAAATTCAGCGAAGTTAAGAAGAGGCTGAGGTCGCTTGAAGTCAAATATTCTATGATCTTCCCGGCGAAGTTAAGGATTGAGGCTGGGGGCAAAACCCACTTTTTTCTGGACTCAAAGGACGCGATGAACTGGATGGACATGAATGAAAGTCATCTGACGAGAAAGCTGGAGGAGCAGGAGCACGGATGACGGAGACCTGGTCACGGTATCCGGTTTCTAGAAGGTTTTTCCAGTTTTTGTTTGGATGACAAGATTTCTGGGATGTTGGGATCAGATATTTTGCTATGTTTGATATTTTTCTACTGATTGATATGTGTAAAAAGTATGGAATGCTCTATTTGGGTTTTGCGCAAGTATTGAAGGGGATTGCTTTGAATATCTATGCCGTGCTGCGGGGTGTTATCCTGTAATAGAAAGGGAAGCATGAGGGCATTGAAGTGCTCGCTTAATAATTTGAGAACAGGACAATGCCATCGTCCTTACAGTTGAGGGTTCAGTTTGTTTTTTGGGCTATGTTGAGGGGGGTGGGGGGGGGAAGGGGTCCCAGGTCTGGTAGGGGCACCACTTTGTCTGTGATCATAGGTAATATATATGATAAGAAGGGTTGGTCTCGAGCTCTGATCGCTATATACCAAAGAAATGGGGTCTATCAAGATCATTAGTTGGAACATGTGGGGCCTAAAGACTCCAGTAAAAAGACAGGCAATTTTTACCTTCCTCACGGCTCAGAAACCGGCAATAATTTGTTTACAGGAGACTCACCTCACGGCTGATACTACCAATTTATTGGATAAGAGATGGGTACAGGAGGGGTTCCATGCTACATATTCTGAATACGCTAGAGGAGTCAGTATACTGGTATATTCGGGGACTCAGTTCACATGCCACAAAGTGATTACAGATCCTGAGGGACGGTTTGTCTTCCTTTACTGCAATATTCATAACGTGCAAATGGTGATAGTCTCCGTATATATTCCCCCGCCGTATAGCAGTGGACCCGTACATCAGATTCTTCACTTCTTGAAGGACTATCCAAATATACCATGTTTGTTGGTGGGAGACTTTAATAACATACAGGATTCAGATTGGGACAAGGGAAGTCGGGAGCCACTTAAACTGGGAGGTAATTGTACACCATTTGGTACTCTGATCAAGGAAATAGCCTGGGTAGATGTTTGGCGTAGTCGCAACCCGAACACTTATCAATATTCATGCTTTTCATCTAGTTATTCGTCTTTGTCACGTATAGATATGGCCCTGAGTGACTGGTCCATGCAAGAGAAAATACTGAAAGTTGACTATCTGCCACGTACTGTCTCGGATCACTCACCCATGTCTATTGAAATTAGGGGGAAATCTGCTCAGATGGGAGAAAGACTCCAGTGGAGGCTAAACCCATTCTGGTTGCAAATCATAGATAAAGATGATCGATTTGTCCCTGAGCTACAGGAATACCTTGAGTTTAATCGGGGCTCTGCTTCTGGTTTGGTGGTGTGGGACACATTAAAGGCGTACCTGAGGGGCATGTGCATACGGGAAATATCAAGGGCTAAGACGAGACCTAGGGCGCACACAGAGCGTGCCTTGGGGGAGCTTGGGGAGGCGGAAAAGGCTGCCGCAATGGACTTCACTCTTCCCTCCAGGAAGCGTCTGAAACGAGCCCAACAGGCTATGGTTAAAATAACTATGCAGGAGGCGGCCCAAAAGAGACTATTTAAATCCGCGCAGTCTTATCAAGAAGCGGAAAGTGTGGGTCATATGCTTTCTGTTATAGCTTCGGCTCAAAGGGGGTCTTCTTTTATAGCTCAGCTCCAGAACTCTGAGGGAAGGGTTGTGGGCGATACACCTGGAATATTGAACGTTCTGAAGATGTTCTATAAAGACCTGTATACGTCTCACACCACGGCCACAATGGAGGATCTATTTAGTTTTTTGGAGTCTGCTGGTCTCCCTAAACTGCCCAATCCCATTGGCCTTAGTCTCGATAGACCCATAAGCCTTGAGGAACTGGACGAGGCCCTTGGCTCCATGCCTAATGGCAAAGCACCGGGTGTGGATGGGATGCCGGTTGAAATATATAAGAAATATAAGAAGCTGTTGCTTCCGACATTGCTGGACATGTATAATGAGAGCCTAGCTTCTGGTATCCTCCCACCATCCATGAGAGAAGCAACTATTGTACTAATATTAAAAAAAGATAAAGATTCAATGCTTTACTTTACTTTTAATGGTCTTTTTATTGAAGAATTAAATCACAATCAAACATTCAACGTTTTTCATTCCCTAACATAGGGAAGAAGGCGTAACAGTTAATACAGATAGTTCAACAGGTATAATTGTAATAAAGAAGTTCGGGTAAATACTCTGTATCAATAGCAAGAAATGTAAAAATGGGGGAGAATCAACAAGGGGGAGGAATATAGGGAAAAGCAGGGGTGGACGGAAGGGGGATGGGGGGGGGGTGGGTATGCAGGAGAGATCTCAGTATGTTCCTCACTCGGAGGTATGCAATAACATAAATTCAGGAGTTGAACGATACCACATCCAGGGTGTCCAGGTTTTCTCAAAGGTCTCTTGCGAGCTGAATGAGAGGGCCGCCAGTTCAGCTGCACGGTACACCATGTCTACTTCTCGTATTATTTGTGCTTTCGTTGGAGTCTTATCAGATTTCCAGAGGGCAGATATAAGGAGTCTACATACGGCTATGATGTTAGAAGCTAATTTGGATACGTATAGTTCTTTTGGCCATATGTAAAAGTTGAGAAGGGATGTATGAGGTGTGAGAGCTATTTCCCTCTGCAAAACATCCGTGAGTAATGTTGATACTAATGACCAATATACTTGGATAAGAGGGCATGTCCACCACATATGGAAGTACGTCCCTGTTTCGGAGTTGCATCTCCAGCAGGAGTCTGGCGTTTGTGGGTGCCATCTATGTATTTGTGAGGGGGTGCGATACCATCTCGTTACTACTTTATAAGTGCTTTCTTGAATTTTTACACAAGGGGAAGGGCCATGAGATCCTCTGTATATCTGTCTCATTTGTTGTTCTGAAAACTTTATTTGTAGATCCCGTTCCCATGGTTCTAGAAAGTCTCTTTTAATATGGTTCGTGTCTAGTGTTAGTTGTTTATACAGTAATGATAGTACTTTTTTGGGCTCAACTAGTTGTGAACACAATTGTTCAAACAGTGTTAAAGGTCTCATGAAGTCTAAATTTTTCAGGTGTTTGTGTATAAATGTTTTTAATGCACCATATTGCAGAAAGGATAAATTTGGTAGCGAATTGGATTGCTGTATTTCTTGGTGGGAGAGCAGTGCTCCGTCCAATAGAAGGAGGTCGATTGGGATGGGATCGGCAGGGTTCCTCTCCAGGTCCCTTGGGTTGTTTGCTGCGTCCAATAGAAGGAGGTCGATTGGGATGGGATCGGCAGGGTTCCTCTCCAGGTCCCTTGGGTTGTTTGCTGGAGAACCCGTCGGTAATCTGCCGACGAGATGCCTCAAATCTAGAATTGGTGTCATTGGAGGGAGCAGCCGACCACATTCTTTTTTCCAAATGGCTACAATAGTTTTAGTAAAGGTGTTACTAATTAATTTTGAGTCAGTGTAGTAATCTGGAAGAAGTGCCAGAGACCTTAAAGGTACCGGAGACATAGTTTCCTCAATCGGCAACCATAACTTATGAAGTGGTCGCCTAATCCAGTCTACAACTCTCGTCAGCATAGCTGCCGTATAATATTTACGGATATCTGGAGCTCCCATACCTCCACTGTCTCTCGGCATGGAAAGTGTCCGGTATTTGATACGTGGTTTTTTATCATTCCAGATAAAGTTTGAAATAAAGGTGTGGATTTTGTTTAATATATATTCCGGAATGCGGATTGGGAGCATTTGAAATAGATAAAGGAATTTCGGTAGGATCATACTTTTAATTAGATTTTTTCTTCCTATCCATGATAGAAAGGGTGCCCTCCATGATTTAATCGTTTCTTTTGCCTTTTCTAATGTGGGTAGTACGTTAAGGGAGAGAAGGTCTTTATCTGTGTGTCCTATCTTTATACCTAGGTATGTGATGTATTTCTCTGGCCATTTAAAGGGGAATATAGTTTTATATTTGGTTATGGTATGTTCGGGAATATTGAGGCCTAGCGCTTCTGATTTAGACAAATTAATTTTGTAATTGGAGAGTTGGCCATATTTTTCTAAAGTTTGTACAAAGGCAGGGATGCCCCTATCCGGTTCAGATAGAATTACCAGCAAATCATCTGCAAATGCTGCTGACTTGTGGTGTACATTATTCAGTTGGAATCCTTTAATGTCTTTATTCATTTGAATGCTCCGTAGCAATGGTTCCATAACTAAAACATATAATAAGGGGGACAAGGGGCATCCCTGTCTCGTACCATTTTTTATTAGAAAGGGGTCTGAAAGTGTATTATTAATTTTCAGTTTAGCTGATGGGGACGTATACATTTTGAATATGGCTTCTATTAATGGGGAAGGTATATGAAAAGCTACTAGGGTGCTACGGAGAAATGTCCAGTCCACCCTGTCGAAGGCCTTCTCGGCGTCTGTACTCAGAAGGACCATCTGTTTTTGGTGTCTTTTGGCGTATTGCATTAAGTGTAAGATTCTGCTTGCATTATCTCTTCCCTCCCGTCCTCGCACAAATCCCGTCTGCTCCAGCGAGATCAGATGGGGAATCAGGTCCGTCAAGCGTCTTGCTATTAGGCTAGCATATATTTTTAAGTCGACATTGAGCAAGGAGATGGGCCTGTAGTTCCCGCATTGTGTCGGATCTTTGCCTTCTTTATGCAGAAGTGTAACATGTGCCTCTAAGGACTGGGAGGGAAGAGAGCTGCCATTTAGTACTGCATTGCACATCTTTAACAGGTGTGTGTTTAATTCTGGAGAAAAAGTCTTATAATAGAGTAGTGAAAAGCCATCTGGCCCTAGGGATTTGCCCGATTGACCCTCAGACAGGATGGACTGGAGTTCCTCCGGTTCAAAGGGTTTAGTTAACCATTTCTGTTGTTGCTCATCTAATTTTGGTAAGGATAAGGTTGAAAGGAATGAATCTATCTCTTGTTGTCTTTGAGTAAGGTTTACTGCAAGATTGGGTGTTGGAATCTGGTATAAATTTTTATAAAATGTTAGGAATTCTGAGATAATTTGGTCATAGTTTTGCGATATTTGGCCCGTACCCGTTTTGATCCTGTGAATGAAGGTTCGGGATTGTCTCTTTTTAATCAATGAGGCCATTAACTTGGAAGCTTTATCCCCATGTACCATAATGCGATTTCTCCAATTTGTGAAGTATTTAGCTCCATCTCGATTGAGGAGATCTTTAAGGCGTTGTCTGCATTCTGTAAGTTTTATCATGGTTGGATGGTGTAGTGTTGTCTGATGTTGTTTCTCTAGGTAAATAATATCTTTATACAGTTTTTCTATGTCAGCTTTCCTTTGTTTGTTTCGAAACGATGCTATAGATATAATAATACCTCTTATTGTTGCCTTATGTGCTTCCCAAATAATCGTGGGGTCTACGTCAGGAGTGTTATTGTGTTGGAAATAGTCCTTAATGGCCGTTTGGATTTTAAGTTTAATCTCATTAGATTTTAATAAGGATTCGTTTAATCTCCATGTCCTATTAGGTTGGATAGGTCTTCCCCATTCCAGTTTTATAGTTACCATTGCGTGGTCTGAGTATAATGCCGGGAGTATTTCAGTTTCTATAGCTGTTGGAAGAAGGTTTTTGGACACAAATAGATAGTCTAGTCTATGGTAGTTTTTATGGGGGTGAGAGAAATACGTGTATGTTCTATCTTGGGGGTGGTGATATCGCCATATGTCTATCAAGTTTGCTGTATGGAAAGAAGACCTAATTTGGGCTAAATCTCGCCTTGAGATGTTGCTGTTCCCTGATGAGGTATCCAATAAAGGTTCTAGCGTTATATTTAAGTCTCCTCCAATCAAGACGGAGCCTTCAGCAAATAGTGAGAGCTTATTTTGAACCTTCTTAATCCAAGAAGAATGTTTTGTATTTGGAGCGTAAATACTCCCTAATGTGATCAGGGAACCCTCCAGTAAACCTTTTACAAATATATATCTACCTTCATCGTCAACTAGTTTATCTATGAGTAAGAAAGGGACATTTTTCGTTAGGGCAATGGCTACTCCCCTGGCTCTTTTTTGGGGTGAGTATGCATGGTACCAGGTATTATAATGATTCTTTTCGAAATTAGGTGATTTAGTTTCAATAAAATGGGTTTCTTGTAGCAGTAAGATGTCATAGCCTGCTTTCTTGAGGAAGTGTAGTGTTTGAGACCTAGGAATAGGGGAGTTGAAGCCATGTAGGTTATGCGATACCACTTGGTACGACTTACGGTTGTTGGTCATGGCGGGTGTTCGATTTCATGCTGGATGTGAAGTAGAGACTCTCTCGCAGGATTTTGTGACGGGGTAGGGTGGGAGAGAACAGAGGGGAGAAAAGGGAACAATAGAAGAAATTTTCCTGAAAACACAAAACAAGGTAAGATTAATGTGTATACATGCATTGTGAAAAAATACTTTTGTGGGTGAGAAATCTGAGTAGACAGATTCGTCTCCATCACGACCATCCCGGCACTGCGTAGGATCCGCACGTGATGGAATGGGCCGACAGAGAGGGCTTTACTTTTTATCATGAAATATAACTATCAGGCTTTCGTGCCATAAACATTTTGGCAAGATGGTCTCTTGCAGGCTAGCCTATGTATAAGTAAAACCTACTACAAGAACCAGAAGAAATTGGTAACGTTATCAGAAAATAAACGTGGGGAAGTGTAACCACCCCAAAGGCGCCCCTAGGGGCTAACAAGTTAGTGAGTGTCTGTCACAATGGTTATCAAAAACAGTTCGGATTGTAATTCCTGCCGACCACAGCATGTGGCGTCTTAAAGAAGGGGACAGGAATATTGGTTTCCCAGGCCAGCTATGTAACTAGACGTTTGCAAGTACATCAATGTCACAATGAGAGGCCTTGGGAAGCAAAAGAAGACGTGCTTGATCCTCTGGTTTTATCATCCGTTTGGGCTGTCATCGCCCCGATGTTCGGTCAGCTTGGAGTTTTTTCGTTTTGTTCTTTGAGACTTTGGCGTCAGGTGGGTTTGCCACGGTGGTGGTTGCTGCAGAGGTGTCATCTGGTATGCAGCTCCCACTTCTTCCAGATTGGGATAATGTTCCAGTTCAATACTCAATTCCTGACACATCCATTTGATATCTGCTGATGTACGGCCTTGGATCCTTTTCTCCCCAGCTGTAACAGATATGCCGAAGGGGAATAGCCATCTGTATGGGTAGTGTCGTTGATGGAAAATCGTGGTTAACGGCTTTAGGAGTCTCCGTTTAGTTAGTGTTATCCATGAAAGGTCTTGGAATATTTGAATTGGGGAGCCAGTGCATGTGATGGTGGTCTTCTCCCTGGCCCTTTTCATGACCAACTCCTTTGTTCTGTAATCCAGAAAGCGGCAGATTACATCTCGCGGAGATTCGTCAGGTTGTGGCTTCGGGCGTAATGCTCTGTGGACTCTCACCAGTTCCATATCGATCGGGTCGTCTGGCTGTAATAGTGAACGGAATGTATCTATGATGGATGGGGTTAAGGCATCTTGTGTAATTGTCTCAGGAACCCCCTTCAAGCGCAGATTATCTCGCCTGTCCCTGTTCTCATGATCCTCCAACATCGAATATATCTTGTTAAGATGATCCTCATGGTTCCGGAGGCCAGAAAGGGTAGCGTTGGTGTGTTTGACCACCTCTGTGTTGGCTGATTCTAGGGCCTCGACTCTGCGGCCAGTCTGTGTAAGGTCCTGTTTTATATCCGCCATCTCTTTTGCCAGGGGTTCTAGAGCTTTATGTAATATCTTTTTGAGGTAAGCTCTAGTAATTGGGAGTTCCTCATCATCTTCTGTTTCCTCGCAATCACTATCCTGGTCTGGTGGCATGTTGTCTTCAACCAATAGTTGTCTCGAAGCCTTGGATAAGGAGGATAGACCAGCTTGTTTTTTTAAATATTTATCCAGGTCCACTTGTGTAGTAGTAGTGGTCGCCTTAGTTGAGGATTTTGTAGATTTTGTGCTGGATTTAACCATTGTGACGCTTTAATATATAAGAGTCTATCTGGCTCTTGTTCTCCGTCAGCCCCTCCAAAGTGTCGCACGGTCTTCACATTCCGGGGTCTGGCAGTTTACGGAAGGAATCAGTTAGTAAAAGTTCAGATAGGGATCCAGAAGATGGGCGAACTTGATGGAGAAAAAGTTCTGCATATGGTTTCCACTGAGCAGGATGGGTAGATAGGGAGTGCTGTATTATTTCAATCAGGATTTGTAGAAATGTGTATTGGGTATTAATATATAACACCTTGAATTCTGAAGAAATCCTTGTTGGGTTGATATAGTGAAAACTTCAGGATAGATCTGTGATGCCCTCTGCTGGCAAATGGTGGTATGAGTCTTTGTGCAGGGCCAGGGTAGTGAGAGGGTTAATCCAGCACTCAGTGTTCTCCTATGTGTAGATATGAGGTGGATTATTATAGGATAGTGGTAGAAACAATGCTCCTCACAGCATAGCGTCCCTTGGGCTTTATCAAAGTGGTGATGGTGTGTGTAAAAGATAAGTTACACTGAGTGTTACTGCTGGGGAGGGGGGAAGGTGTAGATCGAGTCCCCAGGTGTCACAGTACAGGGATCTTTATCAGTTTGCTGCGGCACTTTTCCGTCCCTGCTTTCTCCCTTCCTTCCCCCTGTGTCACTCCACCAGACCTCGTTTCCCTCCTCTCACCTCGGGTAGCAGATCAGCCAGTCTCCCCTGCGGCTTCCTTCTCAGTCTCTCCTTCGCCCCGGTGGTGTCAGGGACAGGGGCTTCACCCACCGCGACGGGAGGCCGGGTCCGTGCGCTTGTCTGCCGGCTTCCCGCTCTCTCCCGTCAGTCACTGAGGTCGGTCGCTGCCTCCGTCCGACTCCTCAACTCATGAGGAACGGGGCTGGCAGCAGTAGGTGGCTTTTGGACACGGTCCCTTACTTTCAATGGCGGTCGGCGAACGGCGGGAAGCGCTGCTCCTGTGCGCGGCTCCTCTCCTTTGCCTCTCCCTGGGTCCGTCCTCAAAGTGTGGGGTCCGCAGCGGGGTCTCCAGCGTCTGGGTCTCCTGATGGGGAGGGTAAATCACCGCTGCTCTGCCTCCGGCCTTGTGTACAGGCAGACTCCTCGTGCAGGGGGGGAGGATGGTGTAGCCTTCTCCCACGTGTGTCTCCTATGTCCTGTGCCCCGAAATATCGGGGTCTCCGCAGGCAGTAACGTCTGGTGTATGTCCCTCGGTGTGGGTCAAGTAGTTTTAGGGGCTTTTAGGGGTTGGATGCCTCAGATTCAGAGCAGATCTGCAGAGCTCTCTGAAGCACATCCTGCTCAGTCGGCGGCCATCTTGGATCTCGGTCCAGTAATATCGATAAAGATTCAATGCTACCAGCATCGTATAGGCCTATCTCCCTTCTCACGGTAGATACTAAATTGCTGGCCAAGTTCCTGGCCAATAGATTATCGAAGGTAGTTGAATGCTTGATACATTCGGATCAGACAGGCTTCATGCCCAGGAAATCAACGGCCCTCAATATCAGGCGTCTGTATTTAAATATGCAGGTGCGGGCGGATAATGTGGGGCAAAGGGTGGTCCTGTCTCTGGATGCTGCCAAGGCCTTCGACAGTGTCGAATGGAATTATCTGTGGGCTGTGCTTGAGTACATGGGCTTTGGTCCGGGCTTTATAGGCTGGATCAAACTTCTATATACGGACCCACAAGCCAGAATACGAGCAAATGGCTTAATGTCTGATCCTTTTCACCTGTACAGAGGCACGAGGCAGGGCTGCCCTTTATCCCCGCTCCTGTCTGCCTTGGCGATTGAGCCTTTGGCATCGGCTATACGACAAAATCCGGGTATTGTGGGCTTTAGATATGGACCATCTGAGGAGAAAGTGGCGTTGTACGCGGACGATTTGCTTTTGTTTTTGGCCGACCCTGATGACTCTTTGAAAAACACTATGACACTTCTTGATGACTTTGGGAAGGTATCGGGGCTGGTCATAAACTGGGATAAGTCCGCCGTGCTCGCACTTGATCCAGGGGTGGACATTTCTGTACAAATTCCAGTAGTGGAAAAATTCAAATATCTGGGATTAATGATATCCACTGTCTTAGAGGACTATGAGAGTCTGAACCTGTCTCCGCTGGTGGCCAAAATCAAACAGAAAATTAGAGCCTGGGCCAAGTTGCATTTATCGGTGGTGGGTAGAGTGAATCTATTAAAAATGGTGATTATGCCGCAGCTCTTGTACATCCTCCACAACTCCCCCGTCTGGTTGCCTCTGGGTAGATTCCACAAAATCAATGCCATATTTAGGGAATTGATATGGTTGAAGGGTGGCGCCAGGATTAAATTGGAACACCTACAGAAGCCTAAGGATGAAGGGGGTCTGGCGCTCCCCAATCCATGGCTATACTTTTTGTCATCTCAGTGCCAGCATTTGGTGGGGGGGATGGAAAGTGATGAGGACAGAATTGGGGGAGGAGGGAGAACCGTCCTTAGATATCTTACTGGGTCAGGGCTCGTTATTGACTAGTTTAGAGGCCGGAAGGCTTCGCCCTTTAGCTTCCCGGCTCCCAACTGTAGCCCTTATGTTGAGGGTCTGGAACAAGGTCAAACAGATCAGGAACATAACGGCTTTCACAAAATACTCTAATATATGGGACAACAGCAATCTGCCGGCAATGTTGTCACTAAAGGAGTTTGCGCAGTGGAGGAAGATTGGCATATGGTGGCTCTCGCAGCTATTGGGGAAAGAAACTTTTAAGTCCTTTGAAGAACTGCGGCAAGAATTCCCTTTGAAATATTGCATGTTTTATCAGTATCTGCAGTTACGGCACGCCTATAATATCCAGAATACAAATTCCCCATTGTTATCCAACATGATTGTATAGTCAATATCCTCGGTGCCTCATCAACTAGAGGTTTGATCTCATTTATATATAATGGCTTGTCTGGTGCGGTATTGTCGAAACATCCAATGTCAGCGCAGTTGAAGTGGGAGCAGCAATTGGGACCGATTTCAGAAGAGCAGTGGGAACATATTCTCCAAATGGTTCCTAGGCTGTCTCTCAGTGAACCTAGTAGATTATCACAGATTTACGTACTGTATAGGGTTTACAGAACTCCTAAGTGGTTATGCGATGTGGGATTGCGGCAGGACTCGTGCTGTCCTAAGTGCTCGATGGGAGAGGCAGATATCCTGCATATGTTGTGGACATGCCCCTGTCTGCAGGCATTCTGGATTATTGTCCTTAACCTTATCCATACGACTACAGGGCAAGAGATCCCTAGAGACCCCGTGGTGTGTATCCTGGGTTGTGTAGAAGATGTAGGGGGTGATGAATGTCTCCAGATCACGATTGCTAGAATGCTATATGTCGCCAGGAAATTAATTGCCACTGCGTGGATCTCAGATACGGCTCCCACTAGACAAGAGTATATTAACAAACTAAACTACATTTTGTTAAAAGAAAATTATATTTATTTAAAAAGAGGTAGGCCCGGGTTTTTTGAAAAGTTATGGGGAGGTTGGCTTGCACTGTATGATCTACGACGGTTGAGTTAAATGATAGAACCTAGTGTGTGTTCAGGTTTGAGAAGACTCGTGACGATTTATTTACCTGTGTAAACCCTTTGTAAGTGATTTATTTGTTCTTACTACCAGACCTGGTGGGGGGGGGGAGAGGGGGGAGGGCTGGGGAGGAAGGTTTATTATATATGTTATATTATTGCTTTTTATTTTCCTGTACACAAATGCATATGTGCTTCATGTATAATGATTGGTTTTGTAACTCTTGTAAATTAATAAAAACGACCTGATAAAAAAAAAAAAAAATCCCCAGCCATTACCAGCATACCCCTAGAATGTTACTCTACCAGTTTCATAAGAGAGCGGAAAAACTTGATCTGAAAAGCATTTGGTGCGTATAGGATCACTAGAGTAAACAGCTTGCATACATTTTACATACGAGGATTAGAAACCTTCCAGCAGGATCTGCCACAGATTCCAGAAGCTGAAAAGGAATCGATGATCTAATAAAGATCCCCACTCCCGCCTTCTTCCCATCGCTGTTAGCAAAGTAGGATTTGCCGTAGAGGCGGTGGTGGACTCTAAAGTTATATCCCTGTAGCAGGTGAGTTTCTTGAACACATATAACGTCTGCTCCGCTCCTTCGGGCTTCAGACCAAAAGAGAGAACGTTTCACAGGAGAGTTCAGACCGTTCACGTTCATTGAAAATAGTTTAAGGCTCATGGTGGATTGTAGGGGAAGCCTAGATAGTTTCGAATCTCACTAGGGAAAAGTCGAGACAGGGTGTAATAACAACAAAACATCCATGTAAACTGTAGGGGCATACTGGAGTCTGCTGTGGGGGAGGCAGAGGCCCGTAGACGAGCACCCGGGGGCCCCCATCTCGCCAGGGCAACCAACAGGATAACAGTACTCAAGAAACCCAACAGGGCGGGGTGCGACATCCCAGTCACGTATACGACTCAAGTGTCACATCATGTGTCAGCGAGCAGTATCCCAATCCGGATCCATCCTTTGCTCAGCCGGGGAAGCAGGTTTCCTCTTGGCATGGGAATCAGTGGAACCAGCAAGACACCCAAGCTTTCAGAGCTTTATCCAGCAGCTTGGGGGAGGTGAAGATATGGCGATCCCCCTTGTACACAAATCGGACTCGCACTGGAGTGCTCCAACTGTACAGGATCCCCGCAGCCCGCAGGGTCCTGCACATAGGACCGAATTCCTTCCGTTTCGCCAGAGTGCCCACAGAGAGGTCAGGGTAGGCTGAGACGTTGGTTAAGGCGCCGGGCAGCTCCGGATTTCCTCGCAGGGCAAGCATGAGATCTTCTCTGAGTCTGACCGAGGGCAGGCACGCCAGGACATCTCTCGGCAGCGCAGGGTTCACATGGGATGGTTTGGGGATCCTGTGTATGCGATCCGGTTTCACCAGAGCAGGAGCAGTGCCAGGGAGGACATGCAGAATGAGGCTGGAGAGGAGATCAGGCAGTGCAGAATCAGCCACATCCTCAGTAATCCCCCTCAGCTTAACGTTAGCCCTCCTGCTCCTGTCCTCCATCTCCCAGAGTTTAGCCTGCTGAGCCTCAAACTTCCTCTCCATAGAATCGAAGCTGTCAGCCAGGGAATTGTGGGCTGAGGCAAACTGAGCCATCTTCTTCTCCAGATGGCCAGTACGCGCCCCGAGGTCTGCTACCTCCTTCTTAATATCTCCTAGTATATTTTGGAGATCTTCATGCATTGTCACCCTAAATGAGGATAGAAGTCTCTGCATAGTTCGCTCTGTAAGTGGTGCATCTATGCCTACTGCATGCTCTTGCTCCCCCCTCCCCCCTCCATTAGAACATGAGGAGGGAGAGCAGGGCCTCTGCTCTGGTGCCATCTTAGCCTGAGAGGGAGGGGGGCCCCTGTGGAAATAGTGCGTGACCCTGGGGGTACCTGGCTGTGATTTCGAGCTCCAAGGCATCCCGGGGTTCCAGGGGTGTTGCACCGTTCTCTGGGATCGATTGCAGGCCGGGTGAGAAGTGCTGGGAGCCGCTGTGAGTCTGTGACCAGGGAGCCCTGAAGTTATGCGACTGCTTCCATGAAGGTCGAAGCCACGCCCCACCACAGCTCATTTCTCTGTTCTCATCCTTTTTGGTTGTTGTTTGGTCACTTTCACATTTTTTTTTATTACTCTCACCCCTAGAGATAGTATGAGGCGGTGTATACAACCCACAGACGTTGGTCAGGTAGCGCAGCTCATCCAGGATGGCACATCAATGTGACCTGTGGCAAGAAGGTTAGCTGGGTCTGTCAGCACAGTGTCCAGAGCATGCAGCATATACCAGGAGACACACAAGTACACCAGAAGACATGGGGGGCGCTGTAGGAGGGCAATAGCAGCAGGACTGCTACCTTCTCCTTGGAGGAATATATATATATATAATATATATACCGTATATACTCGTGTATAAGCCGACCCCCCTACTTTTGCCCCCAAAACCTGGGAAAACCTATTGACTCGTGTATAAGCCGAGGGTGGACCCCAGCACAGGTATACAGCCAACCAGCAGTGTGGTATATAGGCCTCCCCAGTGGTATATACAGCAGCCTCCTAGTGGTATATACAGCAGCCTCCTAGTGGTATATACAGCAGCCTCCCAGTGGTATATACAGCAGCCTCCTAGTGGTATATACAGCAGCCTCCCAGTGGTATATTCAGCAGCCTCCCAGTGGTATATACAGCAGCCCCATCCACACACACATACATACACATACATACACATACATACACACACATACACACACATACACACACATATGCACTGTTTCTTACCTTGTCCGGTGCTGTCCCCCGCTGTCATGTCCCACTCCTCCGGCCGTCCGGTGCTGTCCCGCTCCTCTCCTGGTCTGCGGCGCGGTTCCGGGTCCAGTTCCATGATGATCGGTGTGGTCCCCGGCCGACTTTCTGCTTCCATCTGTAATCTCCGCCCAGGTCAGGCCCTGCACCAATGAGAGCGCAGGACCCGTGCTGTCAATCACCGCCCAGACGCGGCCAGATGACGTTGGGGCCTCTGATTGGCCCGTGTATAGGCCGAGGGGGGGACTTTTCAGCCCAATTTTTGGGCTGAAAAACTCGGCTTATACACGTGTATACACGTGTATATACGGTATATATATATATATATATATATATATATATATATATATATATATATATATATATAAATAATTATACAGCATATATGAGAGAGAGAGCGAGCGATGGGTGTACAGAGTCGGTGAGAGAGGAGCAGTATTTTGCAGGATAAAGTGAATCTACTTGAATTAATGTCAAATGTCTGTTTTCTAACCACAATAATGTTTTCCTTGGCTGATTTTTCAGATTTGAGGATTACTCTGAATTATAGTGGACTTGAAGTAGCACAGAAGGTGGTTCAAAGTGGAGAATGCAAATTATCAGCTAAGGCTCCTCCTGAGAAGAATCTTAGAGGAATGGAGCATATCCTTCTTCCTGCTCCAGGAGAGCAATTTCAAGCAGACATACGTTCAAGAACAGAGGCATTACTCGGTTTCCTTCAATCTGGTGTTATGTTGGCCAGTAACACTGATGGAATCTTTGCTCAGCGTCAGAAATCATGTTCAGGGCGTATTTACTGGACTGGGCCTTCAAATTCTCAAGGAGTAATCAACAAACTGGAAAGAGATGCTCATGTAAAACTATTTGACACCCACATGTTTTTGAGAGGTAAGTGTATCTGAGTTGCTAGGTCAAGTTGTAATTGTTTTAGGTCATATTCTCTGACATTTAAAAAGGAGAACTATAAATGTCTAGAGACATGCTTCAAATATGAAACTCAGAGGGTATAACCATAAAATGAATAAAATCCAGTAAAAACATGCCTGTAAGGGAGGGCCTGATGATATAGGTATATAGTGAAGTCATTATAGGTACAAATGAGACAACATTATATACTAGGAGAAAAGAGAAAAAACTCAAAATCTATATACTCAGAATAAATGTACAAATCAAATGAACCGTAAAAGGTATATAGAGTTGTATGAATATTTGCAGTCCCTGACAAAAGTTATGTTGCTTATCCATATTATGTAAATAAAAGCTTATAACCTGATGTTAAATTCAT
Organism: Allobates femoralis; assembly: GCA_033576535.1. Classification (NCBI taxonomy): domain Eukaryota; kingdom Metazoa; phylum Chordata; class Amphibia; order Anura; family Aromobatidae; genus Allobates; species Allobates femoralis. The sequence goes on from JARQOC010000003.1 coordinate 572,747,863, forward strand.
CCATTGGATTTATAAATTACTCTTTTGAAAGCTGAAACCCTCCCAAATGTGGTTTAGGTTAAGAAAATAAATTGGCATCAATGCTGAAATAGTGATCATTTAATGAACACAGAATGGTCAGATTTTGGCAAGACAAAAGTTTTCTTGCCCATAGAAAGTAATGTGATTTTCAAACAAATAATTAACTTAAAATACAAATATATGTTGCATAGCATTGGTGAATTACCGTATATACTCGCGTATAAGCCGAGTTTTTCAGCCCAAATTTTGGGCTGAAAAGTCCCCCCTCGGCTTATATGCGAGTATATAAAAAAATAAAAAAATACCGCAGCAGCCCCAGAGGTATATACAGCAGCCGCAGCCCCAGGGCTGTATACAGCCGCAGCCCCAGGGCTGTATACAGTCGCAGCCCCGGGGCTGTATACAGCCGCAGCCCGGAGGTATACAGGCCCCCCATCAAGTTCCAGGGCCCCCCCCCTTGCGCGCCAGCCTGTAAAGGAAAATCATACTTGCCAGTGTCCAGTCGCGCCGTCCGCAGCTGCCGACACGCGATCCCGGGCTCCATTCAGCGTCTTCCGCATTTCCTGTAGTCGCGGGCAATGCCGTCATTGCCCGCGACCACAGGAAGTCGGAAGCCGGAAGACGCTGAATGGAGCCCGGGATCGCGTGTCGGCAGCTGCGGACGGCGCGACTGGACACTGGCAAGTATGATTTTCCTTTACAGGCTGGCGCGCAAGGGGGGGGGGCCCTGGAACTTGATGGGGGGCCTGTATACCTCCGGGGCTGCGGCTGTATACAGCCCCGGGGCTGCGGCTGTATACAGCCCCGGGGCTGCGGCTGTATACAGCCCCGGGGCTGCGGCTGTATACAGCCCTGGGGCTGCGGCTGTATACAGCCCTGGGGCTGCGGCTGTATACAGCCCTGGGGCTGCGGCTGCTGTATATACCTCTGGGGCTGCGGCTGCTGTATATACCTCTGGGGCTGCGGCTGCTGTATATACCTCTGGGGCTGCGGCTGCTGTATATACCTCTGGGGCTGCAGCTGCTGTATATACCTCTGGGCCTGCATATACCTCTGGGGCTGTATATACCTCTGGGGCTGTATATACCTCTGGGGCTGTATATACCTCTGGGGCTACATATACCTATGGGGCTGCATATACCTCTGGGGCTGCATATGGGGCTGCATATACCTCTGGGGCTGCATATGGAGCTGCATATACTTCTGGGGCTGCATATGGGGCTGCATATACCTCTGGGGCTGCATATGGGGCTGCATATGGGGCTGCATATACCTCTGGGGCTGCATATACCTCTGGGGCTGCATATACCTCTGGGGCTGCATATGGGGCTGCATATACCTCTGGGGCTGCATATGGGGCTGCATATACCTCTGGGGCTGCATATGGGGCTGCATATACCTCTGGGGCTGCATATGGGGCTGCATATGGGGCTGCATATACCTCTGGGGCTGCATATACCTCTGGGGCTGCATATACCTCTGGGGCTGCTGTATACTACCACTGGGGCTGCTGCTGTATACTACCACTGGGGAGGCTGCTGTATACCTCACTGCTGGGGGCTGTATACCTGTGCTGGAGTCCACCCTTGGCTTATACGCGAGTCAATAAGTTTTCCCAGTTTTTGGGGGCAAAAGTAGGGGGGTCGGCTTATACACGGGTCGGCTTATACACGAGTATATACGGTAAGTTGTGGTGCTATTAGAGTCATATTTAATACTTTGTGTGACTTCAATGAGCTTGAAGGACTGCATCCATGCGGTTCAACAATGATTCATGCAATTTATTAACCGTAGAACGCATAACCATAGAAATCTACACATTCACGCACCTGGGGCCTTTTAGGCCTGTTTACAATTATCATGGAATAACTTAAAAAAAATATTTTTCAAAGTTTATTGCAAAGTAAGGATGCATTCCCACTAGGGCTGGGGTCCGCGAGGACGGGATTCCGTTATGGATCTGACCTCCTGGTGACCCCAGCTAAGGCTGTCGGACACATACCTGGGGCCTCGCAGGCCTGCCAGGTTACCTGTTTTCTATTTTCTGTAAAATTACTTTAGTTAGGTTTTTGAAACTCTAGGTAATCCTCAGGTATATAGTTGTTAGTAATTTCCAGTTGTTCATATATTTTTATGTTATAGGCATTTTGGTATAACAACCTTTTTTTCGGACTACCCCATATTCACACACCTGGGGCCTTTTAGGCCTGTGTGCAAATAACACGGAATAACTCAAATAAAAATACTTTTCAAAATTTATTTTACAATTGCAAAGTAAGGATGCATTCCCAGTAGCGCTGGGGTCCACCAGGAGGGGATCCGTAATGGATCTGACCACCTGGTGACCCCAGCTAAGGCTGGCGGAATCCTGGCGGAAACATCTCTTTTGGACATGAATTGGGGAGTTGCTCCTTGAGCAACTCTAATAATGCTTTTTATTTTTTTAAATCAGATATATTTTATTAATGAAAAAGCACAAATAACAAATTATTCATACAAAACATACACATTTTCCATATATATCAGGTCCCGGTCCCAAACTCTTGCCCCCCCCCCGACCCCCTCCCTTCCTTCCTTTTTTGAATCAAAAAAAATATTATTCATATGTAAGAAAATTAAGAACATACAACTGTAAAACCGCAATTGTCCATTTTTGATAGTATAAAGAAATCCCTTTCCCTCACCACCCACCCCCCTTTACAGACAGCAACATTTTTTATTTCTGAGCAATATATGTAAGATATAATCAATAATTACCCTAAACATCTTATGACCCTTTACACACCATTAGACACAGCTCTGCCGGAACATCTTTTCCAATCTCAGCCCTCACACCTTCCACGCTGCCCACAAGTTATCACATAATTTAGCATTTTTACGTTTATGGTAAATTTTTTCCTCCATCCGCACCACATAGTCTACTTGACGTAGATATTCCTGTTTAGTAGGAGGCTCCATTCGTACCCAATATCTAGCTATGACTTTTCTAGCAGCATACAAGAGTCTGGCAACTGCTAGTTTCGCAATATCAGTGCCCACCACCTCTTCCACATATCCCAACAGGCAGACCACCGGGTCTCTAGGGATAACACAATGATAGCGATTCCCAATGAGGGCAGCCACCTCAGACCAGAAACCCAGAATATGCGGACACCCCTACATGACGTGTAGGATACCAGCGGCTTCAGCTCCGCATCTCGTACATTCCGAGGTCTCCCGCACCCCTTTTTATACAAGAATTCAGGTGATCTGTATGCCCTATGTACAAGAAATATTTGGGACATTCTAGCCGGTTCATTTAATGATAATTTGGGAATATACTCTAAGATGGACTCCCATTTGTCATCCTCTATATTACCAACGTCTGCCTCCCACCTTTCCTTCGCCGCAAAAGGGTATTTCAGCAAAAAAGTGTGAAGCAGAGCGGCATAGATCTCGGATATAACCCCTTTAGTACGCCCCTCTTTGCAGATGTAGTCGAGGATAATATCTTTCTGGATAACCATGGTCCCCTTTTTCCTCTGCTGAAGGAATGCGTGTTTAACCTGCATATACTGGTAACCGTGTTTGTCTGACAAGTGAAATTCCTCCTTCAGCATTGCTAGGGTTTTGAGAGCTTGATCATTCATCAATTGATAGACAAACTGCACTCCCTTTGTCTTCCAGTCTTTTAGGTCACCCATCCTATAGAATTCGCCTAGATGTTCGTTATCCCATATCGGAGTGTACATTGTCAGACCCGTCAATCCTCTAACCTTCTTCACTCTCATCCATACTTTATAAACTAATTCACATGTCGGGTATTTTTTACCCATCCGTCTAAACAGCCCTGACTCTAAACCTGTTACCAAAGGGCGTGTTTTAAGATGCCGCTCCAAGACTTCCTGAAGAGTTCCCGTTATTGCCCTTTGTGCCCACCCTCTAATATGTTGGGACTGTGCCGCTAAAAAATATATCCATGAATTTGGTAATGCCAAACCTCCCTCCTCCTTTGGCCTTTGAAGAGTCTCCAGTTTGATCCTCGGCTGTCCCCCGCCCCACACCAAATCTCTAAAGATAGCATTGACACGTTGGAATATCGTCTGAGGAATCCACCGGGGAATTATGTAGTGCATATAGCAATTTGGGCATGAGCACCATTTTAAGTAAGTTGGTACGTCCCACCACCGAGAGGCGCATTTTACCCCACGTGGACACTTTATCCTTTAATTTCCCAAGTATCGGGTTTATGTTCAATTGCAGATAGTCCCTCACTGGTAGTGCTATGTTGATACCAAGATATTTGAATTCCCTTACTAGTTTGAGTTGCGTACGTTCTACCTGCTCAACATCTGAACCATCTAGGGCATCTACTCCCAGGATGTGAGATTTGTCCCAGTTAATTTGCAACCCAGACAGTAAACCAAATCTATTAATTATATCTATTGCACCCTGCAATGAATCCTGAGGGTCTTGTAGAAATAAGAGAATATCATCAGCGTATAACGCCACCTTTTCTTCCACCACACCATATCGGAACCCCTTCACCGCCCCCGACCGCCTCAGCACAGCAGCTAACGGCTCTGTGGCCATGGCGAACAGCAGCGGAGAAAGGGGACAACCTTGCCTCGTTCCCCTGTACATGTTGAATATATCTGAACGTTCCCCATTAACTCTCAGTCTAGCCACTGGGTGTTTGTATAATAATTTCAGCCATGCCATAAAAACCGGACCTATTCCCATCAATTGGAGAACTCGCCAGAGATAGTTCCACTCCACACTATCAAAGGCCTTTCGTGTGTCCAAAGAGACCACCACCCTGTGTCCAGTATTATCGGCAGTCATCTCCATATTAAAAAATAGACGTCTCAGGTTAATGGCCGTTGACCTATCCGGCATAAAACCCGACTGATCCGGATGGATCACACCAGACACCACCCGGCTCAGCCGGGTAGACAACACTTTGGCTAGTATTTTTACATCTGCCGGAAGTAGTGAGATGGGTCTATACGAATCTGGTCGTGTCCGATCCTTATCTGGCTTTGGCAGAACCACCACAGTAGCTTCTCGCATTGATGCTGGCAACTCTCCTTTTTCCAGAGCCGCTAAGAACACGTCTTTCAATTTTGGCAGTAGTGTCTCTCTAAGGTGTTTATAAAATTCTGTTGGGAACCCATCCGCCCCCGGGGCTTTGTTATTTGCCATTGACGACAAGGCCTCTTCCATTTCATCTATTGCCAGGGGACCCTCCAAACTATTACTTTCCTCTTCACTCAGCTTGGGTAATTGGGCTCCCTGTAAAAATTGATCTATATCCCGGTCAGCAATCCTTACTTTGGAGGTATACAAGCCTTCATAAAAGTCCCTGAACACTCCCAATATTTCCCACGTTTCAGTGACTAGGGTGTCATTTTGGTCCAGGAGACCATATACATGTCCCGGTTCTCTCTGTGCCGCTGCTATAATAGACAGCAGGTGACCAACTTTTTCACCCTCATCATAAAAAGCCAGTTTTTGAAATTCCCTCCTCTTTTCCCCATTTGCCAGAAATATCTTATCCACTCCCAATTGAGCTGTCTTCATGTTCTGCTGCGCCTCCACGGTGGGGTTAAGCACCAACTCCTCCTCTGCCTTCCTTAGTGCATCCAATGCTTCTCTCTCCTCCGCTTTACTTTGACTTTTACATCTAGAAATGTCTCTGATCAGCAAGCCTCTAGTGTATGCCTTCATTGTGTCCCATACAGTTCCTATAGCCGCACTTCCCGTGTTGTTCTGAAAGAATTCCTCAATTTCTCCCGCTATCTTCTGCATATCTATAGTCTCCAGCCACACTGGGTGTACCTTCCATTCCTTCCGCCCACTGTCCCCCCAAATACCCACTTTTAATTCAACCAGTAACGGGCTATGATCTGAAAGCATCCTTGGCAAATATTCTATATGAGTGACAGTCTGATTAATCAAGCCATCTCCCAGCGCCAAGTCAATTCTAGACATAGTACCGTGTGACGATGAATAGCACGAATATGTTTTCACGCCCATATGACGAACTCTCCACAAGTCTATCATACCCAGTTCTGATATATACTTAGCAAATGATGTCTCTCCCCCTCCTTCCGCCCTTCCCAGATGTTTACTAGTTTTGTCCCATTGTCCATGCATTATGTTGTTGACATCTCCTATTAACAGATTAGGTATCCCGGTCCAATGCCTCCTAAGTTCTATGATCTCCTGTAACTTTGTTCTGGTAAATGGCGGCGGAAAATATACCGCTACTATACAGTACAATCTACCATAGAGTCTGCAGACTAGAAAAACATATTGTCCGTCTTTGTCTATCTTAATCTCTACCTCCTCAAAAGGAATTCCAGCATGTATCAAAATGGAAACCCCTCTCGCATACGTGGAATACGTGGAATGGTATGCTTTTTGAACCCATTTCCTTGCCAAGGTTCCAATTTTGTCAGCAGTCAGGTGTGTTTACATAAGACAGATGATGGAAGGTTTATGAGCTATTATATTTTGGAGTACAGCCGCCCTCCTTTTACGTTCCGCTAGTCCACGTACATTCCAGCTCAATACTCTAACCATACCGGCCATTATTAATCAGAGTCATCATAATCATAAAATACCATATCTTACAATATCCCATTTGCTGTCTGTCCCCTCCCTTCCCCCTCCCACCTCCCCCCATACTCCCCACCAAAATCCCTCCGTACTCCTCCATCTCCTCTATTCCACCTCTAAAACAGTCGTTTCGTTCTCTCTGTCCGAGAGTGGGTGAATGAAACCGGCCCATACCCCCAGTTGGACACTCCCGCCCAAAAAAATAAAAATTCGCTATCTTTCCTAAGACCTCTCCCGCCTTATGAAAAACTCAATATGATCAAATTTACTAACTGCATGCACCACCAATCGCTTTATCAGTCTATAAAACATGTTGAATCTGCAACCAATAGTCAACTGTATCAGATAAATGAAGAAAATAAAATAGAAAAGGGGAAAGGAAAATCGAGAAAAAAAGGGAAGAGCAGATTTTTCATCATCTCCCTTCCCCCTCCTCCCCCTCACAGTGAAGGGTGAATATATCGCACATAGTCAATTCCTCAGTCTGCTTCCTTCAGCTGTCCTTGTACTCCCTTACTCGTCTTGCATTTTTCTCAATCCAATCCATCGCCACTTCCGGAGTTTGCAGAAAGTGTACCCTGCCCAATGCAACCAGTCTCAGTTTGGCTGGGTACAACGTTGAATATGCCAGTCCCATGTCTCTCAATCTCTTCACATCTCTGTAGCTCATTCGCATTTTTTGCACCGTGGGTGTATAGTCTGAATAAAACGATACATCCTGCCCATCTATGGTCAAATCTTTAATCTTCCTTGCTGTACGTAGAATAGTGTCTCTATCCCTGTAATTTAGGAGCCTTGCTAGTATGGCTCGGGGTGCTGCTCCCAGAGGCTGGGGTCTCAGTGGGACTCGGTGGGCACGTTCTACCACAAACACCTTTGATAGTTTATCAGCTCCAAATTTGTTAAGCAGCCAAGACTCAATGAATTCTGTAGGATTCGATCCCTCTGCCTTTTCTGGGACCCCTACTATTCTGACATTATTGCGACGCGACCTGTTTTCTAGGTCATCATTTTTTGCAATTACTTCAGCTAATTGTTTCTCTTGCTGTGTCTGAGCAGACTGTATAGTCAGTATAGTGTCCTCAGCAGTGCTCACTCTTTCCTCCACCTCCCCTGTACGGGTGTCAGCTTTTTTCATAGCAGCCTTCATGTTAGTGATTTCAGCCTGCACTCCAGTGACCTGCTTTGTAAGCTTTGTAAGTGCCTGCTTACAATAGGACACAACAGTGAATACATCCTTCAAAGTAGGTTCTCCTATATTAGTTTCTAGAGCAAAGTCCTCAGTATCTTCCTGTGTCTCCTCTCTGGAGCCCTCATGCACACAGTCCTCCTCCCCCACTGTCTGCTGCAGCTCCTCCATGTCATGCTCTGCCCCAGCCTCCTGCTTTGAATTGTCAGCTCTAAACTCACCCCTTTCTTGTCTGGCAAACTGTACCAGGCGTGCAGCTGCTAACATTCTCCTGGAGCATGCTGCATTCTCTCTGGCTACCTCTTCCTGGGCCTCGGCGCCATCTTGGCCCTTTACTCCTCGCCCCTGCCCGGGTTCTTTCTGCCTGGTGCTAGTCATGGCTGTGTCCCTGTGCTCCAAAAACACACTCCGGAGGGGCAGAAGAGCTTCCTGCAGGATCCGGTGTCACAGTGGCTGGTCAGGGGTGTACTGGTTCTGTGCACACAGCTGCGATCAGCGGGAGAGCTCCAGTCACACGTCTGCTCACATCCCCGGCCAGGCCACACCCCCCAACTCTAATAATGTTATGTGATGGGGTGCGTGCAGGAGCCGCAGCAGTACTGTTCCAAAAAATATTCATTTTAGATGTTCTATTTGAACGTTCTGCTGGATCCACTACTTCCTCATCATCTGAAGAATCGCTGGACGATGAAGTTGATACATTAGCTGGTGGCATGTACTCTTCATCAAAGAAATTTCACTTTCATCATCACTATCAAAAATGATTGCCTCGATTTCATGGTCAGTCAATCCCCTGGAAGTGGACTGTGCCATTGTAATTTTAGATGTCAGTAAACTAAAAAGAAAAAAAAAAAAAGATTACAATCAGGCTTGTGCATTGTAAACAGTATGTGATAAGACTCTTTGTTAGGGTCCCAGCACACCAAGCGATATAAAGCAGGTAAAGTGCAGGCCCCCCTCCTCTTACCTCCAACAGATCACTTTCTTGTAGTGCAGTAGAAGCCTCTGGTTTTGGAGCTCAGAAAGTTTCTATTTCCAGACAAAAGAAAGCTGACTTCTTCCTCCAAAGTCTCTCCAGCAATTAGGACAAAAAGACCTGCGATGAGGTTAGAGACACATGACTTTGTGAGAGAGCCTCCCTTCCAAGATCACATGACCATGTTGTCATGCAGAATCCACACTCTTCCCAGCAATAGCAGAGTCATAACAGTTCTTCCCCAGCAACAATACAGACAAAAAGACTGAGTATCACATGCAAACCTAGTACAGGCCTAAAAGGCCCCAGGTGCGTGAATATGGGGTAGTCCCAAAAAAAGGTTGTTATAGGGTCATTCCATGTCAAGTGAACCAATGATTATTACCTCTATATTTTTAATTCTTTTGAGATTTTCTTATTTGATAATAGCATGTCAGACAATGCAAAATGTGAAGAGAAAAATTTTTTAAAAAATTTATTTTTTTTTAAAATGATTTTCAAAGTTCGGAAAAAGTGTGAATTTCGCTGTTGCCTGCCTTTACGTTTCTCCACATAACTCAGGCTAGGAATAAGATAGAGAGACAAAATAAACACCATTTACTCAGAACTATACAGGCTTTCACCAGATATGTCACAAGAGGATCTTTGTTAATATTTTACCCATGTGATCGCAAGCGCAAAACTTTAAAACGTATTTCCGAAAAATCGGCGCGCTTTAAATATTTCAAAAACTGCCCATGTGTCTGCTTTGCTCTTAGCCACATCTGTACCAAATTTCAAGTTGGGATCGCAATGGGATCATATTTTAACATATTTTACTATTAATAGCGTCAATGGGTCATTCCATATCAAGTGATCTAAATATGAATATTTTTTTTTACCTGACGTCTTTAGATTTTTTTTTTTTTTTTCCTTTATGAAGTACTACTTTAGTTAATTACAAATTAAAAGTTTGGAATTTTTTTCTTCATCAGTTAATTTTTTACAGATTTTTAAAGTTTAAAAAAAGGGTGAACTTTGGCCTGGTATGACTTTACATTTTTTTATCTCGGGCTAGAAATAAGATAGAGAAACAAAATAAACACCATTCTACTCAGAACTGTCCAGGCTTTCACCAGATATGTCACAAGAGTATATTTGTTAATTTTAATTTTTTACCCATGCGAATGCAAACGCAACATTTTGAAACGCATTTCCGAAAAAAACGTTTTAATAAAAATTTTCCAAAACTGCCCATGTGTCTTTTATGCTCTTAGCCACATCTGTACCAAATTTCAAGTTGGAATCGTGATGGGATCATATTTTAAAATATTTAACTATGGTTAATCTCATTTTTATTAAATTTTGAAAAAACATATGAAAGATATACATTCAATCTTTTAACAAAATCTTGAGACATATAAAATATACAAAAAGAGAATTCACAAAGTTATTAGTAACTTTAAGATAAGCTGCAAATTTACTTTTGCGCTTATCTCTGGTGCAATATATACTACAATCTAAATATAATTCCAAACACTCAAGTATACAACCTTTCTCAGGGTTTTGAGATGTTCTGATCTCAAGGGGACAAGCAGCCCCAGCAGAATGATTTTTATCACTTGGCCCCTTCTAACAGGTTGACCACGTAAGTGGGTCATTACCCGTTGAGGCCTAGTTGGAATAGTCTATCGACTGGTGTACCGGAAAGGAAGGCCGAAATATTAATGATCTACTCACAGCTCAGAGTTTCCGATACCTGTCTAATGTTCACTAGAATTCTGAAGGTATAGGTATAGAAAGGAAATACCTAGACTGAATGTATCAGATGGGAAGAAAAGAGAGATAGAAAAGAAGAGAGAGAGAAGAGAAACAAAAACCATTAGAAAAAGTTATACTGGGAAAGAAAAGCCATGTAAGAAAAAAAGGAGGGGGGGGGACGGGTGAGGTATGGGATGGAGAAAGGGTACTCATCCCACTGGCTCCCCATCAGCCAGAGGTCGAGCCATATTATCTGTGCTGGAAAAGATACTCCTAAATTCTGCAGAGTCGTGAAAAAGAATCCATTCAACCCAAATCCCTAAGAATTTGTTCCGAGATCCCGATGCATCAGCTGCGAGCTCCTCCATTCGATATGTCCATCAATTCTTTGAACCAATCAAGTAGAGATGGAGCCCGGCTTGATTTCCAGAACCTCGGGATCACAGCACGAGCAGCCGAGATGCAAAAGCGGAGAATATCCCTCTTCTGTAGCCCAATAGGACCTGGAAAAATGGATAACATTGCCGATTCTGGGCAGCATGCGGCTTGTTTACCTGTTATCCGGGCTTATGCATTGAAAACCTCAGACCAGAACTGCCGGATTTTCCCACAACTACACCAAATGTGTATCATTGTACCCTTCTCTTCCCCACAGCGCCAACAGGTATCAGGGGTTCCAGGGAACATGTTCCGGAGTGTCGTCGGCACAAGTACCATCTAGTGAGCAGCTTATAGCTTCTTTCTTGTGCAGAACAAGCGCTAGCTAGTGAGTGAGTAAATATAAAGCATTTCTGCCAATTAGCTTCTGAAATGCTACACACCCAATTCCCTCTCCCAAGCACGTTGGAAGTAAAGGGTGCCCTGCTCTCTCATGGACCCTAAGGCCTGGTATAGAACTGATATTTTGCGCCTCGGTGGAGCCTCCAGTTGGAATAACCTCTCCAATACGTTGGGCATCAATCTTACCCTGCAAGAGTGGTCAGCTGAATATAAGTATGCTCTGTATTGGAGAAATTCGAATCACTTAAGAGGTCTCGTAGGTTCTTTGAGTTGTAGCTCTGCCATCGGGGGCAAACCACCACTGGACAGAGTCTGTCCTACTCGGGTGTCATCCACAATCTGCCAACATAAAAATCTCTGCCTGTCAAATCTGGGTGGGAAAGATGGGTTGGAAAAAAGGGGAGTCAAAGGGCTAAATCTGTCGTTTAAGCGGAGGGTTTTCGTCACTAGGTGCCATACCTTCAAGGTGTTTCTGGTCATGTCTGTCAAAGGTACTAGGTCTGTGTAGTCTTTAGGGGAAATCCAAAGCAGGTGTTTCAGCGGAATCCCCAAACCCTCTTGCTCCACCCCTACCCATTTCTTGGAGGACGCATGATAATGCCAATCTAGAGCTCTAACAAGAGAGGATGCCACAAAGTACGCTCGTATGTTGGGTAGTCCAACCCCTCCTCTGGTCTTGGGCAAGGATAGGATATTCATTCGCAATCTGGACCTCTTGCCCCCCCCGACAAATCTAAGGATCATAGATTGCATTTTGGAGAGGAAGCCTCTATCCAATAGAACAGGAACTGTCTGAAAAGTATATAAGAGTCGGGGCAAGACATCCATCTTGACTACGTTTATTCTCCCGAACCAGGATAGCTTTAATTGTCTATAGGAGGTAAATGCCGATTCCGCGTTAGTCAAAAGGGGTTGATAATTTAAATTGAATATTTGTTTAAGATCTTTTGGTATAAGGACTCCCAAGTACTTAATGGCTTCTACTTTCCATTTAAATGGGAACTGTTTAGATAGATGAGAAACCAATTCTCCAGGCAAAGAAATATTGAGTGCCTCGGTTTTGGAGCAATTCACTTTAAAGTTGCTCAATTGTCCGAACCGTTCAAACTCCATTAAGACCGAAGGGATGGAGACCAGGGGCTGGGAGATGTAAAGTAGCAGGTCATCTGCAAATAAGGCTAATTTGTGATGACTCTGTCCCAGCTTGACCCCATGGATGCATTCATTGGACCTAAGTGCAAAATATTTAACTATTATAGTGTCAATTCAAGAATCACCAAGAACACAATCAGTCATTTTTTCACAATTGCCCGTCAATAGTTTGAATTTGATATAAAGAAACCTAGTCTTGTAACATCTCAAATGAAAGCTGTTACCGTTCTGAGTAAAATGATGCCTCTCCCACTTCATTATCTTATTTCTAGCCTGAGATAAAAAAAATGTAAAGTCATACCAGGCCAAAATTCACCCTTTTTTTAAACTTTAAAAATCTGTAAAAAATTAACTGATGAAGAAAAAAATTCTAAACTTTTAATTTGTAATTAACTAAAGTAGTACTTCATAAAGGAAAAAAAATAAAAAAATCTAAAGACGTCAGGTAAAAAAAAATATTCATATTTAGATCACTTGATATGGAATGACCCATTGACGCTATTACTAGTAAAATATGTTAAAATATGATCCCATTGCGATCCCAACTTGAAATTTGGTACAGATGTGGCTAAGAGCAAAGCAGACACATGGGCAGTTTTTGAAATATTTAAAGCGCGCCGATTTTTCAGAAATGCGTTTTAAAGTTTTGCGCTTGCGATCACATGGGTAAAATATTAAAAAAGATCCTCTTGTGACATATCTGATGAAATTCTGGACAGTTCTGAGTAGATTGGTGTTTATTTTGTTTCTCTATCTTATTTCTAGCCCGAGATATGATAGAAAATGTAAAGCCATACCAGGCCAAAATTCGCACTTTTTTAAAATTTAAAAATCTGTAAAAAATTAACTGATAAAGAAAAAAATTCAAAACTTTTAATTTGTAATTAACTAAAGTAGTACTTCATAAAGGAAAAAAAATAAAAAAATCTAAAGACGTCAGGTAAAAAAAAATATTCATATTTAGATCACTTGATATGGAATGACCCATTGACGCTATTACTAGTAAAATATGTTAAAAATATGATCCCATTGCGATCCCAACTTGAAATTTGGTACAGATGTGGCTAAGAGCAAAGCAGACACATGGGCAGTTTTTGAAATATTTAAAGCGCGCCGATTTTTCAGAAATGCGTTTTAAAGTTTTGCGCTTGCGATCACATGGGTAAAATATTAAAAAAGATCCTCTTGTGACATATCTGATGAAAGCCTGGACAGTTCTGAGTAGATTGGTGTTTATTTTGTTTCTCTATCTTATTTCTAGCCCGAGATATGATAGAAAATGTAAAGCCATACCAGGCCAAAATTCGCACTTTTTTAAAATTTAAAAATCTGTAAAAAATTAACTGATAAAGAAAAAAATTCAAAACTTTTTTTTTGTAATTAACTAAAGTTGTTCTTCATATAGAAAAAAAATTAAAAAATCTGAGGATGTCAGGGAAAAAAAATATTCATTTTTGGATCACTTGACATGGAATGACCCTATACCGAAATGTCTGTAACATAAAAATATATGAATAACTGGAAATTACTAACAACTATATACCTGAGGATTACCTAGATTTTCAAAATTCAAACTAAAGTACTTTTACAAAAAATAAAAAACAAGTAACCTGGCAGGCCTGTGAGGCCCCAGGTATGCGTTCTAGGGTTAATGAAGTCATCAGGAATAGCAAAGAATGCAGTCGTACATGCCTAGAGTTCATGTAGATTCTTTGATTTTGTTTTCCAAGCTTCCTCTTTCATCCTACCCCAAACATGCTCAAAGATGTTCATGTCTGGTGACTGGGTTGGCCAGTCCTTGAGCACCTTGATCTTTTTTGCCTGGAGGAACTTTGTTGTAGAAATGGATGTATGAGATGGAGCACCATCCTGCTGCAGAATTTGACCCCTTTTATGATTTGGAATGTAAGAGGTAGCTAATACTTCTTGATATTTTAGGCTATTGATATTGCCTTCCACCTTGCAAATGTTTTGCACACCCCCATACTGAATGTAATCCCAGACCATGATCTTTCCCCCACCAAATTTGGATCCATACGGGCTCCAGTAAGTCTCCTGCAGTATTTGCGGTGGCTGTGGTGTAATTCCACTGAAGATTCATCAAAGAAATCCACCTTCTGCCACTTTTCCAGCGTCCATCTGTTTAGCAGGCTGTGGGACTTTGCAAATGCCACATTTTTTTTTATTTGCCTTTTGTTTAGTGCTGGCTTCTGGGCACTGATCCGACCATGGAGGCCATTTCGAGACAGAATCCTACAAACTGTTCTAGTTGACACAGGAACTTGAGGTGACCAGGCCTGTTGGAGCTCTGCTGCAGTGGAAGAGGAGCTTGCTTTAGATTTTCTAACCACAAACGTTCTTCCTGAGCAGTTGTCTTGCGTGGTCTGCCAAACCTGAGCTTGTCAAACACATCTCCAGTCTCTTCAAATCTTTTTTTAATTCTTTGTATTTGACGCTGAGAGACATTAAAGGTGCCAGCCACCTCTGCTGTGGATCTGGTATTCAGCCTCTTGATAATCAAGGCTTTGGTCGCAGGGTGGATTTTTGGCATGTTGTCAGAGCTCAAGTTGCAGTTCAAGTGAAATTCTGGGGTGCGGGTTTCTTTTTAGACACACCCAGTAATTAACCGATCATTTACTGAGCACAGGTGAGGATGTAAACTAAGATTGGGTGCATTATATGACCAGGTGACAAAACTTTTGTCTTGTCAAAATCTGACCATTCTGTGTTTATTAAATGATCAATATATCAGCATTGATGCCAATTTATTTTCTTAACCTAAACCACATCCTGAGCAGTTGTCTTGCGGAGTTTGCCGAACCTGGGCTTGTCAAATACATCTCCAGTCTCTTCAAATCTTTTTTTAATTCTTTGTATTTGACTTTTGTCTTGCAAAATCTGACCATTCTGTGTTTATCAAATGATCAATATATCAGCATTGATGCCAATTTATTTTCTTAACCTAAACCACTTCCTGAGCAATTGTCTTGCGGGGTCCAGAGAAGAGCGACCAAGGTTATTAGAGGACTGAGGGGTCTGCAATACCAAGACAGGTTATTAAATTTGGGGTTATTTAGCTTGGAAAAACGAAGGCTTAGGGGTGATCTTATAATAATGTATAAATATATGAGGGGACAGTACAGAGACCTTTCTAATGATCTCTTTACTCTTAGACCTGAGACGGGGACAAGGGGGGTATCCTCTACGTTTGGAGGAAAGAAAGTTTAATCATAATCACAGACGTGGATTCTTTACTGTAAGAGCAGTGAGACTATGGAACTCTCTGCCACATGATGTTGTAATGAGTGACTCACTACTAACATTTAAGAAGGGCCTGGATGCCTTTCTTAAAAACTATAATATTACCAGTTATATATACTAGATTCTTTGATAGGGCGTTGATCCAGGGAACTAGTCTGATTGCCGTATGTGGAGTCAGGAAGGAATTTTTTCCCCCAATGTGGAGCTTAGTGTTCCCACATGGGTTTTTTTTGCCTTCCTCTGGATCAACATGTTAGGCTATGGGTTGAACTAGATGGACTTAAAGTCTTCCTTCAACTTTAAAAACTATGTATGTTACTATGTTACATTTGTGAGGGTTTCAGCTTTCAAAAGAGTAATTTATAAAACCAATGGATAAATTTAACGTCAGGTTGTAAGCTTTTATTTACATAACATGGATAAGCGACATGTCTTTTGTCAGGGACTGTACACCTCTATTAAACAGAAAATACAAATCAAATATACGGTACTTACATGGGTGTGGGATTGGATAGGAGAGGTAAGGTTCCTATTGCTGTGCATAAAGTACTGATAGAGCGTAAATAGAAGAAATGATATATCAAATGATGTATAGGTTTCTATGTTCTATGTCTGATAATAACCACAATACCAATACCTTGATTTGTGGTACTGTAGAAAAAATGATTTTGGTAGTTGCTGGGTAAGAAGAATAGAAGTGAAGAAGTCGAACATGTAGGAAAAAGTATATACATATGAGTAATGGGAAAATAGATGATTAGAAAATGAAAAATACTTGTAATATAAAATAAAAAAGTTGGAAATAAAATAATACATATAAATTGTATCCCTGCAGGGAAAAATCAGGCAATGTTTTCTACTTTGTAGCTGGAAATCAAGTACCGTATTTTTCGCTTTATAAGACGCACCTGATTATAAGACGCACCCCCAAATTTGGTGAAGGAAAAGGGAAAAAAAAATGTTTAATGTTAAATGGGGTTCATCTTATAATGCCAGTGTCCGTCTTACAATCAGTTTATATGTCCCCTATTCTGGTATATTTGTCTCCATTCTGGTATATGTGCCCCCTCCTAATTAAATGGTCCCCCACCTGGTATCCATGCCCCCATCCTGGTATGTTTCCACCTCCTGATATATGGCCCCCTTCCTAATATATGGTCCCCTCCTGGTATGCATGCCCCAATCCTAGTTTATGTTCCCCCTCCTCATATATGTCCTAAAATGGGGGACATGCATCCTGCTACATAGCCCCCCAACTCTTACCGAGGGAGGTTTGTGGTGGTGCTCCGGGGCCATGGAGGTTGGGTCCTAAGCAGGAGCTGCTGGGGTGCCACAGATGTTGGTGGCTAAGGCAGGAGCTGCTGGGGTGCCACAGATGTTGGGGGCTAAGGCAGGAGCTGCGGGGGTGCCACAGATGTTGGGGGCTAAGCAGGAGCTGCTGGGGGTGCCACAGATGTTGGGGGGCTAAGCAGGAGCTGCTGGGGGTGCCACAGATGTTGGGGGGCTAAGCAGGAGCTGCTGGGGGTGCCACAGATGTTGGGGGCTAAGCAGGAGCTGCTGGGGATGCCACAGATGTTGGGGGCTAAGCAGGAGCTGCTGGGGGTGCCACAGATGTTGGGGGCTAAGGCAGGAGCTGCTGGGGGTGCCACAGATGTTGGGGGCTAAGCAGGAGCTGCTGGGGGTGCCACAGATGTTGGGGGGCTAAGCAGGAGCTGCTGGGGGTGCCACAGATGTTGGGGGGCTAAGCAGGAGCTGCTGGGGGTGCCACAGATGTTGGGGGGCTAAGCAGGAGCTGCTGGGGGTGCCACAGATTTTGGGGGCTAAGGCAGGAGCTGCGGGGGTGCCACGGAGGTTGGGAGCCAAGGCACAAGCTGCGGGGGGGTTGCGCCGGTCTCTGGTGGGCGCCGCCATTATTATTTCCCAGCATGCATTGCCGCTCTGGCAATGCATGCTCTTGTGTCCAGAATTGTCCGTGAATCGCGGTCTGCGCATGCACCGCGGCCATTTTATTGAAGACTGGAGAACATAGTACTGGAGTTCATAGAAATGGCCGCGGCGCATGCGCAGACCCCCACCCGCGGCCATTTACAGGAGCAATGCAATGCAATGCAGACCGGCAATGCATGCTGGTAAATAATAATGGCGGCGCCCACCGGAGACCGGCGCAACCCCCCCGCAGCTTGTGCCTTGGCCCCCAACCTCCATGGACCGGATCAGGCGCCTCCGATCCACCCCCCACCCCACATCACCCCTAGGTAATATATTTTTTTTTTTACATTTTTTTTTTACTTTTTTTTTTTTACATTCTCTTTTTTAAGACGCACCCCTGTTTTCCCCCCAGTTTTGGGGGAACAAAAGTGCGTCTTAAAAAGCGAAAAATACGGTAATCTGTAGAAGGGATAGGTCAATAATGTATTGCAGGCACATCAAACAATAGGTGAATCACAGTGGATTAGTGTCCCCCTTTCCTTTCCCCTATTGTCTATTTCCTTCACTCACCTTGTCTATTCCAGCAAGGCAAGTAGTACTTTTTAGTTTTATGTCTAGTTACTTAAGTCACATTTCTTGCATATGTAAACATACATTATTGTGCTATCCCGTCTACATATTACTTGATTTCCAGCTACAAGGTACATAACATTAGAAGTACAAGCCAAGGACCTGAATTAGACATTATAGATGAACTGAACGGATACGACTCAAAATACATAATAAACCAGAAACCAGGAGTCTTTATGTATCCTTTAGAATACCAGAAAGTAAAAAAATTCAAGAGATAGTTTCTTTCAAATACTGATTTTTTTTTTTTTTTTTTTTTTTTACTTATTCAACCACCAAGTAATGTAAACAGGTATTACAGGAATGTAAAATTATGCAAGATCAAGAAAAGATGCTTTCTGGAGATGGACACAGAAATTGCCAGCACCAAAAAAAGGGGGGCATGGGTTACAGTGTTAACATAAGGGAGGAGTTCCACATACAAGTGTACAGAAGTTTGAATGCTCATTAGCAGTCACAATATGGTCTGTGTTCAATCCTATCTACATCATATAAAATGCCAGTCTGATAGAAAAAAAAAACTAAACTCGGTTAGAAAAGGGCTATGTATCCAATCCTATCCACATCATGTTAGGTATCACAATGCACATTAAATCTGCGTCGGATGGCTGTAGGTACGGAGAGTAGATAGGAGAGACAACTGATCAACTGTTTGCTAGAAAATATCTAGGTTGCCTAAGACATAAGAAGCATGTAGACTGTGCAACAGGACCAAAAGTATAAAATCACTCACCAATGTCTAAAGTGCTCAACTGTTGTGCCAGAAGAGGACTGTGCCCAGGTGCAGACCCCGACATGTGTTTCGTTGGCTTCCTCTGGGGGACAGTCCCCCAGACAATATTTATTCGCTCATATAGTGCTAGCGCACAGCACTTTACATGCATCAGCAACACTGTCCCCATTGGGGCTCACAATCTTAATTCCCTATCAATATGTCTTATGTGTAGGAGGAAACCAGAGAACATGGAGGAAGCCTACACAAATACAGGGAGACCATTCAAACTCCTTGCAGATGTTGTTCTTGGTGGGATTTGAAACCAGGACCCCTGCGCTGAAAGACTTCTAAACACTGAGCCACCGTGCTGCTAGTTGTTGTTTTTTAATCCCCTTTTTGCTTCCTTTTGCAGCCCTTTAGTCCTTACTAATTCCATTTTATAACACGAAAGTTTGGGACGCCAAAGACTTACATGGGGTTTGAGCTCAAGTTTGGGTCAAATCTGGTCCCCAACCAAACTTTTTTTTTTTAAATTAAAGACCACTTCACACACTCCAATATCTGAAACGATATTGTTGAAACGTCACGGTTTTGAGATCGTTCTTACGATCTCATTTGTGCATCGTTGCGTGTAAATGCAGGATGTTTGAACGAGAAATCGTTGGATCGGACATCTCAAATTTGAGGGCAGGACCTCAAATCTATCGTTTGTCATCCAGTTAAGGATCTGTGAAGCAGCAACATCGTTCAGTGTGACACCTTTTTGAACGATGTCGTTCATGTTTCTCCTATTCCTGCCGCTTTGTAAAATCGTTCAAACGATCTTCTCCAAATAGCTGGCACGTTGCCAAATTTAAGATCGTTAACGAGATCCTTGCGTGTGACAACACACTAATGATGTTGGAAAGATTGCGGTCATGTGACATAGCTAACGATATCGTTCACAGATATCGGAGCGTGTGAAGTGGCCTTTAGTCTGGCCGAACCCCAACATTTGCGGGTTAGCCCTTCTCTAGTTATCAATGCTACTGAAAGGAAAAGTTAAAATGTAGTCTATACAAGTCATTGCTTTTTTATAATATATTCTAATAATATTAATAACGTGAAAAATAATTGCCTGAATGATCAAAATGATGGGCTGCTATAGGAAAATCATCCACTTTGCACTGTTTTATGAATTTCCATCTACATGTTCTATTTCCTTCAGAATTGGAAGAGTATAAAACAAAAGGAGGTACGCCACCTGATTGCCAAGTCACTTTATGTTTTGGAGAGGAAATTTCAGAATATAGCGATGCTACAGAGAAACTTATCACAGCAAAAGTGAGCAAACTTTTTTATTTGATATTTTCTGTTATAAGATACTTATGAAATATCTTCTAGAATCAATTTACCCGTATATACTCGTGTATAAGCCGACCCGTGTATAAGTCGACCCCCTACTTTTGCCCCCAAAACCTGGGAAAACCTATTGACTCGTGTATAAGCCGAGGGTGGACCCCAGCATAAGTATACAGCCCCCAGCAGTGTGGTATACAGCAGCCTCCCCAGTGGTAGTATACAGCAGCAGCCCCAGTGGTATATACAGCAGCCGCCCCAGTGGTAGTATACAGCAGCCCCAGAGGTATATACAGCAGCCCCAGTGGTATATACAGCAGCCTCCCCAGTGGTATATACAGCAGCCTCCCCAGTGGTATATACAGCAGCCTCCCCAGTGGTATATACAGCAGCCTCCCCAGTGGTATATACAGCAGCCTCCCCAGTGGTATATACAGCAGCCTCCCCAGTGGTATATACAGCAGTGCCCAGAGGTGTATACAGCAGCCCCAGAGGTGTATACAGCAGCCCCAGAGGTGTATACAGCAGCCCCAGAGGTGTATACAGCAGCCCCAGAGGTGTATACAGCAGTCCCAGAGGTGTATACAGCAGCAGCCCCAGTGGTATATACAGCAGCCTCCCCAGTGGTATATACAGCAGCCTCCCCAGTGGTATATACAGCAGCCTCCCCAGTGGTATATACAGCAGCCTCCCCAGTGGTATACAGCATCCCCAGAGGTGTGTACAGCAGCCCCAGAGGTGTATACAGCAGCCCAGAGGTGTATACAGCAGTCCCAGAGGTGTATACAGCAGCAGCCCCAGTGGTATATACAGCAGCCTCCCCAGTGGTATATACAGCAGCCTCCCCAGTGGTATATACAGCAGCCTCCCCAGTGGTATACAGCATCCCCAGAGGTGTGTACAGCAGCCCCAGAGGTGTATACAGCAGCCCCAGAGGTGTACACAGCAGCCCCAGAGGTGTATACAGCAGCCCCAGAGGTGTATACAGCAGCCCCAGA
Source organism: Allobates femoralis (assembly GCA_033576535.1). Taxonomy (NCBI): domain Eukaryota; kingdom Metazoa; phylum Chordata; class Amphibia; order Anura; family Aromobatidae; genus Allobates; species Allobates femoralis. The sequence goes on from JARQOC010000003.1 coordinate 572,769,195, forward strand.
GGTGTATACAGCAGCCCCAGAGGTGTATACAGAAGCCCCAGAGGTGTATACAGCAGCCCCAGAGGTGTATACAGCAGCCCCAGAGGTATATAGCAGCCCCAGAGGTATACAGCAGCCCCAGAGGTGTATACAGCAGCCCCAGAGGTGTATACAGCAGCCCCAGAGGTGTATACAGCAGCCCCAGAGGTGTATACAGCAGCCCCAGAGGTGTATATAGCAGCCCCAGAGGTGTATATAGCAGCCCCAGAGGTATATAGCAGCCCCAGAGGTATATAGCAGCCCCAGAGGTATATAGCAGCCCCAGAGGTATACAGCAGCCCCAGTGGTATACAGCAGCCCCACAGGTATATACAGGCCCCAGCAGTGAGTTATATATGCCCCCAAATGCTGGCACTCGTCCCCCTCCGTTATAAGCATCCCCCCCCCCTCGGCTGCTTAAGTTACCATCCCTGGTCTTCTGATCCGCGCCGGTCCTCCACGCTCCCGTCCTCTGCTGCATCCGGGGTCCCCGGCCAGTAGCGATGACGTCATGCGACCGGCCGGTCACATGACCCCGGATGCTGCCGAGGACGGAGCATACAGGGATGGTAACTTAAGCAGCCGGGGGGGGGGGGGGTGGGAGGGATGCTTATAGTGGAGGGGGACGAGTGCCAGCATTTGGGGGCATATATGCACTGCTTCCCCCTGCCGCTGATTGACAGGGGGAAGCAGTGCATATATAATGAGCGGCCCCACGTGATGGGGCACTCATACAGCAGCCTCCCCCGCCTCCTCCAGCCTGAGTTACCGTATTGACCCGTGTATAAGCCGAGGGGGGGACTTTTCAGCCCAATTTTTGGGCTGAAAAACTCGGCTTATACACGAGTATATACGGTATATTTAAATATGTTCATGCAATGTAATTAACTTTCAAATATTTTTTTACTTACAATATGCACTTGTATTTATTACAATCTTGCATCAAGTAAAAATATAAAATGACTAATCTCTCATTCTTCCTACAGATAGAGCAAGTCTTGGCCTCTGAGATGGTGCGTCAAGCAACCGAGAGTCTCCATGATGCTCAGCTTCCAGATGCACACATGCAGAATCCCTCTTCCTCACATCTTATTACTCTGTTACCAGTAATTACATTGGATAGTATATCTGAATTTTCATAAAGTAGCCATGCTCTTATATCACATATCATCATGCCTGGCCCCGTCATCCCAGATTAATACTCTTTGTATATATTTTTATTAGATGTGTTCAGACGTAGATAAAGCTTACACAGTATGTAAGTAGTTTCATTATGTGCCCAAAGACAAGAGCTAGAGAGGACTGGCAGAGTGTCAGAGGGGTTTTGAACAAATCACTCTACTTAAGGGCTCTTGCAGACAACTGCATTTTCAGCCTGAATGAGAATTGGATGGCACTCGCCCATTAAAGTCTATGGATCAGTGAAAAACATCAAACTGCACTCAGATGACATCCGAGCCCAATCCGATCTTCACGGACTGACAGAATGAAAAAGATGGAGAAACTATTTTTTTTTTTTTTTTTTTATTAAATCTCCACCTCTGAGAAAAATGGATCCCACTGATCAAACTCTAATCAGAGTCTGATTAGCATAATTAAACCATTTTTCTCAGCTGGAGAAAATACAGTCGTGTGAACCCAGCCTAAGCTAGAAAATTATAGGGCTAGGGTAGTAAATTAGTCTCAGCATGTCCTTGTTTTAAGCCATTGGTTAATTCTTCCACTTCTAAGGCTGGCTTCACACCACGATTTTCAGGATCCGGTTTCGGCCCCATAGTATTCCTATGGGGCCAGATTGCACCAGATGGCAGTATTTTGCCACCTGGTTTTATGCTGTCTGGGAGGATCCGGCAGCTTTCGTTTTTTGGCGCTGGACACAAAATTGGAACAAGCAGTATTTTTTGTGTCCGGGGCCAAAACCGAACAAAATTGGATTCTCCCGGATCCTGCTGGATCCAGCGTGATCTGGCGCTCCCTAACATGGGAGTCTATGGCGCCGGATCCGGCAAAAAAATTGGATCTGGGTGCTGAAGTTGAGTAACGAGTGCTGCTAAACTTCAGCACCTGGAGCTGTCCCCTACAGAGATTTCAGGACCAGGATAGCAGGGAACTAGCTGCGATCTTGAAATTTCAGCAGTTGCCATCGGCTGCATCCGTCTGCAAACCGGATCAGAGGGCATATTTGCCCTCCGGTTCTGTTTCAAAATCGGGTCTGGGGCTATCCAGTTCACACCAGACAGCCCCACACATGATCATGCCATGGGGTGTGAAGCCAGCCTAAAGGTTTTCAGTGATGATTAGTACATGTGTATACTGCAATTAGTTTGATAATGATGCAGTTTCCTATGTGTGCAAAGTGCTGTGTAACCAACCTGATGAACATGCAGGTTGGTGGCATATACAAGGACACAGAATCTCTGACATTGTAGACTCTGAATGTCACTCTTAAGTAATACTTTATATGGTCTGTACTTCCTTTTTGTATACATGATCTTTGTTAGTGAGTGTACACACATACATGTCTATCATATGTTATATTATGTAGGTTTACTGTCGACATATTCTAGTTTGCGTCATAGTAGTTTTGTTAAACTTTATCTTGTTATCATTCATTACCAATACGTACACAATATATTTGTATATGTATGTTCAGCCATAGCCATGAAACTCTGTATAGTATATGTCGTTTGACTGCTGTTTGTGACTTACTATGTTTATATTGATGACCACTACACAAAAAAATATATAATTTTACTTTATATTAACTTGTTGGTACTTTGTGATGAAAAAAATATATAGGACATTTATAAACATAAAAGTTCAAAAAGTATTGCTGCTATCCTGTAATATAACGGACATTGTGATGGTGGCCTGACTCATAACATGGTAAATCTTTAACACACAGGAGCAATAAACCTTTAACTCAGAGATAAGTGCACTTATCAAAAAGCAACGAACCTAAAAATAAATGATAAAAATGCATATGAGATACATTTGCCCACAGTATTGGTCAGTCTGCATAATTTTCGGAATGTCCTTGAAGCAACAGTATTTTAAAAATCATGCAAATAACACTGGTGTTAAAGGGGTTTTCCCATGAGCAAAGTTCATTTGAATCAGTTGTTCTTGTAATAAAAGTAAGTTCCACAATAGGATGTGATTAAAATAAAATATTCCAATGCTGAGATCTTATATACAGTGTTGGTCAAAAGTATTGACACCCCTGCAATTCTGTCAGATAATACTCAGTTTCTTCCTGAAAATGATTGCAATCACAAATTCTTTGGTATTATTATCTTCATTTAATTTGTCTTCAATGAAAAAAACACAAAAAGAATTGTCCTAAAGCCAAACTGGATATAGTTCCACACCAAACATAGAAAAGGGGGTGGACAAAAGTACTGGCACTGTTACAAAAATCATGTGATGCTTCTCTAATTTGAGTAATTAACAGCACCTGTAACTTACCTGTGGCACCTAACAGGTGCTGGCAATAACTAAATCACACTTGCAGCCAGTTGACATGGATTAAAGTTGACTCAACCTCTGTCCTGTGTCCTTGTGTGTACCACATTGGTCTTCTTTTTTTTCTCTATGCTCAAAGAACTGTCTGAGGACTTGAGAAACCAAATTTTGAGGAAGCATGAGCAATCTCAAGGCTACAAGTCCATCTCCAAAGACCTGAATGTTCCTGTGTCTACTGTGCACAGTGTCATCAAGAAGTTTAAAGCCCATGGCACTGTGGCTAACCTCCCTAGATGTGGACGGAAAAGAAAAATTGACAAGAGATTTCAACGCAAGATTGTCCGGATGGTGGATAAAGAACCTTGACTAACATCCAAACAAGTTCAAGCTGCCCTGCAGTCAGATGGTACCAGAGTGTCAACCCGTACTATCCGTCGGCGTCTGAATGAAAAGGGACTGTATGGTAGGAGACCCAGGAAGACCCCACTTCTTACCCCGAGACATAAAAAAGCCAGGCTGGAGTTTGCCAAAACTTACCTGAGAAAGCCTAAAACGTTTTGGAAGAATGTTCTCTCTTTTTGGGCAAAGGCATCAACATAGAGTTTACAGGAGAAAAAAAGAGGCATTCAAAGAAAAGAACACGGTCCCTACAGTCAAACATGGTGGAGGTTCCCTGATGTTTTGGGGTTGCTTTGCTGCCTGTGGCACTGGACTGCTTAACCGTGTGCATGGCATTATGAAGTCTGAAGACTACCAACAAATTTTGCAGCATAATGTAGGGAACAGTGTGAGAAAGCTGGGTCTCCCTCAGAGGTCAGGGGTTTTGCAGCAGGACAATGATCCAAAACACACTTCAAAAAGCACTAGAAAATGGCTTGAGAGAAAGCACTGGAGACTTCTAAGGTGGCCAGCAATGAGTCCAGACCTGAATCCCATAGAACACCTGTGGAGAGATCTAAAAATGGCAGTTTGGAGAAGGCACCCTTCAAATATTAGGGACCTGGAGCAGTTTGCCCAAGAAGAATGGTCTAAAATTCCAGCAGAGCATTGTAAGAAACTCATTGATGGTTACCGGAAGTGGTTGATTGCAGTTATTTTGGCCAAAGGTAGTGCAACCAAGTATTAGGCTGAGGGTGCCAATACTTTTGTCTGGCTCATTTTTGGAGTTTTGTGTGAAATGATCAATGTTTTGCTTTTTGCTTCATTCTCTTTGTGTTTTTTTTCATTGAAGACAAATTAAATGAAGATAATAATACCAAAGAATTTGTGATTGCAATCATTTTCAGGAAGAAACTGAGTGTAAAGTGACAGAATTGCAGGGGTGTCAATACTTTTGGCCAACACTGTAGTATGCCATGTATAAATGCTAGCCTGACAATAAAGATAGATGCGAGAATAGTGGTAATTGTCCCAGTGAGTCAAACAATAGTATCATATCTCCACTGGGACACTGCTATATGGGCAGTATTCAAAAGCTATAGTGGTGTACCGCGATAAAAACAGACTGTATGTCAGTTATTGGCTACAAAGTCAAAGTACAGTTTGTGTACGTTAATAAACCAGATGGACTTGTTTAAAGAGGACCTGTCACCCCCCCCCATACATGCTGACCTAATTGCAGCACTGAATGTAGCATGTCTGCTGCGTTCAGGCAAGGGGTCCACCATCCCTTGAGCCCCCCTGTAGATAATTAAAAAATTTACAATGTGGAGCCAAAGAGGAGGGGTTTAGTGACTGGAGCCACTTTTCTTCACAGTCGTTGGTGACGTCACCGCCTTTCCCCGCCCTGCTACGTGGATAACATGGAGCAGGGCGGGTAAAGGAGCTGACGTCACCAACGAAAGCAGGGCAGGCGGCCAGCACCTCCAAAAATGATCCCTCGCCCTGCGCCTGCGTCCAGCTTCTCATGCAGCAGGCGCAGGAGAGGAAGACCATGAGTGATAGGAGGGAGGCGGCGGAGAGAGGATAATACATACGGGGGCATGAAATTGCCCTGTGAAGAAAAGTGGCTCCAGTCACTAAACCCCAGATCTTTGGCTCCACATTGCAAGTTTTTTAATTCAATTATCTTGGGGAACAGGGGGGCTCAAGGGATGGTGGACCCCAGTGCTGCAATTAGATCAGCATGTATGGGGGGGAAGGGAGTGACAGGTCTTCTTTAAATGGAAAACATTTTTCTGCACGCCTTAATTTCGCTGCCAAGTGATTGGCCTCCAATACATTCAGTGAGTGTCTCACAATCAGGGGTGAACCTAACCCCTCTGCTGCCTGAGGCAAACTGCAAAACAGCGACACCCACCATAGTAAGTTTTTATAAATCTGTATGAACCAGATTTTATCTTATTATGTAAAAATAAGTACAATAGTGGACATTTTAATTTAGAGAAATAGAAAAAAAGATGTCCAAACAGAAGCATGTCAGTGCTGTCACATGCATATACAAGAACCACACAGAAGAGTCAAACACAAGGATCATTAATGGCAATGGCAAGCTTGGCACAAGCATACAAACACACAATGATGGCTGGCAGAGCTGTGGTGCTGTAAGCAGATAAAGTCCTGCATCCTTATAGCCAACACCTCTTATCAGCTATTACAGAAGTCAAGCAATAATTGCCAGCTTATTATCTCTGGCACACACCTACAAAATTCTGGGCAGCTCCAATGTGTCCGCTGCCTGGCACTAATTAGTCAGACATGTACGCCATTCACCATCAACCACACACCACATGCAAAGATCTGCAGTCTGAGCATCTCATTCACAGAGTCCAAAAAGGTTGCAATAAGCAACCACTGCAGTAAGCTTGTAAAAAGGTGCATCTTCCCCAAAAGAGCACGTCTCCTCCCGAAATGCTTAGCCAATCACAAGCACTGGACACATGGCCGTCCGGAGCTAATAGCAGGGACCTTCCAATTGGGTGGAGAAAGGGATGTAGGAGCGGGAAGGGGTATGGGTGCCACCAGCCAACTGCCACTGGAGAGAAACATGGCTGGAATGCCTGTTTGTTCTGAGGGGTGTCAATGAACATGGTGTGTAAGTTATGACCAATCAGTCCAGACGCACATGAAAGGGACAATGCATCTTGCACCATGGGCCTACATAGAAATAATGAGGCCCCATAGCAGAAGTTCTAATGCCACCCTTCACCCCCCACCCCCCCAAGAAAAAATATTCGGCTGGATCACATAAGGACACATCTCACAACTTTGCAGGCCTTAAAGCATCATTTTCCTCCTATTGAAGCCCTTGATGCCTCTTTCATTGCCCCAATACTTATTGGAGATGCCAACAAAAGTGCCCCCGAACACTGTATTTCTCCACAGTACCCTCCACATGACAGTATGATGATCCTAGTGTACCCCCCTCCACTACCCTGGCAAAGTATGGTGACCCCAACCCAGTAGGATCCCCAACTGTGACTTCACACAACCCTCAATGTAGTATAATGGACTTACATACAGTATAATGGCCCTCATATAGCCCTCCATAAAGTATAAAGGATCACTCATAACCCTCCAAGTATTTACATGCCCCCACAGAACCCTCCAAATAATGTAATGGCTTTCATATAGTCCTCCATATATTAGACTGCACTCCATGATCCTCCATATAGCATAATACACCCCCATAGCCTTCCATATAATATAATTCACCCCATAGTCCTCCATATAGTATATTGCACCCCCAAAGTCTTCCAAATAGTGTGATGCATCATAGTCCTCCATATAGTATATTGACTCACAAAGTCCTCTATATAGTATAATGCACCCCCCATAGTCCTCCATATAGTATAATGCATTCCCTATAGTCCTCCATATAGTATAATGTACCCTCTTAGCCCTCCATACATTATAATGCATCTCTCATAACCCTCATTATAACATTATGCACACCCCATAGCCCTCCATGTAAATTAAAGCACACCCTATAGTCTTCCTTAGAATATAATGCACACCCCATAGTCTTTCATATAGTATAATACACCGCTATAGCTCCCCATATAGTATATTGCAACCCCAAAGTCCTCTGTATAGTATATTGCACCCTCATAGTCCTCCATATATTATAATGCACCCCCATAGCCATCCATATAGCATAATGCACTCCAATAGTCCTCCATATAGTATAATGCACCTCCCATAGCCCTCCATATATTATAATGCACCTCCCATAGCCCTCAATATAATATTATGCACACCCCATAGTCCTCCATATAATCTAATGCACACCTTATAGTCCTCCATATAGTATAATGCACCTCCATAGTCCTCCATATAGTATATTGCACCCCCATTATCCACCATATATATTGCACCCCCAAAGTCCTCTATATAGTATAATGCACTCCCATAGCTCTCCATATAATATTCCCCTCAATAGTCCTCCATATAGTATATTGCACCCCTCCATAGTCCTACAAATAGTATAATACATCCAATAGTCCTCTATAGAGTATATTGCTCCCCAAAATGTTCCATATAGTAAAAATGCACCCCCGTAGTCCTCACTGTTCCTGTTTACTCAGCATGTGTGTTGTGATGCTCTGCACAGCTTAGTTCAGTGCGTTCAGTGATTATGTCATCGTGCTGAGCTGCAGAGGGGAGACAGCGGCAGCCAGGAGAATAGATTCAAACTATAGCAGCTGCATTCGGGATTGATCCCGAAACGTTCCTAAGCACCTGATGGCCCAATAAAGGCATATTGAAGAAAAAAAGAGGAGGGCTGCAGTCAATTTTTTACTTGATATTGGAAACAGTGGATGGGAGAGGAGCTGTGACTGAATTGCACCCGAAATCAAGCTGTGTTGCTTTCTTTGATAAGTACAGTGTTGGCCAAAAGTATTGACACCCCTGCAATTCTGTCAGATAATGCTCAGGTTCTTCCTGAAAATGATTGCAATCACTAATTCTTTGGTATTATTATCTTCATTTAATTTGTCTTCAATGAAAAAACACAAAAGAGAATGAAGCAAAACATTGATCATTTCACACAAAACTCCAAAAATGGGCCGGACAAAAGTATTGGCACCCTCAGCCTAATACTTGGTTGCACTACCTTTAGCCAAAATAACTGCGATCAACCGCTTCCGGTAACCATCAATGAGTTTCTTACAATGCTCTGCTGGAATTTTAGACCATTCTTCTTTGGCAAACTGCTCCAGGTCCCTGATATTTGAAGGGTGCCTTCTCCAAACTGCCATTTTTAGATCTCTCCACAGGTGTTCTATGGGATTCAGGTCTGGACTCATTGCTGGCCACCTTAGAAGTCTCCAGTGCTTTCTCTCAAACCATTTTCTAGTGCTTTTTGAAGTGTGTTTTGGGTCATTGTCCTGCTTCAAGACCCATGACCTCTGAGGGAGACCCAGCTTTCTCACACTGGGCCCTACATTATGCTGCAAAATTTGTTGGTAGTCTTCAGACTTCATAATGCCATGCACACGGTCAAGCAGTCCAGTGCCAGAGGCAGCAAAGCAACCCCAAAACATCAGGGAACCTCCACCATGTTTGACTGTAGGGACAGTGTTCTTTTCTTTGAATGCCTCTTTTTTTCTCCTGTAAACTCTATGTTGATGCCTTTGCCCAAAAAGAGAGAACATTCTTCCAAAACGTTTTAGGCTTTCTTAGGTAAGTTTTGGCAAACTCCAGCCTGGCTTTTTTATGTCTCGGGGTAAGGAGTGGGGTCTTCCTGGGTCTCCTACCATACAGTCCCTTTTCATTCAGACGCCGACAGATAGTACGGGTTGACGCTCTGATATCATCTGACTGCAGGGCAGCTTGAACTTGTTTGGATGTTAGTCAAGGTTCTTTATCCACCATCCGGACAATCTTGCGTTGAAATCTCTTGTCAATTTTTCTTTTCCGTCCACATCTAGGGAGGTTAGCCACAGTGCCATGGGCTTTAAACTTCTTGATGACACAGCGCACGGTAGACACAGGAACATTCAGGTCTTTGGAGATGGACTTATAGCCTTGAGATTGCTCATGCTTCCTCACAATTTGGTTTCTCAAGTCCTCAGACAGTTCCTATGACGTACATATCACGTGACTTTTCTCCATGCTCAATGTGACACAGGACAGAGGTTGAGTCAACTTTAATCCATGTCAACTGGCTGCAAGTGTGATTTAGTTATTGCCAGCACCTGTTAGGTGCCACAGGTAAGTTACAGGTGCTGTTAATTACACAAATTAGAGAAGCATCACATGATTTTTCTAAGGGTGCCAATACTTTTGTCCGCCCCCTTTTTTATGTTCGGTGTGGAATTATATCCAATTTGGCTTTAGGACAATTCTTTTTGTGTTTTTTTTTATATTGAAGACAAATTAAATGAAGATAATAATACCAAAGAATTTGTGATTGCAATCATTTTCAGGAAGAAACTGAGTATTATCTGACAGAATGGCAGGGGTGTCAATACTTTTGGCCAACACTGTATCTATCTATCTATCTATCTATCTATCTATCTAAACACACATATACACATACACTACCGTCAAAAGTGTGGGGTCATTTAGAAATGTCCTTATTTTTGAAAGAAAATCAAATTTTTTTTCAATGAAGCCAACATTAAATGAAATACACTCTATACATTGTTAATGTGGTAAATGACTATTCTAGCTGCAAACGTTTGGTTTTTAATGCAACATCTAAATGGATGTATAGACGCCCATTTCCAACAACCACCACTCCAGTGTTTTAATGGTACATTGCATTTGCTTACTGTGTAAGAAGGCTAATGAATGTTTAGAAAACCCTTGTACAAGTATGTTAGCAAATGGTTTGTCTGATTAGAGAAGCTAAAAAACTGACCTTCCTTTGAGTTAGTTGAGAATCTGGAGCATTACATTTGTTTGTTCTATGAAACTCTCAAAATGCCCAAAAAAATAGAACTTTCATGTGAAACTTGACAGTCTATTCTTATTCTTAGAAATGAAGGCTATCCCATGTGAGAAATTGTCAAGAAACTGAAGATTTCCTATAATGGTGTGTACTACTCATTTCAGAGGAGAGCACAAGCAGGCTGTTACCAGAATAGAAAGCAGTGGGAGGCCCCACTGCACAACTGAGCAACAAGACTTACAACAAGAACAACAACATTAGAGTCTCTAGTTTGAGAAATCGACACCTCACAGCTTCATTAAATAGTACCTGCAAAACACCAGTGTCAATGTCTACAGTGAAGAGGAGACTCTGGGATGCTGGCCTTCAGGGCAGAGCGGCAAAGAAAAAGCCATATTTGAGACTGGCTAATAAAGGGAAAAGATTAATATGGGCAAAGAACACAGACATTGGACCGAGGAAGATTGGAAAAAAGTTTTATGGACTGACGAATCAAAGTTTGAGGTGTTAGTGTGGCACCCTGCGGATCCAGTCACCACAGTGGTACTGCACCCCTGTTGAGATGTAGTACCCCACTCTAGGGTAAGGGAAGCACAGACCGATATCGGGACACCCAGGCCACGCACTACATCAGGTCAGGGTTAGGGAGAGATTGCTCCTACAGGAGAGCACAGTCCCTGATCCTATCTGGAAGGAGGAACCAGGGTAGCGGGGATGGGTGGAGAGGAAGTAGTAAGGGGAGAACCTGGGAAGGAGTGAAGTCAGGAAGAACACACGTAGATGACGTGGCACACATGACAGAAGACATAAATAGAACAAGGAAAGATCTAGAAGCCATTCGAGTTGGCGGGAAGCTAGTGGAAGGAGGTCTGTCAGAAGAGGAGTAAGAACTTGAGAGAAGTGTACAGAGGACTGGAGCTTGAGGAGCTCGTCCTAAGGCCTTACTGAGGAGCAGAAAGAGAGAACCAGGGTGCTCCAGGAGGGAGAGGGGGTCCAAGAGGCACGGTTAGTGAACAATCTATCCATGGGGCTCGCATCCATTGCCATTCGCAGGCAGTGGAGGACCAGGCCACTACACAGCGGTACCGGGACCCCTAAATTAGTGGAAAACGACCAGGCTCAGCTAGCAACCCGGAGGCTGCGGTATTTCCAAGGTGTCGCAGCCGATACTGCGCACATCCGCTGAAAAGGTGGCCAAACAGGGTTCAGGGAAAGACTGAAGTAGCCCAAGGAGGGACCTATGGTCACCGGCTCGGGGCTCCGTGTGAGCGAGGTGCAAGGCAGGAGGACGGAGCAAGCGCAGTGTGAGAAGACCAAGAAAGGACAGAGAGAAGGGGTATCGGTTGAGTGTCATCCTACTACCTGGGAGTAGCTGGATCCCTTACTCCGAGAACCCAGTGCTCAGCTGGCTGTTGCACAGTGACTGAGTAAACATCTAAAGACTGCGACCCGCTGTGTCTGTGACCTTCTTGATGCATCATAAGCCTTGCACTGGAACATAGCTACCAACTCACTCAGTACCATCTGCTGTCCTGGGGGTCAGCCCTACCCGTAGATGGCTTTACAACACTGCTGCATCATCACCATCAGCCCCAGGGGAACTGTAGTGCAGCGGCAGCCATCTATAGCCGCAACCTGCGGGTGGCATCACGTAAAAACAGATATCCCCAGGTCCGGTCATCCTCTCCCCGACGAAACTCCCTTTTCTCATGACCTTCCCTAAAGAAGAGAGCCACCCACCCCGAACTTTTAATGACACCGCCAGGGTCACGGAGCTGGGTCCCGAGCCCCGTGACTCCCATGAGGCCTCAAAGTCCGCTTCCAAGTATCCTAAGACCCTGGAGGGGCATGTGACACACTCACTCCAGGGCTGGGGAAGACTCAGGAACTGGGCAGTTACTCATTGTTCTGCTTCACCTCTCTACGGTTCTTTTCACAGGGACAGACGGGGGCCGAGACCCGGTCCCGTGACCCTGGTGGTGTAATTTTAAATAAACGGGGAGATGACAGGGAAAGTCTGAGGGAATAGGGGTATTCGTGATGCCACCTGGAGTATGAGGCCAGGGCAGCTGCCGCTGCGTCAGAGCCTCTGGGAACAGTGACCGGCAGCTTGGATGGCATCACTCCCTGCAGGTGGAGCGTAGTCCCAGGGCATCAGAGTGGTTTTCCTGGCTCTTACCTTGGCATGAGGTTCATTTAGTCAACAGTACTCCCGGTGTTACGGGTAGCCTCTGCGGCCGATGGTTGCCGCAAATAAAAGTCTCACACACTACAGCTGCAGTTCCGTTAATTTTACTCAGTTGTTAAACATGGCCCCTGGATACGACTCCTGCCAGTCTCCAGTACAGCTCTTTCTCCAGAGCTGCGTCAGTGCAGTAAAGCCATGGTTGGTGCCCTTTCTGTTCTCTCTAGGTGTCTCAGTCTCTGGTGGTCTATCTCTCTCTCGGCGCTATAAGGAGTAGTTCTCTTCTGAGGCGAGCAGGTCATCACTCTGCTCCCCAGGTTCTCAACGCTCTCTGCAGCACAGAGCTCAAGTACTGGTGGCCACGGGTGCTTATTTGTGTCCCGGTCGCCATTAGGATCCTCTCCCGGGCCCGGCTCTCTAGTTCGGCCATCTTTCCCAAGATGTGTCGGTTGTTCGGCCACAGCTCGCGTTAGAAGTCTGGAGCCTCCAGGTTTACGGCTCGGGCATGAAGTATCCGCACTGTGTTCAGGGCCGGGTACCTGTGTCTTCCATCAACCCCTCTGTCTCGTCAGATTCGGGCCTACGGGGAATCGCTGTCTCTTCCGCACCCCTAGGGCTCTTCTCTTTCTCTGCCAGTCAGTCTCTCCCTCCCGTGGGTGAGCATGGTGGAGAGACTCCAGCCCATGGGAGTCAGCACCACACCGCCTCTACACTCCCAATTACCACTCCTCGTCAGCTGATGTTTCTCCTTCAGTTTCCTTTCTCTGACTCTCTACTCTGACACTTTCCTGTCCCCTTGTATGAAACTGGGTCCTCCCTTAGGGTCCACCCACCATCCCAAGGGCCTGTTACTGTGTGTGTGTTTTTTTGGGCTCAACTGCACCATCCCAGCACCTGGAGAACAGAGGCACTACACTCCCTAACCGCAGGAATGCAGTACCTCTGGTGGAGGCTTACCCAGTGGGGCACCACACATGTTATTTGGATCACACAGAAGAACATTTGTGAGATGCTGAACAACTGAAAAGATGTTTGAAGAGTGCCTGACGCCATCTGTCAAGCATGGTGGAAGTAATGTGACGGTCTGGGGTTGTTTTGGTTTTGGTAAAGTGGGGGATTTGTACAAGGCAAAAGGGATTTTGAATAAGGAAGGCTATCACTCTATTTTGCTACACCATGCCATACCCTGTGGACAGAGCTTGATTGGAGCCAATTTCTTCCAACAGTAGGACAATGACCAAAAGCACACCTCCAAATTATGCATGACCTATTTAGGGAAGAAGCAGGCAGCTGGTATTCCATCTGTAATAGAGTCGCCAGTGCCAAGGGAGTAGCTTGACCGTATGGTACGCAAAAAGTGCCCATCAAGCCAATCCAATTTGTGGGAGGGATTTCAGGAAGCATGGGGTGAAATTTCTCAAGATTACCTCAGCAAATTAACAGCTAGAATGCCAAAGGTCTGCAATGCTGTAAAGGGAGCATTCTTTAATGAAAGCAAAAATTATTATTTCAAATAAAATCATTATTTCTAACCTTGTCAATGTCTGGACTATATTTTCTATTCATTTTGCAACTCATTTGATAAATAAAAGTATGAGTTTTCATGGAAAACACAAAATTGTCTGGGTGACCCCAAACTTTTGAATGGTAGTGTATATATTCTTTTTTTTTCTCCTGAAAAGAAATCTGGATTTACTAGCAAACCTCTAAGGTTTTGCTGCGTAATACGCAGTGTGTGAACATGTGTTCCCACATTTAGTTCTTGGTGCGTTTTAGATGCTGCATGTTTTCACTTTGTTGAAAATGCAGCATCTTAGGCCTCGTTCACACTGTGCGTATTTTTCGCGCATTTTCGGCTGCGCTTTTGTGGGAAAAAGCGCGCGTAAATAGAATGAACATGTTCATTCTTTCTGCTTTTTTGCACGCACTTTCTACCATAGGCCCCATTATAACCGCTGGAATTACGCATCACCATTCAGACGATGCGTAATTCCAGCAGGAATACGCCGGCGCTGATGTCACAGAGGGGAGGAAGAATCCTGTTCCTCCTTCCCTCTGTGACATCTGTCACAGCCCCATTTGATTTCGCAGTGCATTATACACTGCAAAATCAATTGTAAAGAATGCCAAATGTATTAAAAATAATAAAGATTTTTATACTTATCCTCCGCCAAGTGTTCAGTAGCCGGGAGCCAGGAGCAGCAGCCGATATTAGATCTGCAAGGACTTTGCATGATGTCATCAGGCACTGTGATTGGCCCGCTCGTGGTCATGTGATATGTGATGTCCTATGACGTACATATCACGTGACCGCAAGTGGCCAATCACAGCCGATGATATCACACAAGGTCTTTGCAGGTCTAATACCTGCTGCTGCTCCCAGCTCCCGGCTCCCAAACACTTGGCGGAGGGTAAGTACAAAAATCTTTATTATTTTTAATACATTTTGCATTCTTTTACATTTGATTTCGCAGTGTATAATGCACTGCAAAATCAAATGGGGCTGTGACAGATGTCACAGAGAGGAGGAGGAACAGGATTCTTCCTCCCATCTGTGACATCACTGAATAAGTAGCCCCGTAAAAACACGCGGTGTGTGAATGCACCCGCATATTTTCACGTGGCTTTTTTGCACTTTTTTGCGTGGGTGAAAAAGCGCAATGTGTGAACACAGCCCAGGGTATGTGCCGATGCAGGGTATTTTAATGCAGAAATTTCTGCACCAATTCCGCACCTCGTGGCAGAAAAACGCACCAAAACCGCGGTGCGGGGGTGTAGATTTGTGACCTGCATTTTTCATCATCAAGTTAATGGCTTGAAGGGCTGAAAAATCTGCTGCAATAATTTGCATGCTACAGATTTTACTGCAGCAAAATTCACACCTTATCTGCAGCAGAAAAAACGCACCATGAGCACAACACATCAAAAAATGAACATAGTCCACACATGAATATTTCATTAGAGCTTGTAAAAGCCAAATACCAGAAAGTATCAGAATGGCTCACTTGCGGCAAGCCCCATTAATTTCCAATGGGACGTGCAGTCATGTGCGGCACTTGCGGTCTTGCTGGATCCGGCAAATCCGGCACTTGCGGAAAAAATATAAATAAAAAATTGCTGACAGCAGCATTTTTTTTTTTTGCGCTGCCACAAGTGCCAAATCTGCTGGATCACAACAAAACCGCAAGTGCCGCACATGTCTGCAAGCCCCATTGGAAATGAATGGGGGTTGCCATAAGGGAGCCGTTACGCAGCAGATGCAGCAAAACTGACGGACCTACTTTGATTAAAAAAAAAAGCTGATAAGAAAGCAGCTTTACATAATAGGTGCAGAAATTCTCCCCAAAGGTTCCTAGTGGGAATGTAGCCTACTGTGGTTCTCCCAGGATTGAACGTCATCAGCCATTACAGAGTTCTGGTCGTAGAGAAGGGAGCGCTGGAGTGCCGCATCTTGAATGGACAGAGGTGGACACATTTGGCCATCAAACATTGTCTGTGGGGCTCTGCCATTTCTGACAGCCCTAAAGACAATGGATGAGTAGAGCACATGTACCTCCGTTACATTCAAGACCGGGCTCTTTCGAGGTCCGATCTTAGGATCCAGATCCCCCTTTCTGTAATCTCTGGGGGTTTGTGTGGTTGGGACTGCATTGACAGGGATAGCTTTCAATTCGGGGAATAACCCTTTAAAAGCACAGGAATCTCTGGTAACCAGTGGCGTAACTTGAAACCAGGGCCGGCGTCAGCACCCGGCATATCCGGGCTAGTGCCAAAGCCCTGACCTGACACTGGGGCCCACTACTGCAATAATTATTTTCCCCTTCATTTGCTCTCTATAAGGTTCTGTGACAGCCCTTGTCACGTTGCTAAGGCTGTGGTCGGGTATCCAAGGGGCGTGCCCACACCACTCACCCAGCAAAACTCACATCCAATCCAGAGGCAGCTGAGCAGAGAGGTGGGTGGGACATGCTGGAGGAGATCGCCCTGCTTATGAAGCAGGAAGCAGCGGCATCTGCCAGCCTGCAGGGCCATTGGGCCATTGAGGGGAAAGAAGAAATGAGGGAGAAAGTAGCAGAGGATGAAAAGAGAAGAAAGTGCAAGAAATATATGGTAAGGTGAGTATAATCGGTTTTTTTTTTTACTGTGCGCTGGAGGTATATATAGAGGCTGCTGTTGGGGGTACATAGAGAGGCTGCTGCCGGGGGTATATATAGAGGCTGCTGCTGGGGATATATAGCCCACACACATTATGGGGGCCGTGCCAGAGTATATATAATATTTGGAAGCTGCTGCTGGGCTGCCATGTCCTCCAAATAATATATACAGCCCACAGCCTCTATATTATACATGGGTCATTCCATGTCAAGTGATCCAAAAATGAATATTTTTTTTCCCTGACGTCCTCAGATTTTTAAAAAAATTTTTCTATCTGAAGAACAACTTTATCTAATTACAAAAAAAAAGTTTTGAATTTTTTTCTTTATCTGTTAATTTTTTACAGATTTTTAAAGTTTTAAAAAAGTGCGAATTTTGGCCTGGTATGGCTTTACATTTTCTATCATATCTCGGGCTAGAAATAAGATAGAGAAACAAAATAAACACCAATCTACTCAGAACTGTCCAGGCTTTCATCAGATATGTCACAAGAGGATATTTGTTAATATTTTACCCATGTGATCGCAAGCGCAAAACTTTAAAACGCATTTCCGAAAAATCGGCGCGCTTTAAATATTTCAAAAACTGCCCATGTGTCTGCTTTGCTCTTAGCCACATCTGTACCAAATTTCAAGTTGGGATCGCAATGGGATCATATTTTAACATATTTTACTAGTAATAGCGTCAATGGGTCATTCCATATCAAGTGATCTAAATATGAATATTTTTTTTTACCTGACGTCTTTAGATTTTTTTTTTTTTTTTCCTTTATGAAGTACTACTTTAGTTAATTACAAATTAAAAGTTTGGAATTTTTTTCTTCATCAGTTAATTTTTTACAGATTTTTAAAGTTTAAAAAAGGGTGAATTTTGGCCTGGTATGACTTTACATTTTTTTATCTCAGGCTAGAAATAAGATAATGAAATGGGAGAGGCATCATTTTACTCAGAACGGTAACAGCTTTCATTTGAGATGTTACAAGACTATGTTTCTTTATATCAAATTCAAACTATTGACGGGCAATTGTGAAAAAATGACTGATTGTGTTCTTGGTGACTTTTGAATTGACACTATAATAGTTAAATATTTTGCACTTAGGTCCAATGAATGTGTCCATGGGGTCAAGCTGGGACAGAGTCATCACAAATTAGCCTTATTTGCAGATGACCTGCTACTTTACATCTCCCAGCCCCTGGTCTCCATCCCTTCGGTCTTAATGGAGTTTGAACGGTTCGGACAATTGAGCAACTTTAAAGTGAATTGCTCCAAAACCGAGGCACTCAATATTTCTTTGCCTGGAGAATTGGTTTCTCATCTATCTAAACAGTTCCCATTTAAATGGAAAGTAGAAGCCATTAAGTACTTGGGAGTCCTTATACCAAAAGATCTTAAACAAATATTCAATTTAAATGATCAACCCCTTTTGACTAACGCGGAATCGGCATTTACCTCCTATAGACAATTAAAGCTATCCTGGTTCGGGAGAATAAACGTAGTCAAGATGGATGTCTTGCCCCGACTCTTATATACTTTTCAGACAGTTCCTGTTCTATTGGATAGAGGCTTCCTCTCCAAAATGCAATCTATGATCCTTAGATTTGTCTGGGGGGGCAAGAGGTCCAGACTGCGAATGAATATCCTATCCTTGCCCGAGACCAGAGGAGGGGTTGGACTACCCAACATACGAGCGTACTTTGTGGCTTTCTCTCTTGTTAGAGCTCTAGATTGGCATTATCATGCGTCCTCCAAGAAATGGGTAGGGGTGGAGCAAGAGGGTTTGGGGATTCCGCTGAAACACCTGCTTTGGATTTCCCCTAAAGACTCCACAGACCTAGTACCTTTGACAGACATGACCAGAAACACCTTGAAGGTATGGCACCTAGTGACGAAAACCCTCCGCTTAAACGACAGACTTAGCCCTTTGACTCCCCTTTTTTCCAACCCATCTTTCCCATCCAGATTTGACAGGCAGAGATTTTTATGTTGGCGGATTGTGGATGACACCCGAGTAGGACAGACTCTGTCCAGTGGTGGTTTGCCCCCGATGGCAGAGCTACAACTCAAAGAACCTACGAGACCTCTTAAGTGATTCGAATTTCTCCAATACAGAGCATACTTATATTCAGCTGACCACTCTTGCAGGGTAAGATTGACGCCCAACGTATTGGAGAGGTTATTCCAACTGGAGGCTCCACCGAGGCGCAAAATATCATTTCTATACCAGGCCTTAGGGTCCATGAGAGAGCAGGGCACCCTTTACTTCCAACGTGCTTGGGAGAGGGAATTGGGGTGTAGCATTTCAGAAGCTAATTGGCAGAAATGCTTTATATTTACTCACTCACTAGCCAGCGCTTGTTCTGCACAAGAAAGAAGCTATAAGCTGCTCACTAGATGGTACTTGTGCCCGACGACACTCTGGAACATGTTCCCTGGAACCCCTGATACCTGCTGGCGCTGTGGGGAAGAGAAGGGTACAATGATACACATTTGGTGGAGTTGTGGGGAAATCCGGCGGTTCTGGTCTGAGGTTTTCAATGCATACGCCTGGATAACAGGTAAACAAGTCGAATGCTGCCCAGAATCGGCAATGTTATCCATTTTTCCAGGTCCTATTGGGCTACAGAAGAGGGATATTCTCCGCTTTTGCATCTCGGCTGCTCGTGCTGTGATCCCGAGGTTCTGGAAATCAAGCCGGGCTCCATCTCTACTTGATTGGTTCAAAGAATTGATGGACATATATCGAATGGAGGAGCTCGCAGCTGATGCGTCGGGATCTCGGAACAAATTCTTAGGGATTTGGGTTGAATGGATTCTTTTTCACGACTCTGCAGAATTTAGGAGTATCTTTTCCAGCACAGATAATATGGCTCGACCTCTGGCTGATGGGGAGCCAGTGGGATGAGTACCTGTTCTCCTTCCCATACCTCACCCGTCCCCCCCCCCCTCCTTTTTTTCTTACGTGGCTTTTCTTTCCCAGTATAACTTTTTCTAATGGTTTTTGTTTCTCTTCTCTCTCTCTTCTTTTCTATCTCTTCTTTTCTTCCATCTGATACATTCAGTCTAGGTATTTCCTTTCTACACCTATACCTTCAGAATTCTAGTGAACATTAGACAGGTATCGGAAACTCTGAGCTGTGAGTAGATCATTAATATTTCGGCCTTCCTTTCCGGTACACCAGTCGATAGACTATTCCAACTAGGCCTCAACGGGTAATGACCCACTTACGTGGTCAACCTGTTAGAAGGGGCCAAGTGATAAAAATTATTCTGCTGGGGCTGCTTGTCCCCTTGACATCAGAACATCTCAAAACCCTGAGAAAGGTTGTATACTTGAGTGTTTGGAATTATATTTAGATTGTAGTATATATTGCACCAGAGATAAGCGCAAAAGTAAATTTGCAGCTTATCTTAAAGTTACTAATAACTTTGTGAATTCTCTTTTTGTATATTTTATATGTCTCAAGATTTTGTTAAAAGATTGAATGTATGTCTTTCATATGTTTTTTCAAAATTTAATAAAAATGAGATTAACCATAGTTAAATATTTTAAAATATGATCCCATCACGATCCCAACTTGAAATTTGGTACAGATGTGGCTAAGAGCATAAAAGACACATGGGCAGTTTTGGAAAATTTTTATTGAAACGTTTTTTCGGAAATGCGTTTCAAAATGTTGTGTTTGCATTCGCATGGGTAAAAAATTAAAATTAACAAATATACTCTTGTGACATATCTGGTGAAAGCCTGGACAGTTCTGAGTAGATTGGTGTTTATTTTGTTTCTCTATCTTATTTCTAGCCCGAGATAAAAAAATTTAAAGTCGTACCAGGCCAAAATTCACCCTTTTTTTAAACTTTAAAAATCTGTAAAAAATTAACTGATGAAGAAAAAAATTCCAAACTTTTAATTTGTAATTAACTAAAGTAGTACTTCATAAAGGAAAAAAAAAAAAAAAATCTAAAGACGTCAGGTAAAAAAAAATATTCATATTTATATCACTTGATATGGAATGACCCATTGACGCTATTAATAGTAAAATATGTTAAAATATGATCCCATTGCGATCCCAACTTGAAATTTGGTACAGATGTGGCTAAGAGCAAAGCAGACACATGGGCAGTTTTTGAAATATTTAAAGCGCGCCGATTTTTCGGAAATGCGTTTTAAAGTTTTGCGCTTGCGATCACATGGGTAAAATATTAACAAAGATCCTCTTGTGACATATCTGGTGAAAGCTTGTATAGTTCTGAGTAGAATGGTGTTTATTTTGTCTCTCTATCTTATTCCTAGCCTTAGTTATGAGGAGAAACGTAAAGGCAGGCAACAGCGAAATTCACACTTTTTCCGAACTTTGAAAATCATTTAAAAAAAAAATAAATTTTTTAAAAAATTTTTCTCTTCACATTTTGCATGGTCTGACATGCTATTATCAAATAACAAAATCTCAAAAGAATTAAAAATATAGAGGTAATAATCATTGGTTCACTTGACATGGAATGACCCACATATAAAGCCCACAGCCTGGCAGTCTCCATATTATATCTACAGCCCTGCACAGCCTCTATATTATGTATAGAGCCCACCCAGGAGCCTGTATGTATACACAGCCTTCAGTTTCTATATTGTATTCATGAATCGTGGTATATGTTAAAGGGGTCCACTGACACGGTTTCGCCTGGGGCCCACAAAAACCTAGAGCTGGCCCTGCTTCAAACTCATGGGCCTCCATGTGAAAGCTTCAATGGGGTCCCCAATTATTGCAAATCTTTAATAGCATTAGTGTTTTTCTATAGTCCAAAGTTACTTTTGGGGCCCCCTAGGATCCAGGGCCCTGGTGCGAATCCAGCTCCTGCACCTTTTGTAGTTACACCTCTGCTGGTAACCCTGATGGTGGGTTTACACGCCGCGATATCGGCGTCCAACTCCGACCCAACTCCGACAAAAAGTCACGTGGGTCGCGAGTTGGACCCGATATCGTGTGCGCGTTGTACTGTTTTAGCGTACAACGCGATCCTGGAACGATGCCAAAACGATATCGGAGTTGAACTTCCCGATATCGCAAGGCCGTTGTAGCAGGATCGCTGCGTGTGACAGCACAACTCCGATGCGTACTCGCACCTCACCCATTAACTCCCATGTTAAATGGTCGTTACTGGGTTGGTGGGCGTACACATCGGAGGGACGTTGTTTCCCGATATCGCAGCGTGTAAACCGGCGATGCGATATCGGGAAAAGTGCTCCCAAAATGCGCGCTCCCGCGGCGTTGTATGCGATATCGTCCCGATATCGCTACGTGTAACCCCACCATAAGACATCAAGGGCAGCTATGCCTATGTTCAGGTATGACCAAGGCTGCTTTCACACTGGTGTTTTCGCCAAAATGCAGCAGATGCGGCAGATTTACCACATCTGCTGCCTAACAGCCGCACTTGCGGCACACTTTGGGCAAGCACCATGCATTGTCTATGGGGCTTGCGGTAAGATGCGGCAAGTGTGGTTGCTGCAAATGCGGCAGCGAAAAAAAACCGCTGCTGACAGCGTTTTTTTTTCATGGCCGCAACTGCCGCAACCACACTTGCCGCACCTTACCGCAAGCCGCATAGACAGGCAGATGTGTATTTTTGTCCAGATCCATCGGATCCGGGCAAAATTGCCAGTGTGAAAGGGGCCTAGTATAGGCATACAGACAGCCATTTGAGTTTTGTGCCAGTTGTTATGGTGGCAGTAATACTATGGGTGGCTCTTACATAGATCAAGTTAGCACACTACTCTGCCACCTGTGAACTTCTACAAGTCTTCATATCTGACAGTAAAGACACCAACATTCTAATCGTGAAGGCAGTGTGAATCCTGGCACAGTACATTCTACCTAGTGTCATGTACATGGTGCTACTTTCTGCATAGAGACCTGTGGTAATGATTTAGCGCGGGAAACCAGAGCCAAATTCTCGGGGACCCCAGTAACGGCGATCTCATTGGCTGAGTACAATAGCAGCTGTGCTGAAGTTCTGTGTCTTCTTCGTTATTGGCCGGCTGAGATGCGGGGCGGGGGCGTGGTCCGGCTGTGCGCTCTGTGATTGGCAGAATGGTAATGACTGTTGTTACACATACTCCGATGACAGATGTGCGGGACTCCTCAGCTGATGAGCTCTTCACTATCGGCGCTGAAGTCGCTGCGTCTATACAGGGTCCTATAGAGCCTCATCCTTAGACAGATAATAAGAGCAGACACTTTGTTATCTATAAGTTATCTATAGTCTTTACTTGTGGTCGCTATAAAATATTTAATGTAAGGAGGATAACTCAGGAGGAGCTGCAACAGGAGAAAAGACTTGGAAGACTGGTAACCATCCATCATTATGTTTTATTATCCCAACGTCCTTCAAAGGCACAGTGGCTGCTTCTCTACTATATGGTAGGTGATCTGTAAAATACTATGTACTGTGTTACCCACACTACTGTGTGTACTGAATATAACTACTACTCTATGTACTGTATATAACTACTACATTATGTACTGTATATAACTACTACACTATGTACTGTGTATAACTACTACACTATGTACTGTGTTACCCACACTATGTACTGTGTACAACTACTACACTCTGTACTGCGTATACCCACACTATATACTTCGTATAACTACTACACTATGTACTGTATATAACTACTATATTATGTACTGTATATAACTACTACACTATGTACTGTGTTACCCACACTATGTACTGTGTACAACTACTACACTCTGTACTGCGTATACCCACACTATATACTTCGTATAACTACTACACTATGTGCAGTGTACACTAATACACTATATACTGCGTATAACTACTACACTAGGTACTGTGTACACTAATACACTATGTACTGTGTATAACTACTACACTATGTACTGTGTATAACTACTACACTATGTACTGTGTATAACTACTACATTATGTACTGTGTATAACTACTACACTATGTACTGTGTATAACTACTACACTATGTACTGTGTTACCCACACTATGTACTGTGTACAACTACTACACTCTGTACTGCGTATACCCACACTATATACTTCGTATAACTACTACACTATGTGCAGTGTACACTAATACACTATATACTGCGTATAACTACTACACTAGGTACTGTGTACACTAATACACTATGTACTGTGTATAACTACTACACTATGTACTGCGTATACCCACACTATGTACTGCGTATAACTACTACACTATGTACTGCGTATACCCACACTATATACTTCGTATAACTACTACACTATGTGCAGTGTACACTAATACACTATATACTGCGTATAACTACTACACTAGGAACTGTGTACACTAATACACGATGTACTGTGTATAACTACTACACTATGTACTGCGTATACCCACACTATGTACTGCGTATAACTACTACACTATGTACTGTGTACACTAATACACTATGTACTGTATATAACTACTACACTATGTACTGTGTACACTAATACACTATGTACTGTATATAACTACTACACTATGTACTGTATATAACTACTACACTATGTACTGTATTTAAGTACTACACTATGTACTGCGTATACCCACACTATGTACTGCGTCTAACTACTACACTATGTACTGTGTACACTAATACACTATGTACTGTGTATAACTACTACACTATGTACTGTGTATACCCACACTATGTACTGCGTATAACTACTACACTATGTACTGTGTACACTAATACACTATGTACTGTGTATAACTACTACACTATGTACGGTGTACACTAATACACTATGTACTGTATATAAGTACTACACTATGTACTGTGTATACCCACACTATGTACTGCGTATAACTACTACACTATGTACTGTGTACACTAATACACTATGTACTGTGTATAACTAATACACTATGTACTGTGTATACCCACACTATGTACTGCGTATTACTACTACACTATGTACTGTGTACACTAATACACTATGTACTGTGTATAACTACTACACTATGTACTGTGTATACCCACACTATGTACTGTGTATAACTACTACACTATGTACTGTGTACACTAATACACTATGTACTGTATATAAGTACTACACTATGTACTGCGTATACCCACACTATGTACTGTGTATAACTACTACACTATGTACGGTGTACACTAATACACTATGTACTGTATATAAGTACTACACTATGTACTGCGTATACCCACACTATGTACTGTGTCTTACTACTACACTATGTACTGCGTCTAACTACTACACTATGTACTGTGTATAACTACTACACTATGTACTGTGTATACCCACACTATGTACTGCGTATAACTACTACACTATGTTCTGTGTACACTAATACACTATGTACTGTGTATAACTACTACACTTTGTACGGTGTACACTAATACACAATGTACTGTATATAAGTACTACACTATGTACAGTGTATACCCACACTATGTACTGCGTATAACTACTACACTATGTACTGTGTACACTAATACACTATGTACTGTGTATAACTAATACACTATGTACTGTATATAAGTACTACACTATGTACTGTGTATACCAACATTATGTACTGCGTATAACTACTACACTATGTACGGTGTACACTAATATACTATGTACTGTATATAAGTACTACACTATGTACTGCGTATACCCACACTATGTACTGCATCTAACTACTACACTATGTACTGTGTACACTAATACACTATGTATATAACTACTACACTATGTACTGTGTATACCCACACTATGTACTGCGTATAACTACTACACTATGTACTGTGTTCACTAATACACTATGTACTGTGTATAACTAATACACTATGTACTGTATATAAGTACTACACTATGTACTGTGTATAACTACTACACTATGTACACTAATACACTATGTACTATATATAACTACTACACTATGTACTGTGTATACCCACACTATGTACTGAATATAACTACTGCGTGTATACTACCACTGGGGCTGTATATACCACTGGGGCTGTATATACTACTGGTGCTGCATGTATACTACCACTGGGGCTGTATATACCACTGGGGCCGCTGCTGTATACTACCACTGGGGCTGCTGTATATACCTCTGGGGCTGCTGTATACCACACTGCTGGGGGCTGTATACCTGTGCTGGGGTCCACCCTCGGCTTATACACGAGTCAATAGATTTTCCCAGGTTTTGGGGGCAAAAGTAGGGGGGTCGGCTTATACACGAGTATATACGGGTATATCCCAAGTGAATGCTTACCAGTGATACCACCCAGTAAAACCACACAGGGTGAACTAAACCAATTTAAACACTTATGAGTATAGAGGGATTCTCTATTAAGCAAATAATTAGGTTTTTTGTTTTGCATACTGCAGTGAGATTTTCAGTGTGTTCACTATATATTAATTAAGGGTCATGAATAGTCACTATTTTTACGTGGGTACACCAAACCCCATTTTATTTAGACTTCCTTAGTTGGAATTACGGGTTTTCATTATAATATTGAGCTTCTTACACTTACCTATCCAAAGCAAAATATTTTTTGATATAGTATTAGAGGAAGACAGCTGGATCATTTTTATCATTAAGCCTGGCGGCTCCTTGGGCTTTCAGCTCAATTATCCACCGGGCTTCCTTCTGTAACAATGTTTTATGGGTGTCCCCTTCCTCTAAAACAGGGGTGGGGAACTCCAGTCCTCGAGGGCCGCAAACAGTGCAGGTTTTCAGGATTTCCTTAGTATTGCACAGGTGATAACATAATCACTTGCACTGGTGATGATTCCAATCCCTGTGCAATACTAAGGAAATCGTGAAAACCTGAACTGTTTGCGGCCCTCGAGGACTGGAGTTCCCCACCCCTGCTCTAAAAGATGGCATTGCCTGCTCTAACACTATAAAGGAGAGAGACCTAGGATCTCCTTTATGGCATTCTCTTATGTGATTTATAAGACGGGGCAGCCTTTCCCTGATGAAATTAATTTCTAGTGCTCCTTAAATCTGACCCATAAGGGACGTATCGTCTTGCCTATATAGTATCTTTTGCAGGGACACAAAACTGCATATATCACCCTTTTTTTTTTTTTTTTTACATGAGATACCGTATATGTTTTAACTTTATGCAGTTTATTTCCTACTTGAATAGGGTTGTCAGTGATATGGTAATTACAGTAGTTTAAATTTTTACATTTATAATTACGGTACCTATCGGTCGCCTAGCGTCCAACCATGTTTTTTGTGGTTTCTCCGGTCTGACTCTGTTTTTTACCAAAAGATTTTTCAAATTTTGACACCTCTTATATGTGACCATTGGTGGTCCAATATTGAGCATGTTCAAATCCCTATCCGATTCTATTACATGCCAATGTTTATGGATGATCGATTTGAGTTTTTCGTACATATTAAGTGTAAAAGTTAAAGTGAATCTTTTTCTTTTGTGTACCTTTTCACATCTTTATTTTTATTTATCTTTCTGTATGACCCTAATCTACCTCTAGTTCTTTTATTACCTTTAAAGGATATACTCTGTTTGGCTGGAGCGTGTTTGATGCATGACAGTGATGCGAGTGTAATGCTTGTTTTGTGTGAGTGTGGTGCGAGTGTGTTGAGTGTGCATGGCTGTATACCTGTGAGTGTGCTGCGAGTGTGAGGTGTGAGTGCTTGTGTGCTGCATGTGAGTGTGATGCTGTCCTGAAGGACCACAGACAGCACTGGCGGTGATTTTAAACTCGCCGGCTGTCAAAGCCGAAATTACCGCTTTCCCTGTACAGTAATAATGTTCCAGCGCTGTCACAGCGTCCCTCTCTTCCCTGCACACTCCTGGGGGTACTGGCTCCGGATAGGCTTTCTCTCTCCTCCAGCTCACACTGGCTCGGTACAGATTCTGCGCTCCTTACACCCCACTTTGCCAGGACGTGTGCTTCCTTCTTCCTGCTCAGCTTAGCTCGGCCTTCTGCTGTCTTTAGCCTGTGCCGTGTTCCTCAGCCTGCTGCTGGTCTCTGTCTTTGCTGCTCGGCACCCTGGGCCTACTGAATGTCTTCCTCCTCCCCCTCACTATTTCTACTGTCAAGTCACCTGAATACGTGTGTGCCCAACCCACTCCTCTAAATCCACCACCCCTCGCTTGCCTAGAGTCTCCAATCTCAGGGCTGGATGCTGCCATCTACTGTACTTGGGTTGTGTGGGCTGTGAGGGTGTTGTTGTGCAACTGTCGTCCTACCTGCCTGGCTGCAGTTCCCTTTGTGGCCTCCTGGACGCAGGGGCGCCACAGTTCCCTTATGATATTTGTATCCTCTGGTTACTTTAGATTCTTGTTTTGTGTGTTTTTAATTGCACTTATCCAATAAGGCGTCTCGTACACGGCCAGCCAATCGGAACACAGTATCACCCACCAATTGCCTCAGATGCGGTGCAAAGTAAACCACATCTAAGCACACCTACTGAATTTATTTCCGGATCGCTGGGCATGTTGCTATGGCCCTGTCACACGCCACGAAGCACTGAGATCGCCTGGTGGTTATCGCCTGATTTCACTGCAGAGCAGGGCGATCAGGCGACGTGCCACCGGAGATTTCTCACTGTAAAATTGCCCTGTCTCACGCCACTATGCACTGGTGATGTTGTTTCCATATCGTCGAAACACACAAATTTACGGCGATATGGAAGCCATATCTCCACGTGTGACGGTACCTTTCAGAAGGAGGATCTGACAACACATGCTTAGCCCAGACCCCTAGAAGCGGAGCTCCAGCGAAACGGTGCCATCGTCTCAAGCCTCCTCCACCCACTTCCCACTTGATGTAACCCCCCTAGGTTACCACTAAACAGAGCAACAACCGGTGAGTGCCGTCTTTTTCATCTACTGCAAATGATGTAAATGACGATATGACTGCTGAAACTTTGTCCATTGTTCTCATACGTAAAAAAATAAATACATTTAAAAAAAATAACAACTGATATCTGATTATTGTGATTTAATACATTATTTAAGTGTCTTTAATGGAAATAGAACGGATACACATTTATTATTATCTTCATGTTTTTTTTAGGTTGGCCGCCACTAAAGGCAGCAGGATTGTAAAACGTGATTATCTGAAAGTAAACGTCATCATGACTTGGTATGTGTAGTAATACTGAAGACTGCCAATTACTGCATGTAGATGCTGTGTTATAATAAAGAGTATGCTTTAAAGGGAATCTATTAAAAGGTTTTTGCTACCCTTAAAGCCACTTTACACACACAGATATCTGTGTCCAACTTCTGAACAGATCTCTGGTTGCAGTGAAATCATGGACACATTGTTCCATTTTGTGGCTGTGTACAAAATGGAGCAATGTGTCCATGATTTCACTGCAACCAGAGATCTGTTCAGAAGTTGGACACAGATATCTGTGTGTGTAAAGCGGCCTTTATGACAGTAGTGAGCAGGATGAAAGACAGAGAACCTGATTCTAGTCATGTCATTTACGGCTGTAAATAACTGTTTTCAGCAGGAGATTCCCATTAAAGGAATTAAACTTACTGCTAGGTAGCTCTCCTTATTTATGAGCTCTGTATAGCCCGCCCTACCTGATTGGCAGCTTTCCATGTACACAGGTATATAAAGCTGTACATTCAGAGAACTGCTGGATGTACAGCCGATAAACCTGCTGACAGATTCCCTTTAAAATCTATTCACTTCCTAAAAATTATTCAGGTGGACTGCATTTACACTTGACCTACAATCCCTAAATTAGACTATTCAAACTACGTTTGCTGTGTCTCTTCACCATATACTAGAATAATATGGGCAGTCAGCACTTCTATTGTCACGGGCATAAGGACCAAGGGTAATCAGCTGCCTGGAGGCCTGGAGCATCAGGTCAAGGCACTGGTCCCCAGGAGCTGTGGCGCTAGCCGGACATGTTAAAGGGAAGTGTTTACAAAGGGAAATATTTTGTGATGCCAGCTGGAGTTCTGACCATACATGGCCAGGGGCTGCAGTCGGGGCTTCCAAGGGGACATGGTAAGGCAGCCAGGTGATATACCCTCCCCAGCTAGGTGAGGTCCCTTGGAAGGTACAGAGGAGGAGGAGGGTAGTGGTGCAGATGGGTGCAGAAAGAAGCAGACGGCAGTCTATGTGATTCTTAACCTTTACTTGAAGTAGTTGCAGATTACAACCTAGCCGGGTACAGTATTCACCAGGAGTGCAGCCTGGCCAGCCCAGAGATAGTTGGAGTCCACCTTGCTAAGACACAGGGTATATGGCCTTCCAGCTGACTTCCCACTTCTGACACTATGCTACCATTTTCCTCTCCTCAGTGTCCATGGTTGCCATTCCCTGTCAGGCAGGTCCTGCGAGTGACAGCTTTGGTTCTCTGACCTTATATAGCCCCATGAGCCTCGGGAAGGTCCACAAAGGTAGTCACTGGACATAAAGATTCAGTGACCTCCAGCTTCACAACTGGTCCTGAGGTATCTCTGATCGAGTTGGGGGCTGCTACCCCTCCTGCAGCTAACCCTTCTGCCCAGCTTCAACAGCTGTCAGCAGATTTGTCTCACCAGGCCTTAGCCTAGCACTTCACTCCATGTTCCATGCTGTCTCTCAAACGACTCGGTACAGACTCGAAGTCTCCTAGTTGCCACCCACCCCTTACCTAACTTCTCCCTCCAGTCAGTATTGGGGACGGCTTCATAAGTGGGTCTTTTCCACCTAGCACTCCCTGGCCTGGAGTTCAGATATGTTGGGAGTCTCAGCAATGTGTCCTCGACTTATCTCCAGGCATGATACTACACATAGGATTACATGCAATACCATTGTGGCAGCCTGGCCGCAGGGGCGCCACAGGACGCAGAGGCACCCTATAAAAAGGGTGTGCTTGGAATAGGTTTCAGTCCATGGAAGAAAGAGTCCAAATTTTATTGTAAAACAATCCAGAAAATTTGGTGACATATTGGTCTCTCAATCTGGACCTTCACCAGACACTGTATAATAGAAACAAAAATGTATACATAATCAGTGTGTTTATTTTTCGTGAGAAAAAAACACAAAAATAATTAATGTAACACTTCCTGGCAATTGTGCAGAAGCTTGACAAGCACAAACATGTATTTGTAATGGATATATTAGAAGTGAAGCAATTTCAATAACCCTTCCTGGCAATGTGACTCACCGTAGCCGGGTTTGGGGCACCGAATGATGGCGCCAACTGGTGGGTGGTCTGCAGGGCTGCACGGAACTGTGTAGAGCCCTCTTCTCCTACGTTCCTCCCGACCACTTCTCCTACACTCTACTCCTACACTCCGCCCACCAGGACCTGATTGGCCCTCTATTCTAATGGTGCAGGTAGGGTATGGAGCTCTGAGTATTAACCATGTCATTACTGAGGCGGAGAATATTGCATCTTCAGTCAGGGATGCAATACCCTCCTGTGACGCACTCGTTGCGGGGCGCCACACTCCCCCTTGGGAAATTACACTTGTCCCCAAGTGTCACGAAACCCAAACATTAAAGAGAATTTTTGCATTTTTATTATAACAGGTAATAAACATTTTTATTAATAACAGGTATGATTGTGTAATTTTCTTCCCCTAAGGGAGGCACATGACTTAGAACGTTGCAAACAAACACTTTTATGCAGAATAAATGGGTTAACCATTGCGGACCCGGCGGGTAGGGTTACTGTCCTTAATGTAAGTCCAGGCTTTACCGCCGGGTCGCTCTTCTGGCATTCAAACAAACGGGAAATGTTCATGACAAAGTCATTGTTACAGTTCAAACAAGGTTGTTGACTTTAAGGGTGTAAACAACACTTCTTAACCCTGAGAGCGTACCACCCCTCATAACCAGCATGGCGTTCATACGTGATAGCTTCTCCCCGGTAAAGGTCGCGGTCAGGATGTCCCTTAGGGAGGTGTGACTCCACGTCCCGGCGACCCACAAAGATCTCCTCATACACCCCTCCTCCCTGGCGAAACCCCACCTGGTAGACAAGTTACAGGATGTGACTCTACCTGTCTTGCGGAGTTCCTCCGGTAACGGGGGTTATCGGCGGGCCTCGGCACGGGCTCGCCGGTTTGCCTGTTCCTGCGCTCACCATTCCGCTCTACGGCACCGACGTACATCATCGTCGGACCGACACGGAGTGTGAACATAGTCCCAGCGACGGGTAGGATGGTGGCAGGTCCGGAGCTGGTGGTATGTTTGAACCGGTACCCGGACAAGATGGTCAGGGGGAGATGCCGCGGCAGCACCCGACCACTGGACCCGAGCTGCTTGCTGTTGCTCGGCAGGAGTTTCCGCATTGTCCTCTTCTTCGGAACCGGTGTGGCTGAAGTCCTCAGGTTCACTGGGGAACCTCGTCGTCCTCTTCCTCCACTTCCTCGACGACCACATCTGGTTCTCTGGCTAACGGAGACTCTTGGGCGAAGTTCTCCTGGTGGGTGGACTCTGGAGCTGTGGGGTCTTCCTCTGTTTCATCCTGCGGGGCTTCTAGGCTGCCCGCCTCCTCGTCTGCTGTCTCTGCACCGGTAGACGGTGGTGCTTCCGCTCTGGCAGCCGGGTAGGCCTCAGTGAGTTCGGGGCCAGTCTCCGGTTCGGGAGTGTAACAGGTCACAGTTTCTCGCTCTGGGACTAAACAGGTGGTAGGTTCCGATTCCGGAACAGGACGGGTTTCAAGCTCTGGCTCTGGAGTGAAGCAGGTTGCAGGCTCCGGCTCTGGAACAGGGCAGGTCGTGGGCTCTGGTGATGGAACGGGACAGGTATCAAGCTTCGACTCTGGAGTGGAACTGACTCTGAGTCTCTGCTGGACAGCCCGATGTAGTCGGCTGGCCAGACCCGCACTCCAGCTGCGGATAGTCCATTCTGTGGTCTCCATCAGTCCCACCCTTAAGTCCTGCAGCGCAGTTTCCCAAAACTCGGGATCTCCGTCTATTGTGAGGACGGGACCCGGACCCGGACACGGGTGGCCTATGGCTACTTGAGCCTCTTCTTCAACCTCCTTCATCAACTCATGGAGCTTTAGGCTGGCCATCTTCCTTCTTTGGAGAACCGCACCTGTTCGACCTGGTAACCGTTCTTGGAGCAGAGCTGTTAGGAAAGCCTTTCCACGCCTACTTTCTGGTGGTTTTTGTAGTCCATGGGTGGGCTGAAGTCTTTGGCCCGCCCCCATGGTTGTTGTCAGCAATGGGGGCGGACAATGATTTTGGCGCCTCTGCCATGGCCCTCCCACGAAGAGGGGCAGGGCACACCCCTGGGCCAGCACATTGTGGTTCACATGGATCCGCCATCTTGGTCGCCATCTTGACCCTGTGGTAAAAAGGCGGGAAAAGTTTGCTTTAATCGAACAAAGTTCTTTTTGGTGAAATAAAAGTTCTTTAAGCACACAATACCCGTTGGTAAACGGACCTGCTCGTATCCTGTTCGTGACGCCAAGTTCTGACTCACCGTAGCCGTGTCTTCACATCGCAGGCGTTGCTTCTCCTGTCACGGTTCCGCGCCTGCGGCTGTGGGGCCCGGTGGTCCAGATCAATAGTGGTTGGCTGAACAGATTTCACCAGCGCTGCTTGGGTCTCCGGGGGATGGACGGCAGCAAGATGGGACGCTCCCCACAGAACGAGCGGGAGTCCCCGGGGCCAGGGGCTGCACTTGGTGGTGTATGGCAGCTCGGTGATTCTTAGCATGAGGAGTAAAACCGTTCTGAAGAGGTACAGACATCAGTGTTCTCTGTAACGGGTCTTTTACTGTAACCGGTAGGTGATACAGGGTATACAGTTAACGGGTAACGGACCGGGTGGTCCCAGCAATGACCGGTGTGGTTTCAGAGCTCCACGGTGTTCCTCCGTTCTTAACTTTTCTATTTGCCGACGTCGCCTTAGTGCACCAGTTCGGGTACAAGGGGGCTACTTGAATTTCCCTGCCGGTGTATACAGCCCGGTGTGAGGGGAGCCTGTTTCCTTATGGTGGGTACTCCGCTGACAAGATGGCTCTAGTCGCGGCTGTAGTGAGGTGCTCTTAGGAAGCAGTTCCTTCACTTCTGGTTTGCTGAGCAGCGGTGAACGACTTGCTCGCTTCGGAACCAGTGATCCGGTTGTTGATGGGCACGGGTGGATTTTGACCCGTTTAGATAGTCGCCCAGGTTCCGGTTTGGGGCACCGAATGATGGCGCCAACCGGTGGGTGGTCTGCAGGGCTGCACAGAACTGTGTAGAGCTCTCTTCTCCTACGTTCCTCCCGACCACTTCTCCTACACTCTACTCCTACACTCCGCCCACCAGGACCTGATTGGCCCTCTATTCTATCGGTGCATGTAGGGTATGGAGCTCTGAGTATTAACCATGTCATTACTGAGACGGAGAATATTGCATCTTCAGTCAGGGATGCAATACCCTCCTGTGACGCACTCGTTGCGGGGCGCCACAAATGCAGTGTACAGCTCTGCTTCATCATGTATTAGGGCAGGAGCTGTACTAAAAAGTTTCTCTCTCTGGAGTTCCCCTTTAAGTGAATGTCAGATTTCTGCCTAAATGTTGTAAATTTTTAAAGCTATTACGCCAGATTTCTGATGGTAAGTGTGTGGCGCCTCTGCGACCAGGCGGCCACAGGGTGAACTGCAGCAGGACAGGTAAGATGGTCAATTCAAACAACACCCACGCATATGTGGAGCCCACTAGGACGGGGTACTCGGTACCGGACCGGGGTACTACTGGGGATATCACGGCGGTCTTGGTCCAAACTGTGTCCCGGGTTCCACAAGTAAATGGGGGAATATTTACAGGGTCAGAGTGACCACCGCTGCTGCAGAACCTCCGGGGATGATGTTTGGCAGCTGGGGATGTAATGGCTCTCCGCAGGTAGAGCTTGGTTCCCTGGGGCAGAGATAGTAACAGTCTATAGATGGTGCTATGGATATTGCAGAATAGGGGTAGTAGTAGAGATGATAGCTGCTTGTGAGGGAACGCAGGATTTGAGCACAAGGATCACACAAACTCACGGTTTTGAAGTTTTCCAAGTCTTTACTACAGATTATGTTGTTAGCAGAGTACTGTCCACGGAGTCTGTGCCGAGGCCGGGTTGCTCCCACCATGTCTGGGTCCTCAGCTTCCCTCTCCTGCACTGTGTGTGTGGCCCTGCTGCCGCTTCAGCTAGGCTGCTGGCTTGTCTCTCCTCACAGGTACCCCCTTTGCTAGGCAACTTGAGTCTTTCCTCTGTATTTCTGACCCCACCGTGTTGCTTCGCTGAGGTACAGTGTAGATATATAACCTCCACTAGTCCGGTGTTTACTGTGCTGCGTATGTCAGTCACAGTTTCGGATCCGGTATCTGGTCTGTGCACTCCTCCGGTGCGCGTTATGAGGTAACTCAGTCTGCCAGATGTGTTCTCTTGTTTCTCTTACTCCTTCCCTCAGACCCTGGATAGGCCTGAAAGTGGGTAGCAGGCTGTGGAGAGGCCTAAGGCAGCCCCTTTACACCACCAGTCTTTCTTTCTCAGTCCTCCCAGGAACTGAACTAACTCCAACTGACTAACTGTCACTGCCACTCTGAGGTAAACAACATTAGCTCCTTC
The DNA here is from genome assembly GCA_033576535.1 of Allobates femoralis. Lineage (NCBI taxonomy): Eukaryota > Metazoa > Chordata > Amphibia > Anura > Aromobatidae > Allobates > Allobates femoralis. Next base: position 572,804,417 of record JARQOC010000003.1, read on the forward strand.
CACCACTCTGCTCTCCCCCACTTCCTCTCCATACCAGAATAAATAGGGAAGCAGCTTTAGCTCCGCCTTCTGGCCTCGAGGTACTAGTGTAGTGTTGTGGGTTGTGTGGGGAGTTAACCCTTTGTGGTGTTACTGTAGCACATTAACCCCTGGGGTGCCACACATACACACTCCGACCCTGAGCCTAGTTACTCTGTCAGGCGAGGAGTCGTGGGAGTAGCACAAGTGGGTGGAAAGAGAGACCGAACCCGGACAAAGGGGTGGAGGAACAGTAGTAAAACACTGAAACACTAAGCTGGGCAAGACAATCAAGTGCATCCTTGGAGGGTGGAGGAGTAGGGAAGCCTCCCCAGGCCAAGAAACCCTTCAGCAGAGTACTGACTACTCAGACAGAAAGAACAACAGGGCCCGGCGGCCTTCACCACTAATAGCCGGTCGGGAACCCAAGCTGGAACCTCAGTAAGAGACTGAGGGAGCCAGGTGATCCTGACTAACACGGGTCACTGGTGGCTGGGCCAGAGAACCAGAGTGTGGCTCTGTAGATGTGGCCAGGACCGCTTCAAGCCCCTAACCACAAGACATCCCGGCGAGGTGCGGGAACTCCAAGTCCCCGAAACCTAACCACACTCTACATAGTAGGACAAAGCCATTATACTAGGGCTGGTGACCCTGGCTAGGGCATGACACACCATAGAGCCCGTGATGGCCGGACCGAACCCCTATGCAAGGGAGAGAGACTAGAAAGGCCCGAAAGGTACACAGGGGAATGACACAGAGGAACTGTTCCCACTGCAGTAGACACCTGAACCCATAACTGCTGAAAGAACCCGGTACACCATAAAAGTGTAAAGAGCTGAGCCTGTGAGTGGCCTTGAACTGTGTGTTGTTGGAGTTAACAATGTGAATAAAATCTCGGACCAACTCAAAGAACTGTGTGTGTGCTTTACTGGGATGATCAATACAGGGGCTCACCTGCGCAACCATATTCCGGCTGCCTGTGCGTGCTGGTTGGAGAAGCTGCGTGAAGAGAAGTGCAGCATCCTGGGCGCACAGGACATCTCCCTCTGCTTGGGGACCCAGCCCTACCCGTGGAGGGCTCACCATCCCGGCTACCACTACGACCACCACCCCCGTCACCGTCCCACAGATCCCATGGCAACGGTGGCCACATTGGCCGCGACCCATGGGAGGCGTAACAAATTCTACACCTTAAGGCCCAGTTACACGCACAGATAATTGTGCAGAGATTGTTCGCAGATGTCTGGTTGCAGTGAAATCATGAACACATTTTTCCATTTGTACACGACCACAAAATGGAACAATGTGTCCATTATTTCACTGCAACCAGACATCTGCAAATAATCTCTGCACAATTATCTGCGTGTGTAAGGGTACTTTAACATCAGTGGTTTTTGCCGTTCGCGGCAGATGCGGTGAAAAAAATGCATCTGCCGCGATTAACGCATAGCCGCTGCACTTGCGGCACAGTTGCGGCAAGCCCCATAGAATGTCTATGCGGGCTTGCGGCAGGTGTGGCAAGTGCGGTATTGGCACTTGCGGCAGGTGCGGCCGCAAAAAAAACGCGGCTGACCGCATTTTTTTTTCGCGGCCGCACTTGCCGCAGCTGCCGCACACTTACCGCAAGCCCCACAGACATTGCATGGGGCTTGCCGCAACTGTGCCGCAAGTGCAGCGGTTATGCGTTAATCGCGGCAGATGCATTTTTTTCACCGCATCTGCCGCGAACGGCAAAAACCACTGATGTGAAAGCAGCCTAACTGGGCCTTTATATTGTCCCCTTTTTATTTGCTGCAACTGGGGCCACAGAGCGGGCCACACCACCGTGGCAACCCTAGAGGCAGCACGGTCCGGCCCTGAGTACCCCAGTCTCTAGTGGATGCGACAAGTCTATTGATAGCACATGCATGAAAAATATGTCACAGATTCCAAAGTAGTGTTTACATTAAGAATATGGCTTTTACAGGCAGCAATTTGCTGTAAACAGAAGAAAAATAGAGGTTGGAGCAAAAAGGGAGTAAAAAAATTAAATGGATTAGAAAAAGAGTTAGGATAAAATTGCAATAGAGTATAGGAGCAGAAGTAAAAAAAAAAAGCTGATATTGTGAAGAAAGGGGAAATAAGGAATAAATATGATTATAAATAGAAACTGTTATAATATAGAGAATATAACAGAGGTGTAGCTAGCTAGTATATCAGCTCAAGAGGTTAAAAATTCTGAGTGGGCCCCTAATCAGATAACCATGTTTACAACTATTGTCACAATGGTGGATATTGGGGAACCTCAGCAGATGACTGGGCTGGTACTGAACATAAATTTCTATACAAAGATCAATTCCAATATTACTGTCATATGGTGACCATATAGTGGTAGAGACCAGTCCTGCAGAACATGTAAGTTATTACTGTGCAGTTGTAAATAGTTGGAAATAGGGCGAAGTGCTGGTGATCCGAGCTGCTGGAAGGAAAAACCAGGACCCAAGAAGTCTGGTGTAGATTTATTTCGTAGCAGCTTCTGCTCCTTCCTCAGGGATAATCCCTGAGGGAGGAGCAGAGGCTGCTCCAAAACGTATCAGAATAAATCTACACCATTACACCAGACTTCTTGGGTCCTGGTTTTTCCTTCCAGCAGCTCGGATCACCGGCACTTCGTCATATTTCCATTTGTATGCCATGTTGCACGTGGAGGTGTGGATCCAGCGGCAGCTGTACGTGCGCTAATACTGCTTGTGAGTTTACACAACCGGACCAGGTGAGCAAATTTCATCGGGCGATAGCCCTACTTTGCCTAGAGATATGACCCTATGCGCATTTTGTCTCACGCTTTTTAGACAGTTGTAAATAGTGACTTACAGGTGGTGGTCTTCCTGTGTTAAGTTGATCATTTTTCCCATCTTGCCCAGACCAACATGATAACTTTTCCAGCCATCTATCAAGTTTCAAACACATTTGACTGGGACTGGGTTTTTATACCATACAGCTCAGAATTGGGGTATCAGAAAGATGAGGAGTCTGTGCAGATTGGGAATAGATGGAGACAGTGCTGGAAATGTGAGTAGTCAAATGGGGACATACTAAAAAGAATGAAGAAAAGGACTAAATAAAAAGAATGAAGACAATAACTTATTAAGCAAATATTTTGAGGATATATAAGGGTATGTGCCCACAGGACGTTTTTTAAGCAGTCCTGAAAGCAGCAAAACCTGAGGATCCTAGAGTCCTTGACAGGAGAATAGCTATGATCTTGTCTGCATTTTTTGCGCGTTTTATGTGGGTTTTTGCTGCGTTTTTGATACCTGCGTTTTTTCCATTGACTTTAGCAAAAACGCAGGAAAATAATTAACATGTCACTTCTTTATCATCCGCACCAAAAACGCAGGTATGTGACAGTTCTTGACACTTGCAAAACCAATATGTGGGCACAGCGTTTCTGTTAAACATTGGTTTTGCTGGGAATCAAAACCGCAGGAACAAATTAGCATACATTACCATAAAACCAATGGTAAACCGCAGGCAGAAACCGCAGCAAAAACGCAGGAAAAACGTCCTGTGGGCACATACCCTAAGGGTATGTGCCCACAGAATGTTTTTTAAGCAGTCTTGAACGCAGCAAAACCTGAGGATCCTAGAGTCCTTGACAGGAGAAGTGCTATGATCTTGTCTGCGTTTTTTGCGCGTTTTTTGCGCATTTTTGCGTGTGTTTTGTGCGTTTTTACTGCATTTTTGATGCTGCGTTTTTGGTGCAGTCAATGGAAAAAACGCAGGAAAAATAGAACATGTCAATTCTTTCCCATCTGCACCAAAAAAGCAGGTATTTGACAGTTCTTGACACTTGCAAAACCAATGTGTGTGCACAGCGTTTCTGTGAAACACATTGGTTTTGCTGGGAATCAAAGCCGCAGGAACAAATTAGCATACATTACCATAAAACCAATGGTTTTCTGCATGCAGAAACCGCAGCAAAAACGCACTGTGTGCACATACCCTAAAAGGTTTCTTGAGCATCTTAGACATGGAATGAACATGAAATATATGGAGATAATAGGGGAATGAACACGTATTCCATATAACCAGGTGTATATTTTGTTGCCTGAGTATTATAAATGGGGAATGAACATGAAATATATGTAGTTTACTAGGAAATGAACACATATTCAATATAACCAGGTGTATATTATGTTACCTGAGCATTATAGGTGTGGAATGAACATGAAATATATGTGGATAATAGGGGAATGAACACATATCCCATATAACCAGGTGTATAGTATGTTACCTGTGTATTATAGGTGGGGAATGAACATGAAATATATTTAGATAATAGGAGAATGAACATATATAGATAGACCATTATTTTTAATCTTTAAAGATTCCATAATAACAGGGTCTGTACCACAGGACTGGCATATAGCAAATGTGGTGCCAATATTCAAAAAGGGAACAAAAACTGAACTTGGAAATTATAGGCCAGTAAGCTTAATCTCTACTGTGGGTAAAATCCTAGAGGGTTTTCTAAGAGATGCTATACTGGAGTATCTGAAGAAAAATAACCTCATGACCCAATATCAACATGGGTTTACGAGGAACCGGTACAGTCAAACTAATCTGATAAGCTTCTATGAAGAAGTAAGCTCTGGACTGGACCAAAGAAATGCAGTGTATGTGGTGTATATGGACTTTTCAAAAGCTTTTGATACGGTGCCACACAAAAGGTTGATACATAAAATGAGAGCAATGGGGATAGGGGAAAATATGTGTAAGTGGGTTAAAAACTGGGTTAGCGATAGGAAACAAAGGGTGGTCATTAATGGAACACACTCTGAATGGATCACAGTTAATAGTGGGGTACCACAGGGGTCAGTGTTGGGCCCGCTTTTTTTTAATATATTTATTAATGACCTTGTAGGGGGCATACAGAGTAGAATCTCAATATTTGCAGATGACACTAAACTATGCAGGGTAATCAATACAGAAGAGGACAATTTTATATTACAGGAGGATTTGTGTAAACTAGAAGCTTGGGCTGATAAATGGCAAATGAACTTTAATGGGGATAAATGTAAGGTCATGCACTTAGGCAGAGGAAACAAAAGATATAATTATGTGATTAATTGTAAAACTCTGGGCAAAACTGTCTCGGAAAAAGACCTGGGTGTATGGGTAGATGACAAACTCACATTTAGTGGCCAGTGTCAGGCAGCTGCTGCAAAGGCAAATAAAATAATGGGATGCATTAAAAGAGGCATAGATGCTCATGAGGAGAACATAATTTTACCTCTATATAAGTCACTAGTGCGACCACACTTAGAATACTGTGTACAATTCTGGTCTCTGGTGTATAAGAAAGACATAGCTGAACTAGAGCGGGTCCAGAGAAGAGCAACCAAGGTTATTAGAGGTCTGAGGGGTCTGCAATACCAAGACAGGTTTATTAAACTTGGGGTTATTTAGCTTGGAAAAACGAAGGCTTAGGGGTGATCTTATAATAATGTATAAATACAGTGCCTACAAGTAGTATTCAACCCCCTGCAGATTTAGCTGGTTTGATAAGATGCCAATAAGTTAGAGCCTTCAAACTGCAAACGAGGGTAGGATTTATTAACAGAAGCATAAATCTTACAAACCAAAAAGTTATGTTGCTCAGTTGAATTTTTATAAATTTTAAACATAAAAGTGTGGGTCAATTATTATTCAACCCCTATGTTTAATATTTTGTGGAATAACCCTTGTTTGCAATTACAGCTAATAATCGTCTTTTATAAGACCTGATCAGGCCGGCACATGTCTCAGGAGTTATCTTGGCCCACTCTTCCATGCAGATCTTCTCCAAGTTATCTAGGTTCTTTGGGTGTCTCATGTGGACTTTAATCTTGAGCTCCTTCCACAAGTTTTCAACTAACAGTAGTTTCATAAGCCTTCCACTTCCGGATGATGCTCCCAACAGTGGAGACAGGTAGGCCCAACTCCTTGGAAAGGGTTTTGTACCCCTTGCCAGCCTTGTGACCCTCCACGATCTTGTCTCTGATGGCCTTGGAATGCTCCTTTGTCTTTCCCATGTTGACCATGTATGAGTGCTGTTCACAAGTTTGGGGAGGGTCTTAAATAGTCAGAAAAGGCTGGCAAAAGAGATAATTAATCCACACATGTGAAGCTCATTGTTCTTTGTGCCTGAACTACTTCTTAATACTTTAGGGGGACCAAACAGAATGCTGGTGGTTTGAGGGGTTGAATAATAAATGACCCTCTGAATTAACTTTTAACGCTTTAAAAAAAAAAAAAAAAAATTTAAAAAATCTTTTTGGCTGCAGTGCATTTCCCACTTCCAGGCTGATCTACAGTCCAAATGTCACAATGCCAAGTTAATTCCGCATGTGTCAACCAGCTAAATCTGCAGGGGGTTGAATACTACTTGTAGGCACTGTATATGAGGGGACAGTACCGAAAACTTTCTAATGATCTCTTTACTCTTAGGCCTGAGACGGGGACAAGGGGGCATCCTCTACGTCTGGAGGAAAGAAGCTTTAATCATAATCACAGACACAGATTCTTTACTAAAGTAAAAAATAGTGGGGGGGGGGGACAAGAGGCGCAATAGTGCCCTATCACTAGTGACACTAGTGTATGTGGTGGGTATGAATTCACTCACCTAGCACAGTTGTGAGACCCACAACTGGTGTAAAAGCATTTAGCATTAAATGCAGCTGCTGCAGGACTTTCACCTTCCACATGCACGTGGGAACCATCCAGAAGTTACTTCAGGGGAAATGGTGTATCAGTGTCCGCGCTGCTGAAATCCCAAGAAAACGATCCGGAAACCATATGTAGGTTGCATCAATCATCCATTTATTCCTTTTCCTACGCGTTTCGGCACTGTCCTAGTGCCTTCCTCAGGGATATTACATGTCAGCTCTTAACAAGGTTTATATAGCTCCTGTACATGGCATTTAGGGTGTGTTAACACATGCTGATGATGTCAAAATCGTCATCAAAGTGGGCGGAGCCCAATTCGATGATGTCAAAATCGTCATCAAAGTGGGAGGAGCCTAATTTTTGGCTCCAAAACAGTAAAAACAAGTTTCTGTGGAGCATTTTACATCGTACAATGATATACAAGTTGATAAAAATCTGACTTAACAAATGGCATAAAAAACGTTCTGAAATTCGCTGCGGAAAAGTAAATAAAACCTTCTGTAGTAAAAACAGGAAAAAAATATACACTCCGATATGCCTCTGGGTGTATTAGAACTCTTGGTCATTTGGATGAAAAACATCAGCAGAAGGGACCGAGAGATAGGAGTTTCTCTAATAGCCCAAGGAGAGCCTACAGCAATAATAATAGAAGGGGTAACCACAGTGATGGACATATACCACATGATAACATCCCCATGGTGAAGAAGGCCACCCCCAAAAAGCCTGAGAGTATACCATTAAACTCTGGCATTATTGAAGTGATATCCCCAAAATCAAATAAAACACCCACCAATGATATAGACATAATGGAAGAGGAGGAGATAGTAGAGGGATCATATATATGCCCTGATGATCTTTTTGATGAGGATGGTTTTGTGAGAGTAGACAAAATACTGAGTAAAGAGACACCAAAAACTATTGATACCCAGCAAGAAGGGATCAATACTTCGGTAACCCAACCTACCCATACAAATGTGATAACAACTATAGCACAGATACATAATGTCGGAGAAAATAATGCAGAATCTATAGCAATAAATAAAGCTATAACAAGTGATGATGAGCATCTTAAACAGATCAGGGAACTTATAAACAAAATAAACAGAGAGAGGCCATTAAGTCCGATTATACTACATGAGAAAAGCGGACAGAACACAACAACCACAACTCCAGAAATTAATCTAATGGGGGTAGCAGATCAACATACACAGAACAAATAGATCTAATAAACATGGATGAAATTCCATTTATTCCCACAGATAAAGACCTCCCTACACATAAAGTTATACTGGATAACTCAAAAAATAAGAATAATGGAGTAGTACCTGTTTTAGCTGCAGCCAGGTCAACAAATCAGGAAATAACGAGATTCTTCAGCCCATCAGGAGGCAAAAGAAAAAAAGAGGATGTAGAGGAAAAAGAAAAAAGGAAAAAAGTAAAAATAAGCTTTCGGGATTAAATGAGAATAAAATAATAATCCTTTCCAGTTATGTACCCTCTAAAGATGAAGAGAAACTCCTTAATAAGGGCCTACACTTCTGCCCCTCATATCAGCCCGATGATTTTGACTTATTTATTGACGTCCACCAATTTATAAGAAAATTAACACTTAAAAGACATTTTGCCCTGAAACCTGAGAATGAAACAGTAACTACAGAAGTAGTTACTCCTGATAAAACGTTAAAGGTAAAATCAAATTTCTATCCCTTGGAGAGTAGAGGACATATACTTGAAGCCTTTCAGGACATTCTTTTAAATGACTTGAAAAAAAGAAAACCTAATAAAGAATAACTCAATGGGTAAAAATAAAGACAATCTAAAAAAAGAAGAAAAAATGGCCTTGAAAAAACTTAGAGACAATAAAAATATTGTCATACGGGCTGCTGACAAAGGGGGAGGCATTGTAATCCAAGATTTTACAGAGTATAAAGCTGAAGCACTAAGACTTTTATCTGATACCAAATACTATAGAAAGATCAAAAAAGATCCCTATCCAGCTCTCACGAAAATATATACCGTATACACTCGTGTATAAGCCGAGTTTTTCAGCCCAAAATTTGGGCTGAAAAGTCCCCCCCTCGGCTTATACACGGGTCTATACGGTATATAGGCTGCTGTGGTGGGGGCTGTGGAGGCTGGAGGAGGCGGGGGGAGGCTGCTGTATGAGCGGCCCCGTCACGTGGGGCCGCTCATTATATATGCACTGCTTCCCCCTGTCAATCAGCTGCAGGGGGAAGCAGTGCATATATGCCCCCCAAAAGCTGGCACTGTCCCCCCTTGTAAGGGCCCCCCCCCGCTGCTTATACATTACCATCCCGGTGTTCTGATTGGCGCCGCTCCTCGGTGCTGCGTCTTCATCCTCCCGTCCTCGCTGGCTGCATCCGGGATCTCCGGCCGTCGCAGCGATATGACGTCATCGCGCGACGGCCGGAGATCCCGGATGCAGCCAGCGAGGACGGGAGGATGAAGACGCAACACCGAGGAGCGGCGCCGATCAGAACACCGGGATGGTAATGTATAAGCAGCGGGGGGGGGGGCCCTTACAAGGGGGACAGTGCCAGCTTTTGGGGGCTGTTGGTACCCCCAGGGGGCTGCTGGGTACCCCCTGGGGGCTGTTGGTACCCCCAGGGGGCTGTTGGTACCCCCAGGGGGCTGCTGGGTACCCCCTGGGGGCTGTTGGTACCCCAGGAGGCTGCTGGGTACCCCTGGGGTACCCAGCAGCCCTCAGGGGGTACCCAGCAGCCCCCTGGGGGCCGCTGTATAACCCCTGGGGGGTGCTGTATAACCCCTGGGGGCTGATGTATAACCCCTGGGGGCTGCTGTATATACTGCTGAGGCCTGTATACCACTGGGGCTGCTGTATATACCACTGGGGCTGCTGTATATACTGGTGGGGTCTGTATATACCACTGGGGAGGCTGCTGTATACCACTGGGGTTGCTGTATATACTACTGGGGCCTGTATATGCCACTGGGGAGGCTGCTGTATACTACCATTGGGGGGCCTGTATACCACACTGCTGGGGGCTGTACACCTGTGCTGGGGTCCACCCTCGGCTTATACACGAGTCAATAGGTTTTCCCAGGTTTTGGGGGCAAAAGTAGGGGGGTCGGCTTATACACGGGTCGGCTTATACACGAGTATATACGGTAATCAGAAAATAAACATGGCCCATAAACAAAATATCATTGATACATCTCTCAAAAAATTCCTTATAAAGATCCAACCAGCCACACCATTCATGTACCATCTGCCCAAAATACATAACAGGCTCAATAACCCTCCTGGTAGGCCTATCATCTCGGGTATTAATTCATTGACTAGTAATTTAGCAATGTATATAGATAAAAAGCTTCAAAAATATGAGAAATCTACCCAGTTTCCTAAAGGACTCGACAGAACTGATAAAAACTTTGAAAGATATCAAATGGAAAGATTCCTTTATCTTGGTCACTATGGATGTCACTTCCTTGTACACCAACATCAGGCATGAGACAGGAGTCATGTGTGCAGAATTTTATTTGAAGAAAGACCTAGAAATGGGGAATGCAACCATTGATTTTGTACTGGATGGACTAAAATTCATACTCAATAATATTTTTTTTCATCAGACCTATGGAACAGCCATGGGGTCTAAAACAGCGTGTTCATACGCAAACCTATTCATGGGTATGTTTGAAAGACTCTATATTAATAAGAGTAATGATGATGGTCTAGTGGTATATAAACGTTTTATAGATGATATATTCTTCATATGGGATACCGAGAAGGGAGATTTACAAGGTTTTTTGAATGAAATCATGACCAACAATTGGGGCCTTGAATTTGAACCCACTGTGCATAAAACCACTATAAACTTTTTGGACCTAACGATCTTTATCCAAGACTCTGAAATATGCACCAAAACATATTTCAAGTCAACGGACAGAAATTCGTATATAAACTTCGCCAGTGGCCATTATACCAAATGGCTCCGGAACATTCCTTCTAATCAATTCTTGAGAATAAAAAAGAATTGTACAACAGATGAAGATTACAGAGAACAATCTGAGATCTTGGAAAGAAAATTTAAAGTCAGGGGTTACCCTAGCAAACTAGTAAATAAAGCACAAAAAGAGAGCAGCAGAGTACCCCAAAATATTTTCCTGCAACCTATGAAAAAACAGCAGACAGATAAAGATTTTTCCCTGAATTTCATCACAACATATAACAAATATCATAAAAACATCAGAAAATGCCTCACCACACACTGGCAATTACTCAAAAAAGATCCCATCTTAAGGTCCATCATCCCTAACACACCCGGTATTACATATAGGAGAGCCCCCAATATTAAAAACATGGTAGCTCCCAGCCGTCTGAGAGAGAGATTCACCACCAAAAAAAGTGAGCCAACCACCATCATGACAAAAAGATGTAACAGAAAGAAATGTCTGTGCTGCAGGAATATTCAACAGAGATCAAATATCACATCCTCTACCACACAAAAATCCTATCCAATTAAGCATAATATGGATTGTACAACTGGTTACATTATTTACCTCCTGGAATGCCCATGTCATCTCCAATATGTGGGCAGAACTATAAGATCGCTACATGAGCGACTCAATAAACATCGAGCCAACATTAAAAATGGTTTTAAATTCCATGGGGTATCAAACCACTTTAGTATGCACCACAATAGAGACCCCACATGTTTAGAAATTACACCAATTGACCACATACCTGCCAATACAAACAACAGATTTGAGGTCCTGAAAAAACGTGAAAAATTCTGGATGTACCGCCTAGATACATTAAAACCCAAGGGTCTGAACATCATCTCTGAGCTCATATGATAACCACTGTTAAATAGATTCACAGATTATATACATTCTGATACTTAGACACTCACGGAACATTTATTTATTTATAATAAGAAGGTCTCTATATATTTGTGGAAATATTTTATATAAAATACTATATCACTTTTCACCCCAATTTAGTTATTATTATTATTATATATTAGTATTTATTTATTATTTAGTATTATCTTTATCTTTCTGAACACAAATATTTAACCCAAAACATCTTGGAATCACTATTCTATCACTACTATGAGCTAACAGAGTATGATTACACAGGAACGTGTATTTTGATCGCCCCTAGACGCGAACAATTGCACTGCACAGAAATTCAATCACATAGGAACGTGTATTTTGGTCGCCCCCGGAGGCAAACAATTGAACTACTTTGATACCCTATTTCTATGGAAACTGCATCCAGAATTATTCTATGGTGTAATGTGAGCGCCATCTTGTGACGCAAATTGGTAATACACCTGCTAACGAAATTTTACAACATAATTATACTTTATGATGGAAGAGTTTTGCTTTATATGTAAATGCCTCTTGGAGGATTAGAACTGGCAAGGTTTTAGATATGTGAGCTGCTCCTTAAGTGGTGCGCAACACTTGAATCATGAATATGAGTATTTTAAACTAGCTTATACTCAATTTTAACACTTGATTTTATCTTTATAAGATCCCCTCACATAAATAATAAGTAGTTCCTATAATTTGAAACCTTTTATGCAAAATTCCTCTCAGATATATATATATATATATATATATATATATATATGATAAATATTAATTTTTTTAATATTCTTATCCCCCATCATTTTATACATTTTCATATATTTATATTTTTTATATATATTTTTATACAATTTTGAATAATTTTATATTAAACTTGTTTTTTAATTACATAGATATAGATAATATTGTCCATATATTTTTCCCTATTCCACCTTCACAGGATAATATCAAACTTTAGCACTTTTAATCGCTAATGAATTGCCCTGGCGGCACAACCCAATAGTGAGGATGTTTTTCATCCAAATGACCAAGAGTTCTAATACACACAGAGGCATATCGGAGTGTATATTTTTTTCCTGTTTTTACTACTGAAATTTTATTTACTTTTCCGCAGCGAATTTCAGAACGTTTTTTATGCCATTTGTTAAGTCAGATTTTTATCAACTTGTATATCATTGTACGATGTAAAATGCTCCACAGAAACGTGTTTTTACTGTATTGGAGCCAAAAATTAGGCTCCTCCCACTTTGAAGACGATTTTGACATCATCGAATTGGGATCCACCCACTTTGATGACGATTTTGACATCATCAGCATGTGTTAACACACCCTAAATGCCATGTACAGGAGCTATATAAACCTTGTTAAGAGCTGACATGTAATATCCCTGAGGAAGGCACTAGGACAGTGCCGAAACGCGTAGGAAAAGGAATAAATGGATGATTGATGCAACCTACATATGGTTTTCGGATCGTTTTCTTGGGATTTCAGCAGCGCGGACACTGATACACCATTTCCCCTGAAGTAACTTACAGATTCTTTACTGTAAGAGCAGTGAGACTATGGAACTCTCTGCCACATGATGTTGTAATGAGTGACTCACTACTAACATTTAAGAAGGGCCTGGATGCCTTTCTTGAAAACTATAATATTACCAGTTATATATACTAGATTCTTTGATAGGGCGTTGATCGAGGGAGTTAGTCTGATTGCCAATCTGGAGTCAGGAAGGAATTTTTTCCCCCAATGTGGAGCTAGTGTTGCCACATGGGTTTTTTTTTGCCTTCCTCTGGATCAACATGTTAGGCTATGGGTTGAACTAGATGGACTTAAAGTCTTCCTTCAACCTTAAAAACTATGTTACTATGTATGTACTATATGCCATATAACCAGGTGTATAGTATGTTACCTGAGCATTATAGGTGTGGAATGAACATGAAATATATGTGGATAATTGGGGAATGAACACATATCCCATATAACCAGGTGTATATTATGTTACCTGAGCATTATAGGTGTGGAATGAACATGAAATATATGCAGATAATAGGAGAATGAACACATATCCCATATAACCAGGTGTATATTATGTTACCTGAGCATTATAGGTGGGGAATGAACGTGAAATATATGTAGTTTGCTAGGAAATGAACACATATCACATATAACCAGGGGTATATGATGTTACCTGAGCATTATAGGTGGGGAATGAACGTTAAATATATGTAGTTTGCTAGGAAATGAACACATGTTCCATATAACCAGGTGTATACACCACATTCCAAATTATTAAGCAAATGTTCTTTTTCTCTGATTTTCCTAAATGGTCGGTGCAGATGACAGTCAGTGTAATAAAAGTCATCACCCATTAGAGTATACATCACATTTTATTGAAGAAACCTCACAATGATAACAGTATAATCTTCAAAATTAAAAAAAAAACTCTAAATGTACTGTTCCAAACTTTTAGGCACGATAGAGTTTCTAAACATTTGATGTGTTTTAAAGAACTGAAAATGCACATTTGTTGAATTTGCAGCATTAGTAGGTCACATTCACTGAGATATAAAGCTATTTAACTCCAAAACATCGTAACAGGGCAAGTTACATGTTGACATACAGTTGTGGCCAAAAGTATTGACACCCCTGCAATTCTGTCAGATAATACTCAGTTTCTTCCTGAAAATGATTGCAATCACAAATTCTTTGGTATTATTATCTTCATTTAATTTGTCTTAAATGAAAAAACACAAAAGAGAATGAAGCAAAACATTGATCATTTCACACAAAACTCTAAAAATGAGCCAGACAAAAGTATTGGCACCCTCAGCCTAATACTTGGTTGCACAACCTTTAGCCAAAATAACTGCGATTTACCACTTCTGGTAACCATCAATGAGTTTCCTACAATGCGCTGCTGGAATTTTAGACCATTCTTCTTTGGCAAACTGCTCCAGGTCCCTGATATTTGAAGGGTGCCTTCTCCAAACTGCCATTTTTAGATCTCTCCACATGTGTTCTATGGGATTCAGGTCTGGACTCATTGCTGGACACCTTAGAGGTCTCCAGTGCTTTCTCTCAAACCATTTTCTAGTGCTTTTTGAAGTGTGTTTTGGGTCATTGTCCTGCTGCAAGACTCATGACCTCTGAGGGAGACCCAGCTTTCTCACACTGGGCCCTACATTATGCTGCATAATTTGTTGGTATTCTTTAGACTTCATAATGCCATGCACACGGTTAAGCAGTCCAGTGCCAGAGGCAGCAAAGCAACCCCAAAACATCAGGGAACCTCCGCCATGTTTGGCTGTAGGAACTGTGTTCTTTTCTTTGAATGCCTTTTTTTCTCCTGTAAACTCTATGTTGATGCCTTTGCCCAAAAAGCTCTACTTTTGTCTCATCTGACCAGAGAACATTCTTCCAAAATGTTGTAGGCTTTCTCAGGTTAGTTTTGGCAAACTCCAGCCTGGCTTTTTTATGTCTCGGAGTAAGAAGTGGGGTCTTCCTGGGTATCCTACCATACAGTCCCTTTTCATTCAGACGCCGACGGATAGTACGGGTCGACACTGTTGTATCCTTGGACTGCAGGGCAGCTTGAACTTTTTTGGATGTTAGTCGAGGTTCTTTATCCACCATCCGCACAATCTTGTGTTGAAATCTCTCATCAATTTTTCTTTTCCGTCCACATCTAGGGAGGTTAGCCACAGTGCCATGGGCTTTAAACTTCTTGATGACACTGCGCACGGTAGACACAGGAACATTGAGGTCTTTGGAGATGGACTTGTAGCCTTGAGATTGATCATGCTTCCTCACAATGTGGTTTCTCAAGTCCTCAGACAGTTCTTTGGTCTTCTTTCTTTTCTCCATGCTCAATGTGGTACACACAAGGACACAGGACAGAGGTTGAGTCAACTTTAATCCATGTCAACTGGCTGCAAGTGTGATTTAGTTATTGCCAACACTTGTTAGGTGCCAAAGGTAAGTTACAGGTGCTGTTAATTACACAAATTAGAGAAGCATTGCATGATTTTTCTAACAGTGCCAATACTTTTGTCCACCCCCTTTTTTATGTTTGGTGTGGAATTATATCCAATTTGGCTTTAGGACAATTCTTTTTTGTTTTTTCATTGAAGACAAATTAAATGAAGATAATAATACCAAAGATTTTGTGATTGCAATCATTTTCAGGAACAAATTGAGTATTATCTGACAGAATTGCAGGGGTGTCAATATTTCTGGCCACAACTGTAGGAACCCTTCTTTGATATCACCTTCACAATTCTTGCATCCATTGAACTTGTGAGTTTCTGCTTGTATTTCTTTGCATGATGTCAGAATAGCCTCCCAGAGCTGCTGTTTTGATGTGAACTGCCTCCCACTCTGATATTCAAATCCAGGGATGGTGTATGTACAGTCCGCGCTGCTTGAAATAAATACTCCAAAGTCTTGAGTAAAGGACCCCCCTTCTTTATTTTCCACCTACGCGTTTCGATGCTAATCCAAGCACCGTCATCAGGCTCTGATAACGGTGCTTGGATTAGCATCGAAACGCGTAGGTGGAAAATATAGAAGGGGGGTCCTTTACTCAAGACTTTGGAGTATTTATTTCAAGCAGCGCGGACTGTACATACACCATCCCTGGATTTGAATATTCTTACACGTGCTACGTGGAGGTGGATGTCCTGCGGCAGCTTCTTAAAACTACATGCTATTCAAACTAGTTGTGGGTGCACACAACTAGACAAGGTGAGTGCACCATCTGCGATCTATGTGCAAAGATCTGTGTCACATTGATAGGGCACTATTGCGCCTCGTTTGTCTCCTTTATCTCTTCTTATAGTCCCACTCTGATAGTTCTTTTGCTTGATTATACTCCAAAGGTTCTCTATAGGGTTGAGGTCAGGGGATGATTGTGGCCACAGCATGGGTTTATCTTCTTTTATGCCTATAGCAGCCAGTGACACAGAGGTAGCATGAGATGCTTTGCAGCATGAGATGGTGCATTGTCATGCATGAAGATGATTTTCCTTTTGAAGGCACGTTTCTGCTTTTTGTACCATGGAAGAAAGTTCTCAGTCAGAAACTTTATATATTTTGCAGAGGTCATTTTCTTTAAAGGGGCCTACTAGCTGTTTCCCCATGATTCCAGCCCAAAACAAGACTCCTCCACCTCCTTGCTGACGTCGCACCCTTGTTGGGAGATGGTGGCCTTCCACCAACCATCCACTACTCCATCAATCTGGACCATCCAGGGTTGCTCGGCACTCATCAGTAAACAAGATTGTCTGAAAATTAGTCTTCATGTATGTCTGGGCCCACTGCAACTGTTTCTGCTTGTGAGCACTGCTTAGGGGTGGCCGAATAGCAGGTTTATGCACCACAGCAAGCCTTTGAAGGATCCTACACCTTGAGGTTCGAGGGACTGCAGAGGCACCAGCAGCTTCAAATATCTGTTTGCTGGTTTGTAAGGCCTTTTTTCAGCAAATGCTCTCTTAATCCGATGAACTTGCCTGGCAGAAACCTTCCTCATTCTGCCTTTATCTGCATGAACACATCTGTGCTCAGAATCAGCCACAAATCTCTTCACAGTACGATGATCACGCTTAAGTTTTCGTGCAATATCTAATGTTTTCATCCATTGTCCAAGGCATTGCACTATTTATTGCTTTTTGGCAGCAGAGAGATCCTTTTTCTTTCCCATGTTACTTGAAAACTGTGGCCTGCTCAATATTTTGGAACAACCAGTTTTCCTTTTATTGGGCACACCTGCCAAACTAATTATCATAGGTATCTAAAGCGGCCGTCACACGCACAGATATCTTGAATGATATTGTAAGCGATCATGTGCACGCGCGATCGCTTACAATATTCCTCACATCGCTGGTGAGATGTCACACAGGCAGACTCACCAGCGATGTGGACCAGCGAGATCGCTGGTTACTATGGTACACATCGGGTTACTAGGCGCCGCGCGTCGCTTAGTAACCCGACGTGTACCATAGTTACCATCTCCCAGCATAGGCTCTGCCGCTGGGAGATGGTTCATCGTGGTGTTATACACCACGATGAAGCAGATCGTGACATCGTTCATCGCTAGATCTGAGCTCCGGAGCTCAGATCTGCGATGTCACGATCAAGCGATTTTACATAGTAAAATCTCTTGATTACATGCAACGATGCCAAAACGATATCGCTTAAGCGATCAAAAAGGAGATTGCTTAAACGATATCGGGCTTAAAATCGTTGCGTGTGATGGCCGCTTAAGATTGATTTCAGTGATTCAAAGAACCCTGAGACACAATACCATCAGTGGGTTTCATTGAAAGAAAAAAAAATACAAAACCCTGTGACACTTAAAACCAATTTGCATAATAATTTGGAACACGGTATAGTATGTTGCCTGAGCATTATAGGTGGAAAAAGAACATGAAATTAATGTAGATAATAGGGGAATTACCGTATATACTTGTGTATAAGCCGACCCCCCTACTTTTGCCCCCAAAACCTGGGAAAACCTATTGACTCGTGTATAAGCCGAGCACAGCACAGGTATACAGCCCTCAGAAGTGTGGTATACAGGCCTCCCCAGTGGTAGTATACAGCAGCCTCCCCAATGGCATATACAGGCCCCAGCAGTATATACAGCAGCCCCAGTGGTATACAGCAGCCTCCCCAGTTTTGTATACAGACCCCACCAGTATATACAGCAGCCCCAGTGGTATACAGGCCCCAGCAGTATATACAGCAGCCCCAGTGGTATACAGGCCCCAGCAGTATATACAGCAGCCTCCCCAGTGTTATACAGCAGCCTCCCCAGTGGTATATACAGGCCCCAGCAGAATATACAGCAGCCCCAGTGGTGTGGTATACAGCAGCCCCAGGGTTATATAGCAGCCCCAGGGGTATATAGCAGCCCCAGGGGTATATAGCAGCCCCAGTGGTGTGGTATACAGCAGCCCCAGGGGTATATAACAGCCCCAGGGGTATATAGCAGCCCCAGTGGTGTGGTATACAGCAGCCCCAGGGGTATATAACAGCCCCAGGGGTATATAGCAACCCCAGTGGTGTGGTATACAGCAGCCCCAGGGGTATATAACAGCCCCAGTGGTGTGGTGTACAGCAGCCCCAGGGGTATATAGCAGCCCCAGGGGTATGTAGCAGCCCCAGTGGTGTGGTATACAGCAGCCCCAGGGGTATATAGCAGCCCCAGTGGTGTGGTATACAGCAGCCCCAGGGGTATATAGCAGCCCCAGGGGTATATAGCATATATTTCACATTCATTCCCCACCTTTAATGCTCAGATAACATACCGTATATACTCGTGTATAAGCCGAGTTTTTCAGCCCAAAAATTGGGCTGAAAAGTCCCCCCCTCGGCTTATACACGGGTCAATACGGTAGGGGCTGTGGTGGGGGCTGTGTCCGGGCTCGGGAAGCTGGAGGAGGCGGGGGGGAGGCTGCTGTATGAGCGCCCCGTGACGTGGGGCCGCTCATTATATATGCACTGCTTCCCCCTGTCAATCAGCGGCAGGGGGAAGCAGTGCATATCTGCATATATGGCCCCCAAATGCTGGCACTCGCCCCCCTCCGTTGTAAGGCCCCCCCCCTGCTGCTTAACTTACCATCCCTGGTCTTCTGCACCACGCTGGTCCTCCGTGCTCCCGTCCTCGGCAGCATCCGGGGTCATGTGACCGGCCGGTCGCATGATGTCATCATTACTGTGACGGCCGTGGACCCCGGATGCAGCCGAGGATGGGAGCACGGAGGACCGGCGCGGTGCAGAAGACCAGGGATGGTAAGTTAAGCAGCAGGGGGGGGGGGCTTACAACGGAGGGGGGCGAGTGCCAGCATTTGGGGACCATATATGACACACTGCTGGGGCCTGTATACCCCTGGGGCTGCTGTATATACTGCTGGGGCTTGTATACCACTGCTGTATACCACTGGGGCTGCTGTATATACTGCTGGGGCCTGTATACCACTGCTGTATACCACTGGGGCTGCTGTATATACTGCTGGGGCCTATATACCACTGGGGCCTGTATACCACTGCTGTATACCACTGGGTCTGCTGTATATATACTGCTGGGGCCTGTATATATCACTGGGGAGGCTGCTGTATACTACCACTGGGGAGGCCTGTATACCACACTGCTGGGGGCTGTATACCTGTGCTGGGGTCCACTCTTGGCTTATACACGCGCCAATAGGTTTTCCCAGGTTTTGGGGGCAAAAGTAGGGGGGTCGGCTTATACACGAGTATATACGGTAATATACACCTGGTTATATGGGATATGCGTTCATTTTCCAGTAAACTACATATATTTCTTGTTCATTCCATGTCTAAAGGTACTGTCACATGCGGCAATATTGCTAGGCAATTTCACTGGCAATTTGCTGGTTGCAGTGAAATCATGGACACATTGTTCCATTTTGTTGCCGTGTACAAATGTAACAATGTGTCCATGATTTCACTGCAACCAGCAAATTGCCAGTGAAATTGCCTAGCAATATTGCTGCGTGTGACGGTACCTTAAGATGCTCAAGAAACCTTTTATACATTTCCAAAATATTTGCCTAATAAGTTATTGTCTTCATTCTTTTTATTTATTCCTTTTCCTCATTCTTATTAGTATGTCCACATTTGACTACTCACATTTCCAGCACTGTCTCCATCTATTCCCAATCTGCACAAACTCCTCATCTTTCTGATACCCCAATTCTGAGCTGTATGGTATAAAAACGGTGCTCCGCTTACAGCCCTATGTAATGCATCTGCATTTGAACCCTTGAAGTCTGTGCTCTGTGGTCTGCTTCTCTGTCTGCTGAGCCACAGTGGATACATCTTTTCTTCTGGTGTTTAGTTTCTGTTATGTGTGCTTTTGTTCTATTAGGTTAACAGGTGTATTCATTTACTCGTTTGCCTGCCCAATCACCTTTCGGATGCAACTTTAAATACTTTACTCCTGCTGGTATTTCCTGCTGGTGATATTCTCTTTTAGATGTCCAACCATTCTGCTGTTTGTTTATGCCAGTCAGTGGAAGACCAGCTGGGGTTTGTCTCTCTTCTGTTTGTGTTCTTTACGTTGCGGCTATTTTGTGTTTGTTGCTAGAAAGTAGGTAATATGTTCTTCACCAGTATATACCTTATCTTGTATTTTGTTGTTTGTTTTAATTACTCTGGGATCACTTTGTACCTCAGCACAGCTTCCCCTCTGTAGGTAAATCTGCTCTGCCCTCCGGTTCTTTAGGAGGAACAGGAAGCACTCGACAGCTGATCAGGCAGAATAGGTTCAAGTTGCCATAGTTTAGTCTGTGGTCAGAGCTATGCTCATGCAGGAACCATTAGAGTCTGCGTGGTCAGAATCTCTAGACAATGCAGGAATCGGCCGCATCAGTAGTAGTCGTTATTGTGTTGCCTACTTCTTGCGTGAGTTGCTACACAACCATAATATTATCACCAGCCCACTCCCATTTTTGTGTGCTGAAAAGCCATCATGAATGCTATGGATGCCCTGGCGATGCAAGTACAATCCTTGGAGGTGTTGGACATCAAGCGGCAACAACTGCATGTGTCATCCACTGCTGCAAAAGTTTTATGTCACCCCCAAACTCCCTTCTGAGCCTAAGGTAAATTTACCAGAATGTTTCTACAGGGACCTAAGTACATTTTTCCATCTTTCTTTCTTTGTGTAAAGCTGCTTTCACATCTGCAGTAGGTGTAATTCCTGGCAGATCCGGGAGATGTCGCCGCATCTGCCAGATTTGCTGCGTAATAGTCGACTTGCAGCATCGATCCAGCAAACCCCATTGATTCTCTTTGCGGCTTGCAGTCGGGTGCGGTATTGCCGAATCCAGCAGATCTGCCACTTGCGTCCGTGCAAAAAAAAACACTGCTAGCTGTGTTGTTGTTTTTTTTTTTTTTGCAGTGGTGAGTATTCCTTCACTATCTCTCTGTTTATAGATAACGTAATAGAAGAATCTAGGTTAACAGTGAAGATCAATTGATGTTATATTTACTTTCTGAAAAAAAGAAGATGCAAAATAGGAATTAAAAATTCGGCCTTCTCAACATCATTTTTTACCACTTCACCATTTTTATCCTGAAAATACCCTATAGCATCTTTGACTTTTCTTTTACTTTGACATACCCCCGAAATACTTTTTTATTGCTGTTGACATCTCTTACAAGCGTTAATCCATTATCAGCGTCAGCTAATCTGATGCATGCCCTGCAGATTCTGCAGACTGTATTATCGTATTTTTCGGATTAGAAGACACACTCCAAGCCCCCATTCTCCACCCCCCCTTCAAATTGGGGAGAAAACAAGGGCACGTCTTACAATCCGGATCTTTAAAAAAAATTACAGAGGAGGATGAGGTGGGGAATTGCGGTGGTGGGGCAGATGTGACGGAGTCAGGTTTGCAGAGTCCACGAAGAGTGGGGGCAAAGCTATGGGCCAGGTGCTGTGGGGGTGTCCAGTGTGCGGTGGTGGTGGCCATTTTCTATGTGTGTATATATAATATTTATTCATTTATAAAGCACTATTAATTCCATAGCACTTTACATAGATCAGTAATATTGTCACAATGTAAATATCCTATCAGTATGTCTTTGAAATGTGGGAGGATGTGTGTACACGCATTGAAGCAAACTGCTTCTTGCACTCTAATGTCAACACTTCCAAAAATGGCCGCGGATCTCGATCTGCGCATGCGCTGCCTCCGCTGACATTTTCTGGAAGTTCAAACACTAGAGCGCGTGGAGCAGTTTGCATCAATACATTAAAGGAACAAGAAATGTGTATACATGCCCATATGAGTTGCAAAACACCACTGAGGTCCACACAAATGTTCACTGCAAAAAATAAACAGTTTTATTAATTACAAGGACTCAGTTACAGTAGTGCACAGTAGATATATATAACTAGGATAAAGAAGTGGCAAGAAAGGAGGATGACACAACCTGCCAGGAGAAAGTAAATGTACCCCTGGGTTGCCGCCTGACACATATCTGCTAAGGAGATATTCTTGATCCACATGGGTAAGCCTCAATAATGGTTGTCTATGTTTGACACTGCACTTTATTCAGTGGGGGAGATTACTATTAATAGGCCTGGCACAGTACAGTGCTGTGCAAATTAATTGGGACAAAGCAAGTTTTTCTTGCATTAGTTTTACTATTTCTGATAAGTGTTTTATCAGTTCTTGGTGTCGTTTTCCTTTTTCTTCCACATTTCCCTTTTCGTTTTGTAGAAAACGATCCAGTTTCATTGTGTGTGCGAATTATTCTTGAAACGGTAGATTTTCCAATAACTAAGGTGGAAGCGATTTCTCTTACAGTCAGACTTGTATATTCATTAAGAGTAATAATTCTAGACCTCTTCTGTGGAGTAACATCCATTTTTACAGGCACGAGTCACACTGAGAGAAAAAGTACACTAAACCACTCCTCACAGAAACAAGCTCTCAATTGAAGCTGAGGGGGCAGCTAGCTGTTATTTTCTGACTAAAACCAGTCAAACCACATTTTGTTACTCAAGGTTGTACACTCACACCTGTTCAAAGCAGTTAAAACTGGTTTGAATCACTGAATGGTAAGCAACTTACAATTTTACATACAAAAATGCTTTGTCCCAATTAATTTGCACAGCACTGTACTTTCTCCTGGCAAGTTATGTCATCCTCCTTTCTTGCCACTTCTTTATCCTAGTTACGCTATCTATATCTACTGTGCACTACTGTAACTGAGTCCTTGTAATTAATAACTGTTTTTTTTTGCATTGAACATTTGTGTGGACCTCAGTGGTGTTTTACAAGTAATATGAGCATGTATACACTCATTTCTTGTTCCTTTAATTATATGCTATAGAGTAGTTTGCCCCTCTACATTATGGTGTCCATGTCTGGTCCTTTATTTGTTCTTGTATCAATACATGTAGTCACATGGAAAATGGCTGCCACTACTGCACACCGGACACTGGACACCATTGCGGCATTGGGCCCGCAGCTTTGTCCCCACCCTCCATGGACCTTGCAAACCTGCCTCCGGCAGCTTAGTTCCACCACTGCAGCCCCCCCTTTAGTAAGCCGTGATGTGTGTAGGATGGGGAGTTGGGGAGCCATGTTCTGGAATGGGGAATCATATATACCAGGATGGGGGCCATATTCCAGGAAGGGAGAAAGGCTATGTAGCAAGCAGTGAGCAGACGTCAGGACAAAAGCCTTGATGTGCTGGGACAAAAGGACTTGAACCATCAAATCAGAACACTGCAGCTGAATCCAGGATGGTTGGCAACTATCGGGGATGGCATTCCAATAAAAGGACACTAACTGTGTGCATGGTAAAAAATGTTACTATATTTTCTGTAGAAAGATATCGATGGTACAGCAAGATTTTATACCTGTGTTGACAATATAAAAGTGGCCTTATAAAAGTTGTCTTAAGCACAGTTTTTTTTTCCTTTTACTGTCTTGTAGGCAGTCATGATACATTATATATTAAAAAAAAAATAGTGTGTGTCATACGGGTTGATATTGTGTTTCATATAAGTGTTATTCCCCAGTCCTTCATTCCTTCATTCCTATTCCCTTTTTCCTATACTTTCTGAGCCTCCCCCCCACCCCAATTTTTCCATACCCCAACCCCCTTTAGTCAAATTTTATATAGTGACATCATAGACATATCTCTACTTTGCTACATTGAACAACTATCAAATATTTATAATAAAAGCTCCTGCTAGTTGCTAGAACATAGTAAGAGAAATGGTAACAATTTGAATAATATTTATAATTAACTCATGATTATCTCCCTTTTTCCTTTTATATTCCCTTTCCCCTTCTCATATGATGTTTTGTAATATATAGTGTCTCAAGACCTAATTTCCATTTCCCCTATCCTTTTATTAAATATTCTATAAAAATCATTGAAACCAAAAGTGACCTAATAAATCTGGTTTGTCTTTTTTATGTGATACAACAAAGTACGGTAATCAATTAAAATCGCTCTCTAGCCTGGCTATGTGTGTCAAGATTTAATAAGGGTCCCTATCGCTTTTAGTAACATAAACCATGGGTGTCTAAATTAGAACTCTGGCACTGGTGCAACTTTGAGGAGGTTGTAGGTAGCTGTGACTATGAAATCCTGCTGCTACATAGGGAGACACCAGAATTATAAATGCCACTCGTGAAGCACACAGTTACAGATTTTACATTGGTGCCCAGGAGCTTCACATTTTACCTCTGGACCCAGAATATATTGTACTTGTTACTGTGTATTTTTCTTCTAAGTAATGCAGTCTTTCAAGCCACAGAATACCACTTTTATTAGAACTGGTGTTTTTGTCTTCTATATTATGTTTCTTTCCTTAGTCAGAAGATCGTTCAGTATATTCTTCAGCAGGTTCCTCCTCCATACCAGGGTTCTCCCATACCTCGGTTATCACTGTATCTGTCTGCACAGCTGAGCTACGGAGTAGTGTGTGTTTATCACCGACAATGCGACCTGCTTATAGGTAAGAGAACTTTGTATTTTTCCCATTTTAAGCACCAGATAACATTGCTCCTAATTTATAAACATTATAGACATCTACTCCATCCCATTATTTGTGCAGATGAACTACTGTTGTGTGTCACTGCAAACTCAGTTGTGTGCAAAAATGTAGATATATCGTGTAACTGATTTTTACAATGGTATAACACAACTTTGGCAGGAAACTTACATATATCTACAAATAATATTAAACTACTGCAATATACAGTCATGGCTTTAGCACCCTTCAAAGTGTTCCAGAAAACTAAGCATTTCTCTCAGAAAATTATTGCAATTCCACATATTTTGTGATACACACAAAGGAAATAAACAAATGTGTATTAGACAAGAAATTTTGGACATAATTTCAAACAATACCTTAAAAATAGGCCTGTCAAAATTATTGGTACTTTCAGCTTAATATTTGGTTGCACATACTTTGGAATAAATAACTGCAACCAGTCATTTCTTATAAATATCAACAAGTTTCTTACACCTCTCAACTGGAATTTTGAATCACTCTTCTCTTGTAAACGGCTCCTGGTCCCTCATATTAGAAGGTGCCTTCTCCCAACAGCAATTTTAAGATTTCTTCACAGATGTTCAATGTAGTTTTAGATCTGGACTCATTGCTGGCAGCTTCAGCACTCTCAAGCAATTTGTTTCCATCCATTTCTTGGAGATTCCTGAAGTATGTTTGGGGTCAGTGTCCTGCTGTAAGAACTAGGACACAAACCCAGCTTTCTGACATTGGCACTAAATTGCAACCCACATTCCTTTGGTAATCTTCACATTTCATGATGCTTTGACACAGTCTAGACACCCAGTACCAGAGGCAGCAAGACCATCCTAAAACATCTTTGAACCTCCACTATAGTTGACTTTAGGTACTGTGTTCTTTTCTTTGTAAGTCTCATTTCATTTTCAGTAAACAGTAGAATGATGTGCTTTACCAAAAAAACTCTATCTTGGTCTCGTGTCCACAAGACACTTTACCAGAAGAATTTTGCTTTACTCAAATACATCTGGGCAAACTATAGTCTAGATTTGTATGTCTCTTGTTAGTCATGGAGTCATCATGGATCTTTAGCCATAGCGTTTCATTTCATTCAGATATCTACAGATAGTTCGCGCTGACACTGATGCACCCTGAGCCTGGGACAGCTTGAATTTCTTTGGAACTTCTTTGGAACTTGTCCATCATTTGGGCTATCCTGTGTTGCAACCTTTCATCAATTTTTTTTGTCTGCCGTCCATTTCCAGGTAGATTAGCTACAATACCATTGGTTGTAAACTTCTTGATTATGTTGCGCACCATTGACAAAGGACTATCAAGATCTCTTGAGATTGTTGATATATTTCAACAATTTAGGTTTTAAAGTCCTCACACAGTTACTTTCTCCTCTTTCTGTTCTTAGTGTGGCACACACAGACACACAATGCAAAGATGAAGTCAACTTCGCCCATTTTAATCTTGTTTCAGGCATAATTTTCACATTGCCCACACCTATTAGTTGCAACAGGTGAGCTTGAAAGAGCATCATATGCTTGAAAAAAAGTTATTTACCCACAATTTTGTAAAAGGTGCATACAATTTTGTCCGACACTTTTTTTTTTGTGCAATTATTTCAGTTTTACTTTTTTCTCTTATATATATTTAACAAAACATGTGCAATTACAATAATTTTCTAGAAAAATATGAAAGAAATTCAAGAGTACCAATCTGGCGCTCTGAGTCAGTATTGCCACAAAAATAGTTGCATATGTGATATATTGCACTTTGTAATGCCAGCTACGGCGGAAGTTTGATTTCTCTACTGGGACCATGAGGCACTCTGGAGCCCCTAGGGGGATTTTCCTTCTGCCAAGAACCCACTATCTACAGACATTGGCATCACTGCGAAAGAGTAGCTGCACAAGATAAAGCAAATTGTCGTAACTTAACTTGCTCAATTGCATATAAAATAGTTTAACGGAAAAGATATTTAGTATCAACCATGTAAATCTAACTAAACCACAATGGCTATTATGTGTTTACAGTCATAAAAATACCTAACGTCCCCTACTCTACAACTTATACATAATTACTTAAAGGGCCCTGGATGTCTTAAAGGAAACTTGTCACCATGTTTTCCCATATAAACTCAGACTACCACCATGAAGCTCTAGAGGGGAAGTCCAGCAACTCGTCCGGAGTTGAAAATAAAAGTAATACTTTATTCCATCATGTTTAAAAAAATGTGCAAAAAATTATATATAGGTTAAAAAATACATTTGAGATATCCTAAGGGTAATAGGACGCTTACGCATTTTGGGCAATTAAGTCCTTACTCATAGGATTGGTGGTAAGACAATGAATGACCTATTAAACAGAGGCATGAAGGAAATAGTAAAATGGAAATTAATACAAAAATAAGCATGGCATTTAAATTACCATTTGACAATTAGCACATTCAAGTATATGTATAAATACACTGATTGATATATGTGTGTGTGTGTATAATCAAAAAATACAAAAGACTTGCAGTAGCAATGTGACAAGTTAGTGACACTAAAATAATATTGGTTCTGGCAGAGCTATTGTCATTAATTTATCAAGATGTATAAGATCTCAGATATAATATTTATGCCGATGAGACATCGAGTGCCCAGCTTGAGAATCCACATCGCTTCTCACTGCATTTGCCTTTTATCACCACCTCTTATAAGAAGGCTGCAGCCAATTAAGTACAGGAGTCACATGAAGATGAATATAACTTATTTTTCTTAAACTGAATCTGTGACCAGGTTTTTCCCATATAACGTGAGCATTCTAGAAATTGCTTTTATAATACTCCACCTACAGGGCGGTCTGGTCCAATAGGTGTTGCTTTTTTTGATCGAGCGCTTCCTCTCTGCTTGTGATCAATGTCCTCCTTTCCTGTTTGGTGTGGATGATGCGCCTTATGTTGTTCACACACTGTCCTTCCATTGTGCTCTTGCACACACGCACTTCTCTCTGCTGCTGAGGGCAGAGTAAAGTACTGTTATGCGCAGGCGTGGAAAGGTCAAAGAATACACACGCATGCACGCTACGCGAGCAGTATGTGGATGACATAGGACGCCTCATTCACGCTATACAGGGAAGGAGAACGGTGATCACAAGCAGAGAGGAAGTGCTCGATCAAGAACAGCAACATCCATTGGACCGGACCACCACATGCTCACGTTATATAGGAAAAACCTGGCACAGGTTCACTTTAAGAAAAATAAGTTCTATTCGTCTTCACAAGGCTCCTGTACTTAATTAGCTGCTGATTGGCTGCATCCAAACAAGGGACAAAGTATCATGTACAGACAAGCCACATGTCTCAGGAAGTACAGGTTGCAAGTTGCAGAAATTCTGTATCGGTTTGATTTCATGCAGTTGGCTTGATACTGTACCTACTTCATTCATGCTGTGATGTAGCAGTAGCATACAGCAATCTTCCAATCTGCTAGCTGTGTCAGAGCCAAATACACTATGTGGCCCCAGGCTTTGTGTCTATGCACTTTGGTCAGTTTGTTCCACTGTTAATTTTTCTTTCATTTCAAACATATTGATGATTTGTTTCCTGTTGTTGTATAATTTGTGTCATTTTCATTGCCTAAAAATCTCTTCATCTCTCAGAGGAAGTGAAGATAACTTTAGATCGCTTGTGTAAGGCTGAGAAACAAACAAAAATTGACTTGCTACACACTGAACAGTGAGTATTTTACAGTTTGCAGTCATATGCCTTTTTTTTCACTTGAAGTAGCCATCTAGTAAATTTTTTTTTCTTTTTAATTTGGTCACTTGTTTACCAGAGCACATGTTGAAGCTAGTATTACTTTATATTAAGTTGTCCCTTTCTATCTAGTCTGATGGGGACTCCTCCAGAATTGCATGTCTCTGTCTTTTCTCAGGAGTTCACAAGATATAATATATTGATTGAACTGTAGCACACAAGTTCTTCAGGAAGGAAACAAAGTCCTATAATGACAAGACAGCTCCTGTTATACATTTATAAAGAGGATAATGACAGATTAGGCTTCCTTACTTAATAATTTAATATTTAGAAGACATGAAGGTAGAGGCAAGATATGTTCGTTGACGTTTTTGTTGATTTTTTTGTGTGCGCAGTTTGGTCACAAAACTTGAAGAATTTCCTAGTATCCAGTAAAGTGAATTAGAAACCTCAGGTCTCATGCACATGTTGCTTATTTGTTCCTTGAAGATTTGCAGTATATAATATAATATATAAATCTGCAGGATATCAATTCGTTCAGCGTTTTTGATGAAGATTTCACTTATACTAATGAGTGGGGAGAAATCTGCACCAAAAACACATGCAAAAATAGAACAAAAACGCACATAGTTTATGCTTCATTTTCCTGCCCGAAGATTCAAAAATAGTGCAGAGGTTTCTGCAGCAAATATTCACTGTAACTTGTGCACATAGCTTTGCATGACTGTACTATTGCACTGAAGTTGGAGAGCATGGAGGGCCTTCTGGCGGAGATGTTGGATCTTAGTTTCATCTCTGCAAGTCTTGAGAGATGCCCATTTGACCTCACTTTATACAATCCCTGGCAAAAATTATGGAATCACCTTGCTCAGAGGATGTCCATTCAGGTGTTTAATTTTGTAGAAAAAAAGCAGATCACACACATGGCACAAAACTAAAGTCATTTCAAATGGCAACTCTCTGCCTTGAAGAAACACTAAAAGAAGTCTTGACAAAAAAATATGCTAGCCAGTGTGATACCCATGGGATGAGAATGGAGTGTGTATGTGTATAGAATAGGTATCTTAATAATAGAATCGTGACCACGGGTCTTATCATTCCATATACGGTATGTATCAGTACAATGTTCAAATATAAAAGGGTGAACTCTCTTTGACATTATGCTGCTATGATGAGAACACAAGCTGGATGTCTTGAGACATACATCCTATGACAGGAACACAGATGGACATCTTGAGACATACATCTTGTAACAGGCAGTCAGCACGTGATCAGAGATATTCTAAAATTGTATAAATGAAGGAGGTTACGTTCAGTGAGTGTGGGGAAAAACCTTTCCAGAGGCCAAAATGGACGCACTTCTCTGTGAAGCAAGCCGTGGTGTTGATCCCTTCTTGCTAATCGTGACCTCCCCGATGAAGAAGGTGAAGCAGCTACAATACACGGTAAAGTATTGACGCTTATTCGCTATAATTAAGACTAGGTATAATTGGTATAATTTGTGTTAAGCCTGTATTCAATTGATGACAAATCATGTGCTACTTTGTAAACAAATAAATTTAATCTTGCTATAGAGAATGTTATCATTCATGCCTGATTGTAAGTCAGTGAGTGCTACGTAAGTACGGGCTCTGCCCTGATCCAGGTAAATTTAGCAAGACAGCCAGTAACGGTTACTTTTATAGACCAAGCAGAGGGAAAAATTATGGAATCACTCAATTCTGAGGAAAAAATTATGGAATCACGCAATTCTGAGGAAAAAAATTATGGAATCGTAAAAAACAAACACACAAAACAACACTCAAATACATTACTAGTATTTTGTTGCACCGCCTCTGGCTTTAATAACAGCTTGCGGTCTCTGAAGCATGGACTTAATGAGTGACAAACAGTACTCATCATCAATCTGGCTCCAACTTTCTCTGATTGCTGTTGCCAGATCAGCTTTGCAGGTTGGAGCCTTGTCATGGACCATTTTCTTCAACTTCCACCAAAGATTTTCAATTGGATTGAGATCCGGACTATTTGCAGGCCATGCCATTGACCTTATGTGTCTTCTTTTCAAGGAATGGTTTCACAGTTTTTGCTGTATGACAGGATGCATTATCATCTTGATAAATGATTTCATCATCCCCAAATATCCTTTAAATTGATGGGATGAGAAAAGTGTCCAAAATATCAATGTAAACTTGGGAATTTATTGAAGATGTAATGACAGCCATCTCCCCAGTGCCTTTACCTGACATGCAGCCCCATATCATCAATGATTGTGGAAATTTGCATGTTCTCTTCAGGCACTCATCTTTATAAATCTCATTGGAATGACACCAAACAAAAGTTTCAGCATCATCACATTGCCCAATGCAGATTCGCAATTCATCACTGAATATGACTTTCATCCAGTCATCCACAGTCCACGATCGCTTTTCCTTAGCCCATTGTAACCTTCTTTTTCTCTAGTCACCTTCCACGATAGCAGAACGGAAAATTGCCTCCCCGCCATAAATAGGGGACAAGAAACACAAAGAGGTTAAATACCCCTCCCCTTCCTGCACCAACCAGTGTTTTTTCTGTCCCCTATGGGTAATCAATGCTTACTTGATTACCAGGCGGTTGGGGTCAGGGCCTCCAGCTTCTCTCCCCCTGGAGCCGCTCCCGTCTCCGCTGTGGCCGATTCGGGACATATTCCCTGCTCCTCCTGCACTGCCCTTGGGTAGCAAAACGGGGTGGTGTGTTCTGGGCCGGGGCCTCTCGGACCTCTCCGGCATTCTCTTCCTCTGCACACCGCCGGCGCTGCCGCTAGGTCGCACCGAAAGTGACGTCGTGGAGGTTATCATGTCACTCCCGGTTTGCGTTCCCGGGTGGGAATGCCTGTGGCCGGCGGGCGGGCTGGGGCGGCCATTCACCTGTCCAGAGCCTCTGGCCTAGCGAATGAGGCTGCCGGACCCGGGGTAGGAGGATCCTACACTGAGGACCCTGCTGCAACCCAGTTGGCTTTTTTTCAGGTAAGGCCTCTGTTTGTGCTGTGGCTAGGACAGCTAGGTGTTGCAGGTTCTGCATCCATTGTCCCTGGGCACATTGGATCCCAGTGACCTCCACGGTATAGCAGGGTGGGCCTTGTCAGTACTGGTCCGGCGGATCATGGAGAGTGATAAAGCCTTTGTGTCTGCATCTGCAGAGCCGAGCGCTCATCCCCCTACCGTGAGTAGCTGAATGGGGTCCCCCATTCCATGTGGGTGGGTTATTTATGGTGCCTTATAGGGTCCCCTTCTCTCTTCCAGGGAGACAAGGTTTCTGGGTCCAGAAAGGATAAGGAAAAGGCTGTTACCCGTAAATGTGGTTCCTGCTCGTTCAAGGTGCCTGCTTCACATAAGAAGAAATTGTGCCAACCCTGCACTGACGATATCCTACGTGCAGAATAGCCGTCCCTCATGGACAGTATCAAATCCCTTATCCAGCAAGAAGTCCAGACTTCCATGTCTGCGATTTCCCATCCCCCTGCCCCTATTATTTTCCCTCCGGCTAAGAAGCGTAAAGTCATCCCTGACAATCCGTCCTCTGAGTCTGGAGAAGTGATTTCTTTTGACCCTGAGGGATTGGGGAACTTTGAGGAGCCTAAAGAGTCCTCAGGTGCAGATAAGAAAAATTTATTTTTTCTTCCGACGATATGGAGGAGCTCCTTGACATGGTCGCACCACTATGGGGGTGGAGGAGGTAGAACCAGCTCCCTCTATCCAGGATGTGATGTTTGGGGGCCTGAAAGCTAAGACCCATAAGGGATTTCCAGTGCATGATAATATCTTTTTTTTTTTTAAATCAGATATATTTTTATTAAGCAAATTCAAACGTTACAAGAATCCACAAAAAATACATCAAAGTTTTACATGTTAATACACCCCAACCAATCCCCCCTCCCCTTCCTCCCTTTCCGTAGACAGCTGTTAATTAACTATAATAATTATTAAAATGGACAATATCCATCCACAGTATCACAGTTTGAGTTCCATTAAGTCATAGATATAAGAAATAGACCACTTTCCTAACCCTTAGACTCCCCTGTCCACCCTTCCTTGTCTCTACCCATCACCGATTCAGCCATGGTCCCCACAGTTGGTCAAATATTTTCTCCGTATTCCTTCTCCTGTATATCTTCCCCTCCAGTTTAATAATATATTCAACACCTCTGACATATTCCATCCTCGAGGGCGGCTCGGCCCTGATCCAATGCCTTGCTATTAGCTTCCGAGCAATGAACAGCAGTCTAGCCACAGCCACTTTACGTACATTCAGAATCTTAATAAGCTCTACGTAGCCCAACACACATACAAGGGGTTCTCTGGGTATCACGCATTCATACCTGCCCTCTATCAGGGTCAACACTGTCAACCAAAACGCTTGCAGACCGGGGCAGTCCCACATCATATGCATGAGCCCGGCATTCTCACCATGACATCTCCGGCATTCTGATGATCCCCGTACTCCAATTTTGAATAAGAAAGCAGGTGTTCTATACTATCTGTGGACCAGGTATAACTGCGACAGTCTCCCCGGTTCGCTCAGTGACAACTTGGGTCCATATTCCAGAATTGATTCCCAGGCTTCACTTTCTATCTCCCCTATGTCCTCCTCCCACCTGTCCCGTGCCTTTATGGGGTATCTCAGCAAAACTGTATGCATAAAGTCTCTGTATAGTGTAGATATGACCCCTTTCGTGACACCTACCACACATATGTTGTCTAATACCACATCTACCTGCAACCTAAGATTAGTCTGTTTTGCCTGCTGCCTAAAGGCATGTCGGACCCTGTAATATAGGAATTCATCAGACTCTCTGAAATGGAATTCGTGCCTCAGGTCCTGAAATGCCTTCAATCTTCCTCCCGATAGAATCTGATGCACCCAAGTTATGCCCCTGCGCCTCCAGACCTTCTGCTCTCCCAAGTTATAAAATTCCCCAAGATTCATATTCAGCCATAAAGGCGTACATTTCAAAATCCCTGTAATCCCTCTCACTGCCCTAACCTTACTCCAGACCTTATGGACCAGGCACAGGGTGGGAAACCGACCCCCAATCTTACCGAAATTTCCAGCCTCCAGCCCTTCCACCAATGGTCTCCGAGAGATAAAATGTTCAAGAATTAATTGAGTA
This sequence comes from Allobates femoralis, assembly GCA_033576535.1. Lineage (NCBI taxonomy): Eukaryota > Metazoa > Chordata > Amphibia > Anura > Aromobatidae > Allobates > Allobates femoralis. The sequence goes on from JARQOC010000003.1 coordinate 572,838,407, forward strand.
GAAGAACCAACACCCCATTCTGCCCAGCCCTTAAAGTGTTGGCTCTGTGCAGCTAGGAAGTAGATCCATGGATCCGGCATAGCCAGCCCCCCTTCATCTTTTGGCCTCTGTAATGTTTCCAGTTTCAGTCTTGGCTGACCCGTACCCCATGCCAACTTCCGTAATAGTGATCTCAATTTCTGAAACAGTCCCTTCTGTATCCAAACAGGCGAGTTATGGAGCACATAGAGGAGTTTTGGCATGAGAACCATCTTTGCCAAGTTGATTCTACCTACCACTGAGAGGCGCAGACCACACCAAGCCCGTATCTTATCTCTCAGGGATTCAACCAAGGGCAAAACATTCCACTGAACGTAGTCCAGGACAGGCAGGGAAATCTGGATCCCTAGGTATTTAAACCTATCGACCAATTTCAAGTCAGCGCACCCCTCCTCTACCAATCCCCCCTCTCCATCCTCATCCACCTTCATGATACTAGATTTTTCCCAATTGATCCTAAGGCCAGACATGTCCCCAAATTCCTCAACCACTCCTATCGCCTGAGTAAGAGAGTCCCCCGAGTCTCGTAGGAATAACAGTACATCATCTGCATATAAGGCCACTTTCTCTTCTACTGAACCAAATCTAAACCCCTGCACCCCAGCCGTTTGCCTGATATATGTAGCTAAGGGTTCTATGGCTATAGCGAAAAGCAAGGGTGACAGCGGGCATCCCTGGCGAGTGCCCCTAAACAAGCGAAACCTACCCGATCTACAACCATTCACCCTCACACTGGCCACAGGATCCCGATACAGTATCTTCACTCACGAGACAAATCGTTGGTGGAAACCCATCCTCTCCAATACTAACCACAAGTAGTCCCACTCCACACTATCAAAGGCTTTATGGGCGTCGAGGGAGACCACCACTCTACTACCTCCATTATCCGCAGGAAGCTGGATGTTCAAGAAGAGGCGTCGCTGGTTGACAGCTGTGGACCTATGAGGCATAAATCCAGTTTGGTCAGGGTGGATTACATCGGTTATTACCTCTCCCAGCCTACGCGCCAGGACCTTGGCCAGCAGCTTCACATCCACAGATAGTAATGAAATGGGCCTATATGATTCTGGTTTGCTCCTATCCTTGCCCTCTTTAGGTATGACCACCACAACCGCTTCCCTCATGGATTCAGGCAGATCACCCGTCTGCAAAGCCTCCTGAAAGAGTATCAGCAGTCTGGGCAACAGAATCTCTTGAAGTTGTTTGTAGACCTCAGCCGGGAGGCCATCTGCCCCGGGGGCCTTATCATTCGTCATTGAGGCCAATGCATCCTCCAGTTCTTCTATTGTCAATGGCTGCCCCAGCCTTTCACCACACTCCTCTCCCACCCGTGTTAACCCAGCTCGTTCAACATAAGTAGCCAGCTCATCTCTCGGGATTGTTAGACTAGAGGAGTACAGTTTTTCATAAAAGCATTTAAAGACATCTAGTATACCCTCCGTATCAACAACTACCCCACCATCACCATTCGTAATAGAATATACGTAAGAAGATTCCCTTTGAGCAGCCGCTACCACAGACAAGAGGTGGCCTATTTTCTCCCCATCTTCAAAAAAGGATGCCTTGTAGAACTCCTGTCTCCTCTCCGTTGCCCTGATATATAGATCATCCACAACCTTTTGGGTCTCCCTGAGGTGGGTCTGCGCCTCCACTGACGGTCCATCAATGGCAGCAACCTCTGCCATTTTAAGTGCATCCATTGCCCTCCGTTCTTCAGCCCTAGTTTCAGATTTACACCTAGAGATCTCTCTAATAAACAAACCTCTCAGGAACGCTTTCATTGTATCCCACACCACTCCCTTGGGGGCACAACCCTCATTATCCAGAAAAAAACCTTCAAGTTCTGTACCGATCTTTCCCATATCCAATGTCCGCAACCACGACGGGTGAACCTTCCACTCTCCCCTGCGTCAGCCCCTCCCCATCCCAGTTCCAAGAGTTATCATAATTGGTTTGTGATCTGACATCACTCTCGGCAAGTATTCCACCTTGGTGACCATAGTATCCAGGTGACGATTGCCCAGCGCCATATCAATCCTGGACATTGAGCCGTGTGAGGAGGAGAAACATGAGTAGCAACGGCACCCCTCATTCCTCACCCTCCACAGGTCAGTCATTCCTAGTTCCCTAATATATCTTGCAAATGGCGTTAACCCATCCCCTCCAACAGACCTCTGACCTCTCCCCTCCCTGTCCAGGCCCTGCTCCAACACTGTATTAAAGTCTCCCACAAGTAGCAGAGGTATTCCCACCCTGCCTGGTGTGGTCCACTATCTCATTTAGCATGACCTCGGAGAACGGCGGTGGAAAATAAACTGCCACGAAGCAAAACATACATCCATACACATGACATACCACTATGACATACCGACCCTCCTTATCCAAGCGCACTTCCATTTCTTCCATTCTCTTCACCGAGGCATGGACCAGGACCGAGACGCCCCTCGCATAGTTTGAGTTTGCGGCGTGGTACGCGTGGCTCTGCCACCTCCTGGCCAAGCTATTTTTCTTTTCATTAGTCAGATGTGTCTCCAGCAAGCATATGATGGCCGGCCTGAAGGAGAGAGCATGCCGCAACACCGTAGCCCTCTTATTCCTATCAGCTAGCCCCCGTATGTTCCAGCATAATAATCTTATTTGATTCGCCATATTATCAATTTAATAACAGTCCTAACAAAGAGCCTGCAATGTATAATCATAGACAGCCATCCACGGTTCCCTCCCAAACCCCTTCCCCCCCACCCTTCACCCCCCTCAATCCAACCCCAACTCAAGCCCACCTCTCACTCCTCTAACCTTCCCATCAAGTAGTTTTCTCCCATCTGGGAGTGGGTAACAGTGTCAAGCTGTGCAACAACACCACTCCAACCACTTACCCAACACAGAGCGTGTGCTCTTACCTCCCACCACCCCGAACCTCTCCCGCCTTCAGCAATCACTTTAATTAGACAGTAAATGTACTTTAGGCTCTATAAACCACTCCACAGCCCCCAACACTTAGGGGCCCCCAGCATTGGTAACATAACATTCCCCCCCAAAAAAAAAAAAAAAAAAAAGAGATATTGAACAAAGGGGAAAGATAAAAATGTAGAAAAATAGAAAAATGCAAAAATAAAAATTAGAAATTAGAAAAAAGAAAAAACAGGGATCCAACCTTGGAAAGGGACAGTTACGCCTTTGGTACCGTCCCTTATTCAACAAAAATTCCAAGAGAACCTAGAACATATCCACCTTCTCAAGGTCCATCAGTTCAGCCCTTTCCTGACACCTGCTGGCCCCGCAGGCTCCTGTTATTGCGTTCCAGCCAGTCCATCGCCTCCTCTGGAGTAGGGAAGAAATGCACTTTTTCTAGCGCCACCACACGTAACTTGGCCGGATACAGCATAGAATATTCAATGTGCAGATCTCTTAATTTCCTCTTGACGTCCCCAAATTTCATCCTCATTTTCTGGACTGTTGGGGAATAGTCAGCATAAATTGACACATTCTGTCCATCAAAGGTCATGTTTTCAGCCATCCTCGCCTTCCTTAAGATGGCGTCCCTATCCCTGTAGTTTAGTATTCTTGCAAGGATGGGACGAAGGGGTGCGCCAGGGGAAGTGGTCTCAATGGGATCCTGTGGGCTCTTTCAACTGCGAACACCCCGGAAAAGGCGTCTGCGCCAAACTTCTGAAGCAGCCATGTCTCTATAAATTCAGATGGCTTGGAACCCTCGGCTTTCTCAGGGATCCCCACAATTTTAATGTTGTTCCGCCTGGAGCGGTTTTCAAGATCGTCATTTTTTAATTCTACTTCTCTCAGCCGGGTTTCACATTTCTTTTGGCTTTTAGTTATCTTATCAATAATATCCTCCAGCTTACTGACCCTCTCCTCCACCTCTCCTGTCCGGACATCAGCTTTCTTCATATTTACTTTTATATTAGATATCTCAGACTGCATGCCTGCAGCTTGCTGTGTCAGTTTGGACAGTTTAAGATCACAAGAAGTCACTGCTGCAAAAATGTCTCTCAGAGTGGGTTCATGCATATCCTCGACTCCTCCAGCACCATCTCCAGCCTCCTCCTGCACAATGTCACATTCTGCTCCAGCCATTTGCACCTGGGGACCCTGCTCCATGTCATCCACACCCTCCTCCTGGTCTGAGACTTCAGCCCTGTTATTGTGCTCCCCCAGCTCTGACTTAGCCGGTGAGGCTCCCTTTGCAAACCTTTGGAGTTTCACCGCTGCCGCCATCCTCCGTGCACATGCTTCGTTCTGCCTCTCCGCCTCCTCTGCAGCCTCGGCGCCATCTTGGGCTGTGCAGCTCCCAGCGGCCCCCGCATCTTTCTGTCTCCGGCGGGTCATAGCGGCCCGATCCGCTGCTCTAAATGTGTCCCCGGGGTTTAGGGATGTTCCGGAGCACAGTCCGGTGTATATTTTATCCGGTGGCTGCGGCAATCTCAGCCCAGAGCAGTATCATGGCGGGAGAGGTTCAGACCCGCGACCGCTCACAGCTCCAGCTTAGCCACGCCCCGCATGATAATATCTTAAATCTCGTCATGCATGAATGGGAATCTCCGGAGAAACTCCTTACTATTCCCTCCAAATTAAAACACAGGATTCCCCTTGCTGGTGAATGCTCGAAGCGGGATCTTCCCAAGGTAGATGTCCAGGTGTCAAGGGTTGCAAGGAAGACTGCCCTCCCCTTTGAGGACTCCTTGCAATTGAAGGACCCCATGGACAGGAAGATTGAGGGTCTTCTTCGAAAGACCTGGGACTCATCCTCTTACCTTTTGTAGTCAAATATTGCTGCTACTTGCATGGCTAGATCCCTCTCCTGTTGGCTTCTCTAGCTGGAGATGCATATATCCCAGGGTACTCCATGTGAGGAAATCCTTAAAGGGAACCAACCACCTCAGATCACCCTAATACACAGTTAGTACATGTCCCTGCACCCTAAGGATACCTTTCCAGCACTGTTTTTGTGTAAAATCTTGCATTAGTATAACTCATATAAAGAGTTTATAAACTTACTAGCCTGGTGACTTCTGGGCGTATCCCTCCTTCTGTTATACTTCAGGGCTGTGCATTCATTGCATGGCTGTGCTCCCCCTGCAATGCACAGCTCTGAAGTATAACAGAAGGAGGGATACGCCCAGAAGTCACCAGGCTAGTAAGTTTATAAACTCTTTATATGAGTTATACTAATGCAAGATTTTACACAAAAACAGTGCTGGAAAGGTATCCTTAGGGTGCAGGGACATGTACTAACTGTGTATTAGGGTGATCTGAGGTGGTTGGTTCCCTTTAACTCTCTCTGCTTGCTTCAAAAAGCTACAGGTTTTCTGGCGGATACCTCTGGGGAGTCTGTCAGGGTCGCTGCATGTGCGGCGGCTCTCTAACTCCGCCAGAAGGGCTCTCTGGCTCAAGCTTTGGAATGGGGATATACCTCCAAGGTTAAACTTTGACTAGGTGTTTGGGCCGGCGCTTGATGATATTCTTGAGCAGGCCACGGACAAAAAGAAGTCCTTACCTGAGCAGAGGTTGGTGAGGAAGTGATTTTTTTCGTCCTTCCCGTGACCAGGCACCTTCCTATCGTAGTAAAGGGAAAGCAGGGCGGTGGAGTTACCCAAAAGGGGGTATAGAATGGAACATCCTTGTACCCCATCACCAACCTGACAAGTAGTGACTGCGTGCAGGTTGGGTGTTGGCTTTCAAATTTTTTTTCCCCAAGTGGCAACACATATTCACCAATCCGTGGGTGCTTCACAGCATCCAAAGCGGGTTGTGGATATAGTTCGAATCCAGTCCTCCCCGATGTCTCCGGGTCACCACGCTCTCCTCCCGTAGTCTTCAGGACTTCTTATGGCAGGGTCTTCAGACCCTATTGGATTCTTGCGTAATTTCTTCTGTGCCCGCCAGGAAGCAGGCAGGGGTCATTACTCCCGCCTCTTCATGGTAAAAAAGCCATCCAGGGCTTACAGGATTATAATCAACCTGAAGCTTATGAATTGGTTTGTTGTTTACCGTCGATTCAAAATGGAATTGATAAGGTTTGCCATTCCCTTGATCGGACAGGATTGGATGATGGCCACCCTCGACCTCTCAGACGCATATTATGAAGTCCCAATCCATCCGGATCACCGCCAGTTTATCCGTTTGCGGTCACGAGGGGTCATGAAGTTTACATTTTCAATTCAACGCCCTGCCTTTCAGACTCTCCTCTGCCCCCCGGGTGTTTTCAAAAATCATGTCAGAGGTTGTCTCCTTTCTCAGGGAACTGGGGATTTATATAATCTCCTACCTCGATGATTTTCTGATCCTGGCTCCCTCGTCTCAGCATTTGTCCCGCTCTGTCTCCACCACCCTTAAGGTTCTGCGTTCCCTGGGCTGGCTTCCGAATCTGGAGAAGTCTGACCTGACTCTGTCCACTCGGAAGCAGTTCCTGGGAATTCTCCTAGATTCCTCCCGACAGGCTTCCTTCCTACTGGCAGAGAGGAGGCTGGAGCTTTTGCAGAAACTCTCCCGCTTCAGGGATTCCCGTCGTCCTTCCCTGAGAGACATAATGTCAGCCTGCATCCAGGCAGTTCCCTGGGCGCAAGCCCATTACAAAGTTCTGCAGAGGTTCCTTCTGTCTTCCTGGGACAGGTCCCCCACCTCCCTCTCGCGGAGGGTGGCCCTCCCAGGTCACGCGAAGTCCTCCCTGTCCTGGTGGCTAACCCCTTGGTACCTCCGGAAAGGGATGTCTTGGGAACAGTTCCCTTTGTTATCTCTCACGCCAGCAAACAGGGGTGGGGGGCCACAATCGCAGGCCGCCACTTCCAGAGCAGGTGGTCCCTCCAGACCAGTGCCAGGTCTTCCAATTTTCAGGAATTGGAGGTGGTAGACGAGGCTCTCAGGGCAGCCAGCGCTCTAGTCCAGGGGCATCACGTCCGGGTGTTCTTGGACAATGTTACCACGGTGGCCCATATCCACCACCTGGGGGGCACTCGGTTTACAAGCCTTACCTCTCTTTATGCAAGGATTTTTTCCTGGGCAGAACGACATGTCCTGTCCAGTTCTGCAGTCCACCTGCGGGGGTCCAACAACATCCAGGTGGCTTTCTCAGCAGGAAGGACATTCATCCGGGAGAGTGGTGCCTCCATCAGGAGGTCTTCTGGTCCCTAGTGTCCAGGTGGGTCAGCCCGAGGTGGATCTTTTTGCCTCTCCTCAAAATTCACAATTTGCAAGTGGAGTCTTTCTTCTCCCTGACTCCGTCCGTCCGGATTTTGGGGGTAGATGCCTTCTCTCATCCCTGGGTGTTCTCCCTGGCTTATATGTTTCCCCATTTTCCCCTCATTCCCAGGACCCTTCAGAAAATCAGGTGGGACAAGGTTCCCACGATCCTGGTGGCACCCCTCTGTCCGGTCGCAGCTGGTACAGTGCATTGATGAGTCTGGCGCAGGACGGTTCCGTTCTTCTTCCTCGGAGGTCCAATCTACTTCTCCAGGGGCCCACTTTTCATCCCAACCCTCTCAGGTTGAACCTAGTGGCCTGGTTGTTGAGTCAAGGATCTTGTGGGCTATAGGCCTCTCAGACAGGGTGATCTCTACTTTGCAGAAGAGTAGGAAGCAGGTCACCAATGCTATCTATGGGAAAATCTGGAAGAAATTTGTGTCTTGGTGTGCGGCAGACCCTCCGAATCCCTTCCATCCAAATATTGCTCGTATTTTGGATTTTTTGCAGGCCGGGCTAGAGCTGGGCCTTACCCCTAGTACTCTGAAGGTACAGCTGTTGGCTCTTAGTTCCTTTTTTGACCAAAGTCTTGCCTCTCATACGTGGATTCGGCAGTTTATGACCTCTGCCAGCAGACTTAGGCCTCGCCTCCGTTGTCATGTCCCTTCTTGGGACCTTAATCTTGTCCTCACCGGTCTCACGACGTCCCCATTTGAGCCTTTGTCTTCTTCAGATCTCCAAACGCTGTCCCACAAGACTGCCTTCCTGGTTGCCATCACCTCTGCCAGGAGAGCGGATGAACTCCAGGCTCCATCCATCCGGGAGGCATACCTTTGGATCATGGACGACAGCATTGTGTTTCGCCTTGACCAATCTTTTTTGCTTTAGGTAGTCTCTGACTTCCATAGGTCTCAAGACATTTTTCTCCGGTATTTTTGTTCGACTTCTTCCAATCCGAAAGAAGAGTATCTTCATACTCTGGATGTCCGTCGGACTGTGCTTCATTATCTTCAGCGGACGGCCACTTTCCGGATTGACCAGAATTTGTTTGTTCAGGACTTTGGCCGCAGGAGAGGGCACAAGGCCTCTAAAGGTACGATCGCCCTTTGGATTAAGAAGGCTATCTGCACTGCCTACGTTCAACAGGGGCGCTCTCTGCCTGAGAAGCTCATGGCTCATTCCACCAGATCCGTCTCTACTTCCTGGGCTGAGCGGGGTGATGC
>JARQOC010000003.1:572846962-573031805 GCA_033576535.1 Allobates femoralis
CCATCCAGCATGGCTGCGCTCCATAGACCTGGACAAGTTGGCCACCGAAGTTGCTGAATATTTTGATCTAAATGAGGGAAGTGCGGAGCCACAGATAATATGGGACACTGGGAAGGCATATTTGAGGGGACTTCTCACTAGAGAAATTAGTCGTCGTAAAACAGACTTGAGACGTAGAGAGCAGGAAGTGGTAGAGAAAATGAGAGATGCTGAGGAAGAGGGGATCAGGGTTGGTACACCGGAAGCTGGACTTAGGCTGCAGGAGGCGCAAGAGAGGGTAAATCAGATTCTCCAGGAAAAAGCACAGAAGAGGTGGAAATTTCAGAGGTCCACTTTTTACGAGGAGGGGGAAAAGGTGGGTCACATGTTGTCGGTGGTGGCTGCGGCCCAGAGGAGGACTGCATTTATATACTCAATTCAGACGAAGGGTGGTGACTTGACTACGGATTGCGTGGAGATAGGCTCTGTCTTCACGGACTTCTATAAGATTTATACTCCTCTGGGTCGGGCGCTACCGGCGAGGGTGTGGTATCGTATTTGGAGGGTGTTAAGCTGCCTAAATTGTCGGAGATGGATAGAGAGGGATTGGAGGGACCATTGACTGATGAGGAGTTGAGCGTAACGCTGGCATCTATGGCCAACGATAGGGCTCCAGGGGCAGATGGTCTTCCGATAGAAATATACAAACAAATGGAGGAGGTGCTGGTGCCCAAACTTAGAGAAGTATTGGAAAGATCAAGGGAGGGGGGGGTGTTGCCCACATCCATGAGAGAAGCAATTATCATACTGTTACCAAAAGAGGATACAGACTTGAGACGCCCAGAATCCTATAGGCCGATTTCACTTTTGACATTGGATGTCAAACGTCTGGCAAAGGTGCTGTCTAACCGGCTGAATGGGGTTATTAATAAATTGATCCATCCGGACCAATCAGGCTTTATGCCTAGCAGGTCGACGGCAATAAACATACGGAGATTATATTTAAATATGCAGCTGCCGGTTGGCAATGCCTGCCAGAGAGTGATAGCATCCTTGGACGCCCATAAGGCATTTGATAGTGTGGAGTGGGGTACCTATGGGCAGTCATGGAAAAGATGGGCATTGGCCCACAATTTCTCTCGTGGGTGCGGTTGCTGTACTCTCACCCGGTGGCCAGGGTTCGAGTGAATGGGGTATTGTCGCAACGCATTGATCTCCGCAGGGGTACGAGGCAGGGGTGTCCTTTGTCCCCTCTCCTGTTTGCCCTGGCGGTAGAACCATTGGCGGCTACGATACGAGACACACAGGAGGTAGTGGGGTTCAGGTACGGGCAACTGGAGGAGAAGGTAGCACTGTATACAGACGACATACTGCTGTTTTTGGAGGATCCGTGGGAGTCCCTGAGTTGTGCCATGAGGCTCTTTGAGAGATTTGGGGATGTGTCTGGTCTGCGTATTAATTGGACCAAGTCTACTCTGTTTGCCTTAGACGATGAGATGCCTAGTGATATGGAAGTGGGGGGACTACGTATTGTGGACAAATTTAAATATTTGGGCATATGGATCTCAACCCCGGTTACGGATTACCTCACTGTTAATTTATCCCCTGTTTTGGACCTTCTCAGGGCGAAGGTGGGAGCATGGAGCAAACTATGCCTTTCTGTGGTAGGTCGTATAAATTTAATTAAAATGATTCTGATGCCTAAGTTGCTATATGTATTACATAATGCTCCCATCTGGGTCCCACAGAAGAGATTCAAGCAGATTAACTCCACCTTTAGGAGCCTAATATGGGGAAAAAAACAGGCACGTCTGCGGTTGGAGATTTTGCAACGGCCTAAAGATGAGGGGTGTCTTGCACTGCCGAATCCCTATCTTTATTTTTTGGCAGCCCAGGGCCAGCATGTGAGGGGATGGGTGCAGCATGCAGGGAGCCCAGTAGTTCAGAGGATATTGGAAAAAGTGATGGAGAAATGCCCGCTGGTGCATTGCTTGGAGGACGGCTCTATGAGTTTAGCTGGGAAATCATGCCCTACCCTGCTCTTATTACATAAAGTATGGGAGAAACTGAAACAGGCGAGAGGAGTAACACAGTTCACCAAATATTATTATTATTATTATTTATTTATAGCGCCATTAGGTTCCATGGCGCTTTACATGAGGATGAGGGAGACAAGAACAAGTACACTAAATCTAGGCGATCAGGACGTACAGGTACAGAAGGGGCAGGGACCCTGTCCACGAGGGCTCACAGTCTAAGAGGGTGGGTTAGGATACAGTATGATGGGGGAATGTCAGGTATGGGGCGGTCGCCTGGGTCTCATGGCAGGTTGTAGGCTTGACGGAACAAGTGAGTCTTCAGGTGACACTTGAAGCTACTCAGGGTAGGAGAGTGTCTGACGTGTTCGGGCAGGGAGTTCCAGAGTAAGGCAGATGCCCGGGAGAAGTCCTGGATTCGGTTGTGCGAAGAGGTGATGAGGGGGGAGCAGAGGAGGAGTTCTTGGGAGGAGCGGAGGTTGCGTGAGGGTAGATATCGGGAGACCAGGTCGGAGATGTATGGTGGGGCCAGGTTGTGTATGGCTTTGTACGCCATGGTTAGTATTTTGAATTGTGATCTCTTGGAGACGGGGAGCCAGTGAAGGGCTTGGCAGAGGGGGGAGACAGGGGAGTAGCGGGAGGACAGGTAGTTGAGTCGGGCAGCGGAGTTGAGGATAGACTGGAGAGGTGTGAGGGAGTTAGCAGGGAGGCCATTGAGAAGGAGGTTGCAGTAGTCAAGGCGGGAGATGATTGTTTTTAGCGGTGTCGTGGGTGAGGAACGAGCGGATCCGTGAGATGTTCTTGAGCTGGAGCCGGAGGGATGTGGTGAGGGCCTCAATGTGGGGCTTGAAGGATAGGGAGGAATCAAGGATTACCCCGAGGCACTTGGCTTGGGGGACTGGGGAGAGGGCGCAGTCGTTGATGCAGATGGATAGGTTGGGAGGTGGGGTGGAATTTCTTGGGGGGAAGACTATGAATTCAGTTTTGTCCATGTTGAGTTTAAGGAAGCGAGCAGAGAATAAGGATGAGATGGCAAAAAGGCAAATATTCTCCACTATGGAATAATCATAACTTGCAGGAGATACTGGAGATGGGATGTCTACACGAGTGGCAAAATAGGGGCATTGGGTATGTGTACCAGGTAATAGATGGGCACGGGTTAAAGTCATTTCCACAACCGAGGGAGGAATTTGGTTTAAGGGAGTCGGGGGCATACCAATACCTACAGATGAAGCATGCTTACCAGACACAACGGAAGGTTAGGGAGATTTCCATACAACATGACATAGTGTTAGACTACGTGTGCGGTGACAGACCTATGAGAGGGGTGATTTCCACTGTGTATGGGGACCTACTGCACACCTATCTGCTTCAATACCCGACATGGCGAAAATGCGATGGGAGGTGGAGGTGGGAGCCATTGATGAGGACACATGGACATCCATTCTGGAGTGGGTACCAAATTTGTCCCTTAATGAACCGGGTAGACTGTCTCAGTTATATCTGATATATAGAGTTTACCGGTCTCCGGCCTTTTTGTTTGGGGTGAATTTGAGGCCCACTTCGGAGTGTCCTAGATGTAAAACGGAGGAGGCAGGGATATTTCACATGATGTGGACGTGCCCGAGACTGTCAACATATTGGTTACTGATAATTACTAGGCTAGAGGGGGCATACAAATGTGTTATACCAAGAGAGCCAGTGGTGTTCCTACTGGGTTACGTGTGGACACCAACTCCAAAATAGCCATTGCCAGACTGCTATTTATAGCAAGGAAACTTATAGCCAGATACTGGATCAGGGAGGAACCTCCGTCCAGGAGAGAGTTTCTGTTACAGGCGAATTATGTCTCCAAGTTGGAAAGGGATATATACCGTAGACGCGGGAGGGAAAATATGTACACCAAAATTTGGTCACCATGGCTAGAATATGGCACGTGAGGAGGGGAGGATACACCATGCGCTAAGCAGGGTTGTGAAGGGGGCGTGGGTAATGGAGAGATGAGTAACATATTGCGATATATATAAAAAATTTGATGATATGGTTTGTTACTGGTGCTTGCTGTCTGGGTGGGAAAGGGAGGAGGGAGGGGTGCGGGAAAGGGGTTTCGTTGTTGTAATAACAAAATGTATATTCTGTTCCTTTTTCTGTATGACAGGTCATTTATTTAATAAAAAATATATCTGATTAAAAAAAAAAAAGTATGAGATCCTCGATGGTGTGCCTCTCTCTGCCTTTCACTGATCCTGTTCCTCAGCGCTTCTGCCTGCCTGCATCTCCTTTCAGCAGCCATGAGTCTTGGCAGGCAACCGGTACCTGTTCCCTGACCCTTGTCCGGCTGCCCTCTCTGGGGATGCGCCAGGTGTGAGCCACAGCTGCTATGAAGCTCGTGGTCTCCGATTCAGCGGTTCGGGTGCTGGACTCCCGCACCGCATTCAGGTCCGGTTCATGTGTCTAGATCAAACCCCTCCATCTGGTATCGCCAGTCCCAGATTTGGGCACTCGGGCCGCTCACGCTCCGCCGGTGCCCCTAGGGTTCCTTCCATTCCCTACCTGGGACGAGCCTTTTTCTGCTTAAGTTCCCCTGCTTCTCAGTTTCACACTGCTTTCCTGTCTCTCCTTCTCCTCCTCACTGGACTTCTCACTCTCTTCTCTCCAACTGCTCTTCTTTGTGCTCTACATTCTAGCTGTTCTCTGCTCTACACCAAACTGAAAACTCTCTTCCTTCTACCTCCCACCCACACTTCTCTAGCCTATTCTCCTCCCTTGGACTGGGTCTTCCCTACAGCAGGTCCACCCACGTCCCTGACTAGGGTCTAAGGATTTGTGTGTTTGGGTGAGGATCCCACAGCTACTATCCCCGTCTTCCAACCACAGGAACACCACACCCTGGCTTGAGTGCAGTACCTCCTGTGGCGTCCAGACAGGTGGGGTACCACAGATGCTATCGGTGATTGGTCACAGGGCATGTGTGAAGTCACCTCACGTGACCACCAGAACCCTGATTACCGGCACCAATGGAACGGCGCCAGCACAGGAGTTGAGTACCGGCTCTTTTATTGTATCTATCTAGGGAAGAAAAGTGGAATCAGAAGGAGTTGTTCTAGTAGTTAACAACCCTTTTAAAGGTGTTGTTCCCTCTCAATTAAATGTCTCCCGTTACGTGCTCTAAATACAAACAAATCACATAGTAATCACATTTCCAGGGTCTACCAGCAAGTGCACGCTGCTGGTGCCAGTGTTTAGCCTTGGATGTGATGCAGATGTCATATTTACAGAGCCACAGCGAATTAGTGAGCTCCTTGGCTGAGTGCACTGATTGGCTCCCACACTGTCAACATGACATAAGCGCTGCAGCCAATGATAAACAGCAAGAGCATTGGCAGAGACTTGCTGATGAATCAACACGGGGAAGGTGAGTATAGCACAGTTTGTTTTTTATATTTCAAACAGCAGCCAGGGGAGAAATTTAATTGAAAATAACCCCTTAAATATACAGGAAATGGTAATGACTGTGGTAAATCCTCACCGAGAAGTTAAATTCTTGGACATTTCCTATGTGTTTATATTGGACCAGGAATGGGAGACTAGAGGGGGCACTTAAAGTGTAGAAAAAGGTACAGTGGGAAATAAGTAAGGTGAACATCATGGCTTCTTTAATTTTCATACCCCTCTAAGGCCCTTAATAAATATTTACCCCCACCGGTACACCCCGTTAAAATGACCCAACTAAGATTTCAAATTTTTATTAATATCAGTGATTATTGTGTATATTCTTTGATTTTGAGAATCTATCTCCAGGTACAAAGCTTTCTGTCAGAATTTATTCCTGAGAAGATTCAGTATCTGGACAACCTTCTAAAGGTCAGTAGGTATTTCTAAACAACTGTGGTGATGTGACCCATGGCCGGGTGCATCACACGGGTTAACAGCATAGGATCCTGTTCAGATCAGCCTATGTTATCGTGTGTGTGTGTGTGTGTGTGTGGTGTTAAACATGGGATCCGGTATACAATGGGTTCATTCATGAGCCTAATGAGCGGCTGTGTCTGAACCTGTGTATGAGTGCTTTGCTGGGCTAAACCTGAATGGTGCACAGGGGGTTAATCACATCTCAGGTCTGTGTGTGTGTGAGATGTGCTGATTGACTTACTGTGTTGCAGCTGTAGGTGAGGCAGCCTGGATAAGAACCTGCCAGGTGTCTGAGTGAGGAGAGGACGATGGGAATCAGAGCAGTCCAGACCACTGCCATGTGAGGACGTACTTGAAGTGATCCGTCCCCGCTGGGGGAAGTGTAGGGAGCCTGCCATCTCCATGTCGGTGGCACGTGAGACGTGTATGCTAGCAAGTGTCCAGGACCGAATACGGCTCAAGGGCCAGGCGGTCGTATGTGTGATAAAAACCGAGGACGGCTCAGGGGCCAGGTGGTCATAAGTGGAGCCGACTTTGGGACTGATTGGGCTAGTCGTGATATGGTCCCATTGACTATATGATGGCTTATGTAAAAGTGCCATGTGTGATGGATGTGATGGCTTATGTAAAAATGCCATGTATGATGTATGATGTAATGTGGGGCTGACTCGTATATCGAGCAGGGTCCTGTTGAGAAGCGTTACTCATGCAGTGTGGGTTGAGACTCCCTGGGAGTGGGTTGAGGATCCCTACTGCAGGATGGGGAAAGATCCCTGTCAGGGTGATAGACAGTGATAACTGTCTTTAGAACCAGACTGAGGTCTGCAAGGGTCGGTGAGTGACGCCTTGAAGTTCTGTGGAAAACGTAATTCTAATGTGACTGTAAACATGGTGTAATGTCATATGTGAATATCCTGTAATGTAATGTCATGTGATGTACTAATGTGGAAGTTATGTCATATGAAAATGTAAATACAGTGTTATGTTTTATGTGATGAAAGCGGTTTATGACAGAAAAACAATAAATCCGCTGGTTATGTTCCGTTACAATGTAGTCGCTGATGTCATTTCCCCCGTGCCAAGCGGGTTCCCCCGGGTCGCTACCTCACATAACATATAAGAATGTACTGAGAAAATAATGTTTCATCTCTGGAATGTAACTACATAGGTTTATAGAGATGGAAGATTTAATTTGGAAGGTGAATAATTTTAGATCATTCATCCTTTGACTAAAATGTGAGTCTCTTCCCTTGGACCGTACATTTATAAGCTATTACTACTAAGAGTCAAATTCAAAAACTGTTATAATTGAGATTTCTTATGATAAGATTGTCTTTTTTTCCTGAATTTGGGCATGTGAAATCCTGGAAAGGCATTAGGTTACTGAAATGAAGTTAAATGTTCCATTGCAGGTCCAAAACTGCAGTGTGTAGGCTGTGTGATCAGACTAGGAATTCAGCACATGATGGGGAGGGTGGGGCAGAACACATCTGAATGGCCCCAACCTAAAAAAATAATTATACCAAGACCAATATTACCATTATATAGTCACCATATAGTGGTAGATGGCAGTCCTGATGGACATATAAGGCCTCGTGCACACGTTCAGTATTTGATGAGTTTTTTCCTCATGGATTTGTAGTCAAAACCAGGAGTGATAATTTAAATTAAGAAGTGGTGCAGGTGTTTCTATTGGCCATGTGCACACGTTCAGTAATTTATGAGTTTTTTACCTCAGGATTTGTAGCCAAAACCAGGAGTGGGTGATAGAAACACCTGCACCACTTCTGTATTTATCACCCACTCCTGGTTTTGGCTACAAATCCTGAGGTAAAAAACTCATCAAATACTGAACGTGTGCACATGGCCCAATAGAAACACCTGCACCACTTCTGTATTTATCATATGTTTCCTCTGATTGTTCCACTCCTGGTTTTGTCTAAAAATCCTGAGGTAAAAAACTCATCAAATACTGAACGTGTGCACATGGCCTAAGAGATTACAGTACATTTATAGATACAGTTCTAGAAATATTTGGACAGTTTCCCAATCTTCATGATTTGGGCTCTGCACGACACTATTTTTACTTAAAATGAAACAACTGAGACACAATTGACGTGTAGACTTTCTGGTTTAATTAAAAAAGTTCAAATAAATATCCTGTGTAAAATTTAGGAATTTCAACCATTTTTCTACAAAGCCTCCTCTTCTCAGGAACTCAGATGTTTATTGGAAATATTTACTTTAACATAACATATTTTATATTAATACTTTGTAGAGAAGTCTTTACAGTCAATGACTGCTTGAAGTCGGGAAGCCAGGGACATCACCAAACACTGGGTTTCCTCCTTTGTGATGCTTTGCCATTCTTTTACTGCAGCTGACTTCAGTTGATGCTTGTTTGTGGGTCTTTCTGCCTTAATTTTTGTCTAAAAGCACCACTATAACTTTTTTCCTAATTGTACCACAGTAGTGGTGCTTTAAATATAAGTTCATTTTTCTAGTATTGCTCTCATGAAGTCTTCTTTTTATGGTGGACTCAGATACTGAAACACCTTTCTGGAAAGTGTTCTTCACTTAGGCCCACGTCACGCACACAGATATTTGTGCAGATATTGTTCACAGATCTCTGGTTGCAGTGAAATCATGGACAGGTTAATCCAATTCTACACAGCCACAAAATGGAGCAATGTGTCCATGATTTCACTACAACCAGAGATCTGTGAACAATATCTGCACAAATATCTGTGTGTGTGACGTGGGCCTTAGTTGGATGTTGTGAAGGGGTTTTTCTTTACCATGGGAAGGATTCATCCACCACTGTTGTTTTCCGTGCAAGTCCCAGGCTTTTTTGATTTCCAAGCTTACCAGTGCTATCTTTTTTTTATATAGAATGTACCAACCTGTTGATTTTGGTCACTCCACACATTTCTGCCATCTTTCTGATGTATTTCTTATTTTTTTCTGCCTCATAATAGTCTGTTTCCTATTCATTGAGAGCTTCTTCGACCATGTTTTGTGAGTTCACAGCAAATGCAACACTTGGAGTTAATTCCAGACCTTTTTTGCACCTAATTAATGGTGGATTAATGAAAGAATGCCACCCATTATGGAAAGGTAAAAATTGTTTGTACTGCGTTAGCCAGTAGATAGAAAAATATTGGAATCTGAGAGTCCTCAGTGGTTGTGATATACAGTTGAAACCAGAAGTTTACATACACTGTATAAAAAGACACCTATAATAATAATAACAATAACAACAATAATCTTTGTCAACATATTCCGCAGCGCTTCACAATTCAGAGGTTCATATTCATACAATCATAAGAAACAGTTATCAGAAAATACAATACAACATACAATACAAAGCATAATACAATAATTAAAGCAAGGCAAAATAATGACAGCCCTGCTCATAAGAGCTTACAATCTAACAATGAGGTGGGGGTGACACAAAGTACAGGGGTTTATTTACAATGATGGTATAAGTCAACTTGAGGAGATGGGGAATAGATAAGAGCAACATAAGTGGCCACCAACCATTATTTCAATAGGAAGTGATCCAATTCTATAGTGGCCGCGCTCCCCGTGGTAATGATTTTAAGAATTTCTTGTCCACAAAAAATTTTATTCCTCAAAACATGCGAGAATATAAAAAACGGATACAACGCGTTTCGGCGGAGACAACCGCCTTCCTCAGGTATCCATTTATATTCTCGCATGTTTTGAGGAATAAAATTTTTTGTATTTATATTCTCGCATGTTTTGAGGAATAAAATTTTTTGTGGACAAGAAGTTCTTAAAATCATTACCACGGGGAGCGCGGCCACTATAGAATTGGATCACTTCCTATTGAACCTTTATGCCTGTGGGAATCCGTGGCAGGACCCAATACAGGATCAATTCAAGGCGAGCAGCAGACCCGGATAAATATCCAAAGCGTGAGGAGGCTTTGGAAAAACCATATGCTTGAAGTTTTATGGCAAGAGGTGAGTGCATAAAACTTCATTAAAAGGGCACCAGAGAGTTACATTGGTAACGCGCTGAGATTGGCGCCACATGTTTGTTTTTTATATATACCCTACAGGGAATCACCTTACCAACCATTATTTGTTATGCATTTGAAACTGGTGGAGCGGATAGGCTATGTCTAAATGAATTTGAATAGGGAGCATGATAGGACGCCCTAAAAAGATGTAAGCTGAAACTATGTAAGTTGTGGATAGGCCTATTTTCTTGAGGTAGAGCATCCAGAGAATCGGTGCAGCTCGGGAGAAGTTTTGGATCCGGGGAGTGGGAGGTTTGGATTAATGCATATGTTACTCTAAAATAACTCTCAGAGCAAAGAGAACACGTGGGGTGATAGACAGCGATCAGGGTGAAGAGGTAGGGAGGTGCTGCACTGTGAGGAGCTTTGTGGGTGAGAACAAGCAGTTTGAATTGGATCTTATAGTGTTTGGGCAGCCAGTGCAATGACTGGCATAGAGCGAAAGTGTCGAGTAATGGTTAGCCAGATAAGTGATCCTGGTTGCTGCATTAAGGAAGGACTGAGAGGGGAGAGTCTAGTGCGGGGGAGGCCAATTAAAAGAGAATTACAATAGTCAAGGCGGGAGTGGAAAAGGGGCAAATTCTAGAGATGTTTTTCAGGTGCACACGGCAAGAGCGGGAGAGAGATTGTATACATGGGGTGAAGGAAAGATCAGAGTCAAACATAACACCCCGACAGCCTGCTGCCTAGGTGTTATCGTGGTGCCGCACACAGAGAGAGATGTCAGATTTAGCGAAGTTAGTGGAGGGCGGGAGCAGAAGACGTTCATTTTAGAAAGATTGATTTTCAGATAGGGAGCGGACATGATATTGGAAACTATGGTTAGACAGTCATTAGTGTTCTTTATTAGAGTGGAAGTAAGATCAGGGGGTGGCTCTCACCACCTCCTGCCGCCTCCAACTCAAAAATATTTTCAGAATCCGTCCCTTCCTCAACCCTCAATCTACTAAACTACTAGTGCATGCCCTCATCATCTCTCGTCTCGACTACTACAACCTCCTCCTCTGTGGTCTCCCTGCTAACACTCTTGCACCTCTCCAATTGTCCTTAACTCTGCTGCCCGACTAATTCACCTCTCTCCTCGCTGCTCCTCCACTTTCCCTCTGCAAATCCCTCCACTGTCTCCCAATTCCCCAGCGTATCCAATTCAAACTACTAACATTGACTTACAAAGTCTTTCCACAATCTGTCCCCCCATATATCTCTGAACTAATCTCCCGATATCATCCAACTCGTAATCTTCGATCCTCCCAATGACCTCCTCCTATCCTCCAGACTTGTATGATCCTCATCTAGCCGCCTGCAGGACTTCGCCCGAGCACCCCCCATCCTCTGGAATTCTGCACCTCAAAACATCTGACTGTCCACTACACGCGGAACATGAAAACTCATTTCTTCAGTGCAGCCTACAATGACCACGGTGCCACCTCACCACCACTGGACCTGGCGCTCCACCACCACTGGACCCGGCGTTCCACCACCATTGGACCCAGCGCTCCACCACCACCCGAGCAGACCGAACCTACTGCTCCTCTTCCCATTGCCCTGTAGAATGTAAGCCCGAAAGGGCAGGGTCCTCTCTCCCCTTTGTACCAGTCTGTCACTGTTAGTTTGTTCATTGTATTTTTAAGTTATTTGTATGTAACCCCTTCTCATGTACAGCACCATGGATTCAATGGTGCTCTATAAATTTATTATTATTATTATTAAGTGTACAGTAGTGTGTCATCAGCATAAAGATGGTACTGAAAGCCAAATCTGCTGATGCTCTGTCCAATCAGGGCCGTGTAGATAGAGAAGAGAAGAAGTCCAAGGACTGAACCCTGAGGGACCCCAATAGTGAGAGGAAGAGGGGAGGAAGTGGAGCGAGCAAATGATACACTGAAAGAGCGGTCAGAAAGATAGGAAGAGAACCAGGAGAGAGCTGTGTTCTTGATGCCGATGGAGTGCAGCCCTAGAGAGTAGTAGATGGTGGTCAACAGTGTCAAAGGCTGCAGAGAGATCAAGAAGAATAAGCAGAGAGTGGTCACCATTACTTTTTGCTGTCAGAAGGTCATTGATCACTTTGGTGAGGGCAGTTTCTCGGTAGGTTACGGGTGATGTGGGAGTAGACCAGGCGCTCCAGGAGTTTAGAGATGAATGGGAGATTGGAGACTGGTCTGTATTTGTTTGTGCACGATGGGTCGAGAGACGTTTTCTTTAATAATGGAGTAGTGATAGAGTGTTTGAAGGAAGAGGGGAAGATGCCAGAAGAGAGGAAGAGATTGCAGATTTTGGTTAGGTGAGTGCTGACCACCGGAGAGACTGGAGTAAGTGTGAGGGGATGCGGTCAGCGGTGTGGTGGGAGAGAGGAGAAAAGAGGGGCCTGGAGACTTGTTCTTCTGTGACTGGGTCAAATGTAGAGAGTGAGCCGGAGGAAATGTGGGGAGAGATAGGGGTAACAGTGATTTGAGGTTGGGAGTTGATTTCCTGACTGATGTTTGCTATTTTCTCAGTGAAGTAAGAAGCCAGATCATCAGTACAGAGGTCAGTAATAGGGGCCTGCACTTTAGGACTGAGGAGAGAGTGAAAGGTGTCAAGGAGTTTCTTTGGGTTGTTGGATAGTGAGAAGATCAGGGTGGTGAAGTAGGTCTGTTTGTCGAGGTGGAGGGCAGAGTTGTAAGTTCTCAGCATAAATTTATAGTGAATGAAGGTTTCTGGTGTGCAAG
This sequence comes from Allobates femoralis, assembly GCA_033576535.1. Classification (NCBI taxonomy): domain Eukaryota; kingdom Metazoa; phylum Chordata; class Amphibia; order Anura; family Aromobatidae; genus Allobates; species Allobates femoralis. The sequence goes on from JARQOC010000003.1 coordinate 572,859,646, forward strand.
TTTTCCTCCATAGACGTTCAGCACTCCTAGAACATTGCTGGAAGAATCAAGTTTGTGATGTGAGCCAGGACTGTTTCACACTGTGTTTGAATGTTCTGAGGGTGACGGGTGCTAATTGGTCCGGGGAGCTTCTGAGAGAGTCATTGTAGTGATTCACCACTGGATCGGGACAGGAGAAGGCAGAGATTGGGGACAGTGATGAGATGAGAGAGTCTGTGAGTGTTTGAGGGTTTATGGCCTGTAGATTTCTGAATGTGTGATAGGTAGGAGTGTGCTGTGGTGGGTGAGGATTTGTGAGCGTGAAGGAGAGAATATTGTGATCAGAGAGGAAGATGTGAGTTATCTAAGGAGGAGGTTGAACAGTGTCTGACAAAGATCAGGTCAAGGATGTTGCCATCCTTGTGTGTCTCAGAGGTTGAGAGCTGTGATAGGCCAAGAGAGGTGGTTAGAGATAGGAGCTGGGATGCAGATGGGGAGAAGGGGCTATTTATGGGGATGTTGAGGTGTCCTAGAATAAGGGTTGGTAATTCTGAGGACATGAAGTGCGGCAGCCACGCTGAGAAATGGTTGAGGAACTAGGTGGGTGACCCTGGGGGGTATACCACTGCTACTCTGAGGGAGAGGGGTTGGAAGAGCCTAATAGTGTGGACCTCAAAAGAAGGAAATGAGACTGATGGAGCTGGGGGGATGACCTGGAAAGTACATTGTGGGGACAGGAGTAAGCCAACTCCACCACCATGTCTGTTCCCTGGTCTCAGGGAATGGGAGAAATGTAAGCCGCCGTGAGAAATAGAGGCTGGGGAAACCGTGTCTGAGTCCTGGATCCAGGTTTCAGTGAAGGCCAGGAAATTAAGAGAGTTAGTGAGAAAGTACACATCAAAGGTTCCCCTCAAATAAGGTGCTTCACCATATAATGCTAAACCTTACAAAATATCTCTATAAACCCAAAGGCTATATTGATCTTTTCCAGTGAATACGCACACCAGATTATTATGGCAAAAAATATCACTTTATTCATTAAAATTGAATTATGCTAAAATATTTTTTATAATACAAAACAACACGTCAAAGGGCTCTCAGTCCCTATTATGCACATTATTACAGGGTTGGCAAAAATACAAAGTTGGCAAAATTCATAGGGGATCAGAAGAAAAGCTTATAGCACCATCACATTTGTAATATTTCTTACTCCAAACCCCCAAATTTGGAAATATCCCAAAGTTCCATGCCGTTCAGCTGCTGTTAAATAAACAGAGGTTGGATTTAAAATGTGTACAGTACCTGGTGTAAAGAAATCCTTATCGCAAATCACTCCTTGATCCCCTGCTGCCACAGTGACCCTGCCACAATACCACAGCCGATGTACGTTTCAAAGTTCTTTTTCTTCAGGGCGTGCATGCATTTAACAACAGCTGGACTGCATGGAACTTTGGGATAATACCATAAGGCTACATGAGTCAGGATGATATTGCAATGGCAATGGAGGTCGTTACAGCAAGCAGAGGTAGATTTGCCATGCAGTTTTGCAATGAGATTGGAAGCCCAGTTTAGCAAATGCTGATGACAGCAAGTTGTGTTGGAATATTACCATACTCACATGCATATTTTTCTTACTATCCAACATGAAATCAGATTAAACCTTTCCTGTTTTAGGTCAGTTAGGATTACCATAATTAGTAATATTTGCCTAAGGCCAGAATAATGAGAGAGTCAGAATGTTTTAATGCATTTTTATTACTTTCTGCAGTCACAAGTTTACATACATTTCATTAGTATTTGGTACCACTGCCTTTAAACTGTATGACTTGGGTTAAACATTTTGGATATCACAATAGTTGGTAGGAATTTACACCCATTCCTCCTGATAGAACTGGTGTAACTGAGCTATGTTTGTAGGTCGCCTTGCTCACACCTGACTTATCAATTTTGCCCATACATTTTCAATAGGATTTGAGATCAGGATTTTGTGATGGCCACTCCAAACATTGACCTTGTTATCCTTAAGCCACTTTGTAGCCAGTTTGGCAGTATGCCTTTAGGTCATTGTCCATTTGGAAGACACATTTCCAGCCAAGCTTTAACATCCTGGCTGATGTCTTGATATGTTGCTTCAGTATTGCCACATAATCGTCTTTCCCCATGATGCCATCTATTTTGTGAAGTCCTGCAGCAAAACAACCCCAAACATGATGCTACCACCTCCGGGTTTCACAGTTGGGATGGTGTTCTTAGGCTTCCAAGCTGCTCCCTTTTTGCTCCAAACATAACAAAGGTCATTATGGCCAAACAGTTAAATTTTAGTTTTGTCAGACCACAATACATGTCTCCTAAAATGTAGGTATTTGTTTCTGTGTACATTTGCAAAGATGAATCTGGCTTTTTATGTTTCCTTTGGAATAATGGCTTCTTCCTGGTAGAGTGGTCTTTCAGCAAGTGTTAATACAGTACTCATTTTACTGTGGATAATGACACAATCTTACCAGCTTCCACCATGATCTTCAGAGGGTTTTTTGCTTTTTGCAAAGAATTTGTGATTGCAATCATTTTCAGGAAGAAACTGAGTATTATCTCACAGAATTGCAGGGGTATCAATACTTTTGGCCACAACTGTAGTCTAGCACAGTCATCATGTGTAAACAGGTTTTCAAACAACCACGGATCATATTTACCAGTCGCAGGTCATTTAGTGTTGCCTCTTGGTCCATGTAAACCAGGGGGGCACAACCTTGTTTAGTCCAAAGGCAACAATGTCCTACTGAACCAATATTGGGGTTGCACTATAGGGGTACTACCTTCCATGACATATATGGCATGTTGAAAATAGAGACAATAATTTACCTTTTCTCCTCTAATCTGCAAATCTGATCTGTTCACAGGTTCTTTATGATTATTGAGAAATGGCTTCAGCTCCTAAATAGAAAAGTTTGTCAAATACTCATTGAATACATTTCCAACTGACGTTAATGGGAAAAGCTCCTATTGTGCACACCATGCTGTTTTTTTTTCATGTTATTTTGAATATTTCCCAGTAAAAACATCTCATTCAAAGAGAATTTGAAACATTTTTTAATGTGGATTTAAAATAAAATTTGTTTCTAAATACTCGCAAAAAAACAACCAAACGGTGTGAATAAACCTTATAAAGAAATAGGTGATGAATGAACAAAGCACTCTACAATAGGTCTTGGTTTTTGTGCTTACTAATGTTTTACAATTGCTATATAGTACAGGGGAGAGACTAGCAGGCATGGAAGGCCATCTGCTTAAGGCTAGGGTCACACTACCTTAATAGCAGAAATAACGAGGCTGCACTTAGGACTTAGAAAGTCAGCAACTTAGGACTTAGAAACAGCGTTGCCTGCTAAAACAGTGGCTGCCCAGCAGCTCTGTGAGGGCCCTGTCAAGGTACATAACGGGTTGCTATGGGGCAGCGTTCTCCAAAAGTGCATAGCATTAACGCTATGTGCTTCTGTAGAAATTTTCTAAGTATTTAGCGCAGACCGCTTAAAATTCCCTTAATTAAGGGAATGTAACCCTAGTCTAACTCAGTTTTTGCTTTCTGGAGTGCCAGTCGGATGAGAAGACTCCATTCTCCTGATGTATGAGGCACCAAGAGATGTCTACACAGCACACCATTAGTAGTCAATATGAGTCGGGGCAGCGCAGAATGTCATTGTGGGTCACGTGGTCCCGGGACCACAGGCTGCACACCCCTGATGTAAATGGACCCTGTTCTCTTAATCACACAAAATACCAAGGTTTTGGTCCTGATCAGCATTAGACAACTGCAGCACCATACAAACCCTATTTACATTTAATAATGTCGGTCAGGTTTCCATCGTGGTGTTCGACATTTTAATGGAACATATTTCTTCCTGTAAAAGAGTCAGAATCTGCAACAAAGCTGTTAACTCCGATGTGAATGTAGCCTAACTTAATTTCCTCTCTTGGCAGAGCGATGTGTTTAATGTGAAAGATTTGACCTCACTTCATTCAGAACTCAATATTCCCATTCCTGATCCTCCAAATCCTGAGGCTGAGGTGAGAGGCGGGCAAAGAAATAAAAAAATAACTTTAAGGGTATTGCCAATTGCCACCTTTATATTCATGGAATATTCACAGGATATTCCCACTACGTGTCCACTGACAGCAGCAGGAGGTTAACTACAATAAGTGCAGGGGTTGCGATCACACGGGGGCCCCAAAAGTCCCTTTGGCCTAAAACAGACTAATACTATTAAAGATTTGCAATAATTGGGGGCCCCATTGGAGCTTTTGCATCGGGGCCCCTGGGCCTGAAGTTACGCCACTGGACAACAGTATGTATTAGAAACACAGATGCCAATCCTATTGATGGCATCCACATGTACTATACATTTGTGATATCCTTTGGATATACATGAAGATAATAGCTGAATACCCAATAAAAAAACAATCGAGAACAAATTATCTGAAATTTCAGATGGTTCATTCACTTGTAAATTTCATATTTTATGTCAGGATGCAAAAATGGAAACAGACAAAGAAGAGAAGAAAGGTAACCTATGCAACATACATCTAACCAAAAGTAACAGTCATGATATGCTACTTATATTTCTATTTGTTGGTTTCTTAGCTCCTAAATGTGGATTCTTGAAAGAGAATGAGAAGCTTCAGAAAATACTAAATCTCGTCCTACCTGAGATAAGGACTCTGAGAGAGGGCTGTGCATTGGTATGAACCGCAGGAGTGGCTTCAGATGGTTTTCTGGAACGTTTTAGTCACCTATAGCAAGGTGAATCCATTACATGTTGTTGTTATTACAGATTATCACTTGGATCAATCATCTAATTCCAACAATTGAGGATGGAAATGATTTTGGAGTATCAGTACAGGTATATAAGTCTATATTTGTGTGTTAATGTCACAAGTTTTTCTACCTATACATAGTAAGTAACCAAAAGAAACTAATAATTAGTCAATACACTTTTTTTTCTATCTGTACAACAGGAGAAGGTATTAGAACGTGTTACAGCTTTAAAGACTAAGTTGGAAACCTCACAGACCAGTGTCTGCAAGTAAGAACCAATGGCTTTACCTTCTTTAACTGTCTTGGATTCCATAATAATTTTTGATCATTGCTCTAGTATAATGAGTGCTGCAAGAGTTTGGAGAAATCTAGAAAACAAGGCTACTCACTTGAATGGAGTTCACATGTACAACTCATGGATACATGACTATTTCCATGAATAATAGTGAAGTTGTCCTAAAGTGTTTAATATTGGCTATGGAGCTCAGCTTCTCCAATACTGTCTGTAAGAACATTTGTTACTGTTCCATTCAGTCTGAAAATAACACATTTTTCTCTTTTCAGGTATCTTACTGAGAGAGGAGATGCTGTTGCTAAAGCATCTAAAGAGACACATGTGGTGAGAAGCATGTTATCTTATGTCTACCTCAAAGGGGTGGCCAGATTCTACAGCATAGTCTGCAGTTACTCCATGTGACTGCAGACATCAGAATTGTGACAGTATGACGTTGCACAATGTCATGAGTCCTTTGTATTCCCGAAAGTGAGCAGTCACATGATCGCAGGTATACGATTTGCATATGTGCAGATTCGGCTTCACCCAGTTCACTTCTACTGAGAGCAAGCCAGATGAGATTAGTCGGCACTTGACCACTCGCTCGCACTGGGAATAACTTGGTGCCACACAATCAGTTTTGACCTATTGGAGCAATTTTTTCTATTGCCCACCTTTAAAGAGCCATTTTTTTTCCATCGATAATTGTCTTTTTGTGGAATTACTTTTTTTTTATAACAGCATAATTTTGGGGTGCAAATAATTAAAGAAAAAAAATTTTGTTTTTTTTTTTGAAGGAGTGGGAAAAATGCATTACACTTTTACCTGCTTTTACAGTATAAAACCTCTTTTATACCTTGCTTTTTGTTGTCTTATTCCAAGAGTCTTAACTTTTTTCATTGATGGAGCTGTGTGAGGACATTTCTTGTGGGATGAGCAATAGTTTTTATTGGTACCATTTTGGGGGACCTATGACATTATGATCTTTTTTTTTTATTCAATTGTTGGCCTATCATTGTTAAACCTACTAGGAAGCCGAATTATGGGGGCCTTGTTAGGTCTTCTATAGCATCCCATTGACCTACCCATGATCACATAGTGCAGCGGGTGGGAGTACAAAAGACATAGAACAGAGGAAGCCCCCTCTACCTCTCTAACCATTGAGATACTGTGGTCATCATGTACCATTGCTTCTAAGGAACTATCATTACAGACTAAGCGATCAGACATTATATAGTGGGAGCCCAGCTGCCAATAACCACCAGACTTTTGCAGCTTCTGCTCCTCATTATCATCATGACATACATGTAGATCATGCTACATTGATAGAATACAAGTATTTACTAAGGGCCCTTTCACATCAGCGTTTTTTGAAATTCGCGGCAGATGCCGTGAAAAAAACCGCATCTGCCGCGATTACCGCGGCTGACCGCGTTTTTTTTTTCGCGGCCACACCTGCCGCAAGTGCAGAACCGCACTTGCCGCACCTGCCACAAGTACGCCTATACTTTGCATGGCGTTTACCGCAACCGCACCGCAAGTGCAGCCGGTATGCGGTAATCGCGGCAGATGCGGTTTTTTCACCGCATCTGCCGCAAATTTTAAAAAACGCTGATGTGAAAGGGCCCTAAAATGGACACCTCATTACTGCATACAGGTCCTATTTCAGTAACTGATTCATTTTAATACTAGAAAATCAATACGTTCTCTTTTCTCAACCCAGATGGATTACAGAGCTCTGGTTCATGACAAAGATGAAGGTGCATTTGTAGACCTTAAGCTAATTCTGACTGATGTGAGGAACATCTATGTAAGTTTATTCTGTCAATCTATGTTTAGTATTATAGTATGATGAGGAAAACAAAATAATGTAGGCAGGGTCGACACTGGTGTCTGGGGCCCACAAGAAGAACTGACTCTAAGGGCCTACACTACAGCTACATGCAAATACCTGTTTGCTGTTATCCCTGTTATAGTGGAGCATTGACTGTAAGACTCCTGCACATATGTGCGAATAGCATAACTGCGATGTACACTTATGGTAGTTTACATAGCAAGTTATGTATCCACAGGATCGGTGATAACTTATTATTGGGTGGAATATGATCATTGAAAACTGTACTGATCGGAAGAAGAAGGAACTTTTATCACTGATCGAACACTTTTATCCCCCACTTTTAAATGCAGCGGCAGATTAGATGTGTGACCGCAGCCCCATTCATCCTCTTTGAGGCTGCATAAAGAATCCAAGTACAGTGTTCACAGCCACTGGGGCAATTAATTGGTTGAGTCGAACACTAGTTCCATTCTAATGGGGATTAAAGTTCCCCATGCTGCTGATCGGTACAGATCCCAGCAGTCAGAGTACCACCGATCAGTAAACTAAAACTTATCCTGTGAAGAGGTGATTACTTGTTTTAATCAAAGATCCCCTATAAGTGCATCTCTGCCACTGTGTAATAATCACAGGACAGGGAGGGGTTAAACATCAATTATTTAATCGCTAATGGAAATAAATCTTCTCCAAATTAAGATCAGAGAAAATAAATAATCACCATTCACAACATAATCCACTAAACCAAGAGCAATAATACCACATACAAGGAACAAATACCACCTCACCATAACCAGACCACATATTATCACCACAAAGTGACTGAATAATACTACATACAGGAGACAAATGCGACCAAACCATAACCAGACTACATATTATGACCATATTGTAACTGAATAATACCACATACAAGGGACAAATACCACAACACCATGACCAGATTACATAGTACCACCACATTGTGACTGAATAATTCCACATACAAGGGACAAATACCACAACACCATGATGAAATCACATATTACCACCATATAGTGACTGAATATCACATGCAAGGGACAAATACAACCACATGGTGACCAGACCATATATTACCATTACATAGTGACTGAATAATAGCACATACAAGATACAAATACCACCACACCATGACCAGACCACCGTATAGTGATTGCATAATACCACATACAAGGGATGAATACCATAACATCATGACAAGATCATATATTACTACCACAAAGAGACAGAATACAGTAATACCACAAGGGACAAATACCACACCATGATCAGACCACATATTACCAACCATTAGTAACTAAATGATACCACATACAAGGAACAAATTCCACCACACTCACATATTAATAATAATAATAATAATAATAATACTCTTTATTTATACAATGCGAACATATTCTGCAGTGCTTTACAACTCAGTGGTTCATATACAGACGGTCATAGGTAACAATTCTATAAAAAAAATAATACAATACAGTAAATAAAAGTAGAGAATCAATGTAAAAAATACAATACAATAAAGCAGGGGAACAATGTAAAAAATACAATACAATAACTACAGCAAAAATAAAGGTGACCCTGCTCAAGAGTTTACAATCTACAGTGAGATAGGGGTTACACAAAACTTATTACAATAATGGTCCAGGCATCTTGAGGAAGAGGGAGATAGAAAAAAAAATTACATGAATGGTCACCAGCCAATCTGTGTAGAGCTTTTGGGTTTGGTGGAGTTTAAAGGAGAGTTATGTCCAGAGAGATAGTGAATGAACTATATACAATATAAAGGACTTCTATTAGGGAGCATGATAGGTCACCTTAAAAAGATGTGTTTTTAGGAAGCGTCTGAAGCTATGTAAATTGTGGATAATCCTAATTTCTTGAGGTAGAGCATTTCAGAGAATTGGTGCAGCTTGAGAGACGTCTTGGAGCCAGGAGTGGGAGGTTCGGATTAATGCAAATGTTAGTCGAAGGTCATTTGTAGAGCGTAGAGAACGGGTAGGGTGATAGTGCAGTACCTCCCTACATCTCCTCCCTCTTCTCTATCTGTGAAGAGCTTTGTGGCTGAGAACAAGCAATATTACCACCACATAGTGACTGAATTATACCACATACAAGAGATAAAAACCACCACACTATTACCAGACTACATATTACCATCACACAGTGACTGAATAATACCACATACAAGGAAAAATACCACCACAGCATGATCAGACCACATATTACCACCACATAGTAATCAAATAATACCACATAAAGGAGACAAAATATCACCACACCATAACAGACTAAATATTACCGCCTACATAGTGATTGAATAATACCACATACAAGAGACAAATACCACCACACCATGGCCAGATCACATATTACCAACACATAGTAACTGAATAGTACCATACAAGAGACAAATACCACAACACCATGACCAGTCCACATATTACTAACACATAGTGACTGAATACCACTTACATGCCTTCCTCGCACCTATCCAAACTATCCTGAATTCCGCTGCCCGACTCATCCACCTGTCTCCCCGCTACTCCCCTGTCTCCCCCCTCTGCCAAACCCTTCACTGGCTCCCCTCTTCCCAGAGATCCCGGTTCAAAATCCTAACTATGACATACAAAGCCATCTACAACCTGCTCCTCCATACATCTCCGACATGGTCTCCCAATACCTACCCTCACGCAACCTGCACTCCTCCCAAGAGTTCCTTCTCTTCTCCCCTCGCATTTCCTCCTCCCACAACTGCATACAAGATTTCTCTCGTGCATCCACCATACTCTGGAACTCCCTCACCCAACACATCAGACACTCCCCTACTCTAGGATCCTTCAAGAGAAACCTGAAGACCCACCTCTTCCATCAAGCCTACAACCTTTACTGAGACCTGATCCACCGCACCGTCTCACACTTGGCTCTCCCCTCCTACTGTCTCCCCACCCGTCCCTTATAGACTGTGAGCCCTAGTGGACAGGGTCCTCTGCCCGACTGTACCTGTACGATTTGATTGTCGTCACTTATGTTCTTGTCCTCGTCTGCCCTTGCACATGTAAAGTGCCATGGAACCTAATGGAGCTATATAAATAAATAATAATAACATGGCACAAATACCACCACAAGGTGACCAGACCACATATTACCACTGCATAGTGACTTAATAATACCATAGACAAGAGACGGGTGCAGGGATCTGCTGTACAACCCCTTTCTCTTCTATTGGGATGCAATGTTAATGCAATACTGCAGCCACTTCAATGTAAAAATTATGGGGGGTCCTAGTCATCAGATTAGAAAGTTATGGCAAATTTTAAAAATATGTGATTGCTTTTTGTTAAGATCCCTTAAAAAGTTTTTTTCTAATCTTCATTAATTGGTACTGTCAATAATGCTTGTAAATAAAAGCAATTATGCCATTTACTGTTTATTAAAAATGTAATTCATTCTTTTGTTATTGACACTTTTCCTTTGCTTATAGTGCATTGAATTGTAGACCGACCAACACTTATGAACAGCAAAACATGTGCAGTGCTTACAAGTTCTTTACTATTGAGCTTGTAAACACTGTTTTTGAGGCTGCTCAGGATCGCTGGAGCGTACTGTTGCCTCCCTAGCTGTAAACAAAATAAAAGTATTATAAAGAACAGTTCTTAAGATATTAACAAACAACAAATTGCAAAAGTTCTTGCTTGTTTTAAATACTTTCCCCACAATATCCATTTATTAATATGTAATACTATATATTATTTGTTTTTTGTTTCAGATTGAAATATTTGATATCATTCTCAAAAATTTTGAGAAAATTACAAATCCTAAAGGCGAAGATAAAAATACAATGTACTAATCTGTGCATCTTAACTGCTATCTAGTACTAAATTGAACCTCATCAGTACTCCTTTGGATCCTTGAATTCATGTTTCTCTTTTCACTAAATACAGTGCAATCAAAAGAATAAAGTGAGAATTGATTAGTATTGAGTTTGCCTTCCTAGTGGTTTTTAGAATTGATTATACCTCTCTCCTAATAAAAAAAAAAAAATACTCCTCCAACACAACAACATACAGTATAAATACACTTTTAGAGTTCTGTAAGTATCACATGTGAAAAGAATCCTCAAAGATGGCACAAACATCATTCTAACAAGCCTGCATTCAAGGTACTCTGTCAGGTAATTTTTCAGTATGATACTAATAGTACTCTTGAATAGTGCTCGGGCAGCCCATTCAAAATATGTAAATATCATTCATGTACTCTGGGTAGTTCTCTTGATATAAGCACCTGCACACCCAGCAGGCAGCTGTAAAAGTAATTGACCGAACTAGTGAATAGTCACAGTATGTGTTATTTAAATAACATGCCTATCCAAGCTGGTATTCTGTCCCTACCCTCTGTGCTGAAGTTACACTGAATCTCAGTCTTCTGCAGGCTGCTGGGGAGGGGTAGAAGTGTTTTGTGCTACAACTCTTATAGTAACATCACTAGCCTGTGCTGCTTGTGAGAGATTTCTGTTTATATGAACATTAGTTTTCCTGCTTACATGTAATGTGTGTATCTGCTGAGCAAATGATCAACTGTTCATATAAATACAAAGAAATATCTTAGAGAGCACACACTACACATGCCTCAGATACACACAATGAAGATGTCAGATGTGCATCTGCTAAGAGAACACACCTCTCTACCCCCCCTTTGTCCTCTGTCTGCAATGAGTGCCTGCACCTAGAGAGCCGATCACATAACGCATACAGACCAGAGGAGGGCAGAGCAGTGTAGTGATGCATGAATATTTATTTCTTGGGGAGTGGGCAGCAGAGAACTCACTGTGATTGACAGATGGAATTAATCTTTTAAAGTTTACACAGGATAGAAGGGAAGCATAAATAATACAGTACAAATACATGAATAGAGATAGGTTGGACAGAGGAATTACAAAATTAAATCAGTTACATATGGATTTTTAACCTGACAGATTCCCTTTAAGACTGGACATAGACAACAAAAGGAAATGTTTGATATGGGTCTTTGTTATTTTCCTTTTTGTCTCCAGATTTCACAATATAAACTGCATACATTATTAAATAGAATTCTTAGACCTGATGTGCCTGATGTATTTTCTTGGAAAATCTGTGTTCGAATGGCTGTATAATCATGATATCAAAGCTTATTCACATGAAAATATTATGTGCACATGTGCTGTCCAAGTAAATTGTTTTCACATGTCAGATGAGGCTTGCACATTCAAATGTATGGATGCTCTTAAAAAAAATCAAATACCATACAGAACATCTGTTTTGCATATGATTTTTTTCATATACATTGCAATCATTAACCTATGAAAACTGTATTAGATCATGTACATAAAAAATGTTTTATGCAGAAATATATATAAACTTAAAGGAATCTGTCATCAAGTTTTTGAGAACTCATATGAGAGCAGCATTATGTAGACAAAAAGATATTGAATCCAATGATTTATCACTTAGTATAGGGCCCAGTTACATACACAGATAATTGTGCAGAGATTGTTCACAGATCTCTGGTTGCAGTGAAATCATGGACACATTTGTACACGGCCACAAAATGTAACAATGTGTCCATGATTTCACTGCAACCAGAGATCTGCGAACAATCTCTGCATGATTATTTGTGTGTGTAACTAACTGGGCCTTTACTGGGTGCAGCGATTCTGACACAATCAGAGTTTTTAGATTTAGCAGGGCAGCAGAGCTGAGTAAGCTTACCCAACTCACATCAGGCTTATGGTGGGTTTACACGTTGCGATATCATTCCGATATCGTATACAACGGCGCAGGAGCGCGCATTTTGTGCCCGGTTTTGCAAGAGTCGGATCAGCGGTGTACACGTCCCGATATCGTGGTACAACGTCCCTACGATGTGTACGCCCCCGACCCAGGGCCGACCATTTAACATGGTAGTGAATGGGGAACGTTGTACTGCGCATCGGAGTTGCATATTTACACGGGACAATCCGGCTCCAACCGGCATCCGATATCGGGCGGTTGAATAGCACGCTCATACGACCCCCGATATCGGTTTACCATCTTTCCTGCATTGTATTGGATGTTCACACCATACAACGCAGGAACGATATCGGGTCCAATGCACGAACCACGTGACTTTTGGTCGGAGTTGGACGCCGATATCGCAACGTGTAAACCCACCATTATGTACATTGTCTATAGACAGTGATCTGCTTATTACAGGAGGGGATGTGGTCAGATAAGTGCCTGGGTGCCAGTTAGTCACAGCAATAAAAATCACCAGGTGACAAAACCTTCCGTTTAAGTAAACAACAGCAAACATCTTGATGTCACGATTCCTCTGCTCAGTGATCAAGGTGTGCTGAGCTGTCACTGTTCTGATTTAGGGCCACTTTACACACACCAACTTATCTGTCCAACTTCTGAACAACTTACTGGTTGCAGTGAAATCATGGACACATTGTTCCATTTGTACACAGCCACAAAATGGAGCAATGTGTCCATGATTTCACTGCAACCAGTAAGTTGGTCAGAAGTTGGACAGATAAGTTGGTGTGTGTAAAGTGGCCATTACAGCTCAGTCATCCAACCTGGATCTGGGGCGTACTGAGTTGTCAGTGTTTTGAATGACAGCTCAAAATATCTGACTTACGTTTTACTTTATTGCAGTTTCTGCCGTTTTTATATGGAAAAATAGCAAAGATTCATTCTAAAGAAAAGACAACTTTGCAGCAATCAAAATACAGAATTAGACCTACTGGTAATTCCTTTTCTAAGAATCTCCCATGACAGCATAGGAGGATGTCGCCACTGCTTAATGGGGAACAGGAAACACAGAGGTTAAAAACCCCTCCTTCCTCCCAGATGCTAGTGTCTTATAATGCAACACAATAGCATGAAAACTCCTTAAAATCCAAGAATAACGCTATCAGTAGGTTTTATCTTTTTAAGGATTAAAAAGATAAAACCTACTGATGACTTTGTGACTCTTTGGGTGAGTTTTTACATTGGAGCAGCGCGGACCGTGTCACACCTGTACTCCCATCATCTCCTTGAATTTCACTACTGGTCAGTAGTTGGTGGAGGTCCTGCAGCAGCTGAGAGATTCTTCTCAAAACGCCTTCAAACCAGTTGTGGGGTCCACAACTGAACCAGGTGAGTGGCTCCTCAGCATCACTCTTTCTAGTGTCACTAGTGATAGGGCACTCTTGCGCCTCTTGTCCCCACCCTCTTATTTTTTGCAAGAATAACGCTAGGAAATTGAAGTAGGGAGGGAAATGGTTCTGTCATGGAAGGTTCTTAGAAAAGGAATTACCAGTAGGTCTAATTCTGTTTTCTGTAATCACCTTCCATGACAGCATAGGGGGAATACCAACCTATTACCTTAGGGAGAGACCACGGCCTGAAGCACCTTCCTGCCAAAGGCCAAGTCTTGTATGTATGAGAAATCCAGTTAATAATGTTTGATGAAGTAGTCATGGAGGACTGCGTAGCGGCTTTGCATATCTGCTCGGCCCAGGATACGGATGTGGATCTCTTAGAATGAGCGGTCAGCCCCGCAGGAGGGGGTAGCCCCTGACTAACATAAGTCTCACGGATAGTTTGTGTAATCCAGTTAGAAATAGTATTTTTTGACACTTCATTACCTTTTTCCTTACATGAGGGTTGGATAAAAAGGTTCTGATTTAGTCTGAAAGATTTGGTAAGACTGAAATATTGCAACATTGCCCTAGGGAATGAAATTCATCTTCCTTGCTGTTGGATGTGTGGCACCAACCTGGTCGGGACACCATGGAGGGGTACTGCACCCAAGTAAGAGTGTGTGGTATTCCTTTGACTAAGGGAACTGAGATGGTAAGCAAGGGACTCTCACAACACCCATTCATACACACCCGAGAGTAGAGGACATTGGGTGGACCCGCTGCAGGGAAGACCCAGTCCTGTTGGAGGAGTCAGGTAGGTAGAAAAAGTATGGGTGGGATGACAGACAGTGAGGAGAGAGCGAGAGTCGAGTGGAGGACGACGCAGGGGAAGGTCGTTGTGACAGGAAAGAGACCCTAGGTGCACCAGAAGTTACGGTGTGCCCGAATCTGGACCCGGCACTACCAACCAGAAGGGTCTGGTCCCGGACAGAGGACTAGCTCGGGACATGGTGTGGGAGTTCAAACCCGAGCTGTTAAACTGGAGGCCCCGTGCTTCTGCAAAAATCTGCTGCCAAAAGAGCCGGCGTATACCTCGATAAGTCACACTAAACTAGGGTCAGGGGGACCTAAAGGAGAGTCGCCCACCAAAGACCCGTGGGACCTGGCTCGAGGCCTGTATATGGAGGCGCTGCACGGTTGTGAGAAGTTGAGCGCAGTGAAGGGAGCGGTAGGGAACGGCAGACACACCACCGAGAGTCCTGAGTAAATCATCCCGGTTCCCTGGTGACTACCCAGGCCAGAAAGACCCGAAGGACTGTATCATCTGTCTATCTGCTTTAAGAACTTGCAAGTAAACCCGATCAGAGTTAATTACTGGTATGACGTACTTTATTTTTCTCTCCTGAGGAGCTGCACACTGCTGCATTGAAAGGACCAGTGACAAGGCTGTGTCGTAAGCTGCCTCCCTGTGTAGAGACTTCTACAACTCCCCTGGGGATCCGGCTCCACCTACGGGGAGTGTAACTATCTGGCTGCCCTACCATCACCCTGGAGGTCTGACCCGCAGCTCCGGTAACCATACCGGAACCGTAGGTGGCGTCACGAGCTACTTTTATTTTTATTATTTTTACTGACCACCAGGGCCACGGGACTGGGCACAGGCCCCTGTGATATCCCCCGTGAATCAATGCCCAGAACCGAGTACCCACGGCCCTGGGGCGGGTTAGGCGTGTTTTGGCAAAAGGAAAGTAAGATGATCTCTTGAGATCTATGAATGGAAGAAACCACCTTTGGTAAAAATGAGGAGTCTAGTCCAGAGATAATCCTCTAGAATTCTCAAATAGGGTTCCCGCATGGAAAGGCTAGTGTCTCTCCCACCCGCCTAGATTTATGACAACTAGAAAGGAAGTTTTGTATGAGAGATTCTGAATGCTACAGGAGGACAAAGGCTCAAATGGAGGCTTTGACAATCCCTTAAGGACAACAGTAAGATCCCAGGATGGGACTAATGACCGAAGGGTAGGACGGAGCCTACTAGCAGAAACCATGAAACATCTAACCTACCTGTGATCGGCTAAACTCTGATCAAAGATAGCACTTAAGGTAGAAACCTGAACTTTCAAAGTGTTTGGTTTAAGACCCATCTCTAGACTTCTGTGAAGGAAGTCCAAGATCTGAGATATGTTCTGAGTTAAGGAGGTCCAGGGTATTTGGGGCATACCAGGTGGAAAAGGTTTTCCACACTTTACCATAAATAGCATTGGCTACAGGTTTACGAGATTTTTGTAAAGTGGAGATTACACTCTCTGAGAGCCCTTTGGTGCTTAAAACCTTGGCTTCAATAACCATGACGCTAATTTTAAGTTTTGAGGATCTGGGTGAAACAGAGGGCCCTTGGATAGGAGATCGTTGCTCTGAGGTACAGGGATAGGACCTTCAGGACATACTTGATATCAGACAGTACCAGTGAGGCGGTCGACAGGGTAGGGGGTACTCGGGTACCGGGCTGATGGCGACTTGGATGGGGGATCACGGCTGGTCGGTCCCCGGTCCTGTGCCCTGAACCCTCAATGGCGGGGGGTAGCGGGGGATGATGGTGGTGAAGGGGGGATTGATTACGTGACGCCACCTGTGGTACCTGGTAACGTGTATACCAGCACTGCGGGCGGCCGCTGAGGTGTTGGAGGTGCAGCTCAGTGTAGTACAGCTCCCCACAGGTGGAGCTTTACCTCAGAGCAGCAGGGATGGAGGATGAGGGGAGTCATAGTAGCGTCTCTGCGTTTAACGCTGTGGATGGCGGTGGGTAAACAGGCACACGCACACACAGTAGTCTTTGTTTCGGTACCTTTTACTGATGACGGGTAACAGGTACAGTCCAGAGAAGTAACCAGGTCCCCGGTGTAATTTGGGACTTTCACCTTGGAGAGTTGTGAGGCCTCCTCTGTCACTGTGTACGGTGGTTTGGGGTAAGTCCTGCCTGTAACTGACCTCGCTGCTACTTCTTCCCTCCCAGGGCTTTGCTCTATAACTGACAGTGAGGTCCTTCTGCGGGGTCCCTATTCTTCCTTTGGCCCCTGGTCCTGTGTTTGGTCAGTTTTGAGTGTCTCTTCCTAGTTACCTCAGGGGGATTTGATTCTCCTGGTCCTTCCAGGCTTTTCCTGCTGCAGTAAATGAGTGTCAGTGTCGGACTCCGGTGTCCGGGTAAACTACAGGGAAACCTGGTCTGTTCCCTCCTTTAATTCTCCTATTTCTCCACTGGCCTCCGACCCTCTCTCAAGGGTGCAGCACAGCTGGGTCAGTGTTCCCTGGTCCTGGATCTTTCCCAGCGACCAGCTCCTCACTCCTGCTCTCTTCACTGCCTGACTGGAACTAACTGACTCCTCCCCTCAGGCCTGGATCTTCTAAAGGGGATCTGGCTTAAGGCAGCCAGTAGAGCTCCCCCTTCAGGTCTGGGGTGGAAGGTGTTGTGTGCTGTGTGTACCAAAGTGTAAATCCCTCCTTGCACCAGTGGATCCTGTGGAAATCCCCTGCAGGGGTGCCACACCAGCTCCTCCTGGGCGACATAGGTGCGATTAAAATCATATTGACCCAGAAGTGCTTCCTCCACAGCTTTCAATTCTCTGAAATTGGAAGGTTTGGCTGTTCTGTGAGGAGTCCAGAGACCTTGATAGGGAATTTGTAAAACAAGTGCTCACTAACCCCTCTTGCTAGCTTCGGTTGTTATCGTCAGCAGCAGGGATTGGTACCAGGCCACCCCTCTGTTGAGATTTCTGGGGTTTAGCCACCAAGCCAAGGAAGCCTTTATTAGGCCTGGGGTCATAACTTTTTTGTTCAGGGAATCTGAACACCTGTTGGGGGATCTAGTCACGCAGGTAGAGGCAATATTGGGACTCAAGGAGGTGGTGGAGGACTCCCATGATTTTTTAAGGAGACTCTCGATCTTCCTGTCCATTGGATCCTTCAATTAAGAAGAATCCTTGAAAGGACGAGCTGTTTTCTTAGCCACCCTTGCCACCTGTATATCAACTTTTGGGATTTCCCATTTGCTAATATCGCCATCTAAAGGAAATCGATGTTTAAACTCAGAGAAGATCTGTAAACGTTTTTCTGCAAGTTCCCACTCCTGAGAGATCAGGGACTGACTGTTCTCGTGTATGGGAAAACAAATAGGTTTCTTAGGTTTAAGACCACCGAACATCTCATCCTGTATGGATGGGGATATCTGTTCCTCCTCTGCCCCCATTGTACTGCGATCTCCGCTTAGAAGGTCCTCCATGTCATCTGTGAAAAAAATAGCATTTTCTAATATCTACTATCTGAGGACTACATGGGCCCCCTTCCCCGTCTGAAACAGAGTCTATAAGATCAGAGTCATCAGAATCCTGAATGTACAAATCTAACTGAAACTTCCTCTTTTTGAGTATGGTAGAAGACATAGGGTGGAAGGAGGATAGGGAGGTTTGAATCTCCTGTTTCATCATACTTTGGAGTTCATCTATTAATGAGGGATGTTCTTCCCTGAGTATTGCATCCGTACAGGGTTGACATAACTTTTTATTATGAGAAGGGAGCAGCTTCTTAAAGCAGACTGCACATTTCAGAAGTTTGTCCTTTTTGCGTGCAGCCTTTTCTCCCTATGGGGAGAAACCAAGGGTTACCATAATAATCCCGACCCCAGAACACTCACTGTGGCTGGAGCAGTGCTGGGTTTGCAGAAGCAGACATCCTAGCAATAGGAGAAATACTTACCAGTGGTGTAACGATCGGGGTCGCAGCAGTCTCGCGGCTGAGACCGGGCCCGCCCCTGTAGGGGGGCCCCCGCCTCCCTGTAGGGGGGCTCGTACTTCCAGCCGCCCGCCGCGACCGCGATCAGCTGTGTCTGAGGAGAGGAGGGAGGACGGGAAGTGAGTGAAGCCTCACTTTCTGTAGCTGCGCCCACCCCTCCTCTCCTCTTAATGACGGGGCAGCTGACCGCGGGAGGACACAAAGGCAAGTCCACCTCCATCTATCCATCAGTAGCACATCCCCCCATGCTCCTCAACTTTGCAGGAGGGCGAAAATTTCCACCATTTCACCAGCAAACCCCCCCCCCCCCCTCAAATCAACATGAGCGCGAAAATTTCCACTAGCACCACCCCCGGTCCTCACCTGTGGGGCCCCGGTGTAAATGCTGCATCGGGGCCCGCAAAGGTGATGTTGCGCCACTGGTACTTACCCTCTGATGTCTTCAGATCAGGTCTTAATGGCACGTTCCCCCGAGGGAGCACCAAAGAGCGGACCCCTTAACAGGATTGTCCTGGCGCAGCCACAGAGGTTCAAGTGGACCAGCAAATGACCAGAGGGTCCAACCCAAGGGGACCAGTGATACCGGAGGGAAGGGAGCAAGGGGTCCAGGGAACTGGGGAAGGAAGACCAGTGACACGCTCTGGCGTCTGTTGTTACTCCCGGGCTCGAAAACCCGCAGGCCACGCCATCAGGAGGGAGGATGAGGAGGTGCTGGAGGACCCTGGCCCGACGGCACAACTCAACAATGCCCTCAGGCGCAGGAGAGCGGTACGGTCCTCCTCCTGGAGTAGGATTGGCATTGGAAAGAAGCACAGGCCCCAATCGCCCCACCATCCGGCTCATGGAAAGAGGACTGCCAACAGCCTCTGGAGAAACCTCTTCAAACCCAATAGGGACAGGAAAACTGGTGATAGGAGGTGGGAGGGGCAATTTAACCTCTTTGTGTTTCCCGCCCCTATTAGGGCCCAAGGAGGCTCAAACCTTAGACTGACCCATATTAGATCCTAAAAAGGCTCAGACCTTAGCCTGCCCCATATTAGATTCCGGGGAGGCTCAGACCTTAGACTGAGTCATACTAAATCCCAGGGTGACTCAGACCTTACACTGACCCATATTAAATCCCAGGGAGGCTCTGACCTTTGACTGACCCATATTAGATCCCAGGGAGGCTCTGACCTTTGACTGACCCATATTAGATCCCAGGGAGGCTCTGACCTTTGACTGACCCATATTAGATCCCAGGGAGGTTCAGACCTTAGAATGAGCCATACTAGATCCCAGGGAGACTCAGACCTTAGACTGACGCATATTAAATCCCAGGAAGGCTCAGACCTTTGACTGACCTATATTAGATCCCACGGAGGCTCAAACTTTAGACTGACCTATTATTAGATCCCAGGGAAGCTCGAACCTTAAGGCCCGTTACACGGCACGACATTGGAACGATGTCAGCAACGATCTCGAGGGTGCGCCGTCGTTACAGACATCGTTTTGACATTGATGGTGAGATGCCACATGTCTAGATATCATGGCTGACTCACCAACGATGTTGTGAGCAGAAATCGTTCGCACAACCCAGTGAACGATACCTGCTCATTGCTGTGAATGGGCGAAGTCGTAAACGACATCGTAAGTGTAGTGTCAAACACAACGATATACCAGGTTGGCTGATCGTTGAACATGTTCTCAAACCTGCGAACAACAATCCAACGATTTATCGTTACAACTTTGCAGAGTCACACGCAACGAGGTTGTGACGATGTCGCTGGAACGACTCCAAACCCGTGACGTATCTGCGATGTTGTTAATGATGTCATGCCGTGTAACGGGGCTTTTAGACTGACCCTTATTAGATCCCAGGGAGGCTCAGACCTTAGCCTGACCCATATTAGATCCCAGGGAGGCTCAAACCTTAGATTGACCCATATTAGATCCCAGGTAGGTTCAAGCTTTAGACTGACCCATATTAGATCCCAGGGAGGCTCAAGCCTTAGACTCACCCATATTAGATCCCAGGGAGGCTAAAGCCTTAGACTGACCCATATTAGATCCCAGGGAAGGCTCAAGCCTTAGACTGACAAATATTACATCCCAGGGAGGCTCAAACCTTAGACTGAACCATATTAGATCCCAGGGAGGCTCAAGCTTTAGACTGACCCATATTAGATCCCAGGAGGCTCAAGCCTTAGACTGACCCATATTAGATCCCAGGGAGGCTCAAACCTTATACTGACCCATATTAGATCCCAGGGAGGCTAAAGCCTTAGACTCACCCATATTAGATCCCAGGGAGGCTCAAACCTTAGACTGACCCATATTAGATCCCAGGGAGGCTCAAACCTTAGACTGACCCATATTAGATCCCAGGGAGGCTCAAACCTTAGACTGACCCATATTAGATCCCAGGGAGGCTCAAGCCTTAGACTGACCCATATTAGATCCCAGGTAGGTTCAAGCCTTAGACTGACCCATATTAGATCCCAGCGAGGCTCAAGCCTTAGACTGACCCATATTAGATCCCAGGTAGGCTCAAACCTTAGACTGACGCATATTAGATCCCAGGGAGGCTCAAGACTTAGACTGACCCATATTAGATCCCACGGAGGCTCAAGCCTTAGACTGACCCATATTAGATCCAGGGTAGGCTCAAAACTTAGACTGACCCATATTAGATCCTAGGGAGGCTCAAACCTTAGACTGACCCATTTTAGATCCCAGGGAGGCTCAAACCTTAGACTGACCCATATTAGATCCCAGGGAGGCTCAAGCCTTAGACTGACCCATATTAGATCCCAGGTAGGTTCAAGCCTTAGACTGACCCATATTAGATCCCAGTGAGGCTCAAGCCTTAGACTGACCCATATTAGATCCCAGGGAGGCTCAAGCCTTAGACTGACCCATATTAGATCCCAGGGAGGCTCAAGCCTTAGACTGACCCATATTAGATCCCAGGTAGGCTCAAACCTTAGACTGACCCATATTAGATCCCAGGGAGGCTCAAGCCTTAGACTGACCCATATTAGATCCCAGGGAGGCTCAAACCTTAGACTGACCCATATTAGATCCCAGGGAGGCTCAAGCCTTAGACTGACCCATATTAGATCCCAGGGAGGCTCAAGCCTTAGACTGACCCATATTAGATCCCAGGTAGGCTCAAACCTTAGACTGACCCATATTAGATCCCAGGTAGGCTCAAACCTTAGACTGACCCATATTAGATCCCAGGGAGGCTCAAACCTTAGACTGACCCATATTAGATCCCAGGGAGGCTCAAACCTTAGACTGACCCCTATTAGATCCCAGGGAGGCTCAAGCCTTAGACTGACCCATATTAGATCCTAGGGAGGCTCAAACCTTAGACAGACCCATATTAGATCCCAGGTAGGCTCAAACCTTAGACTGACCCATATTAGATCCCAGGGAGGCTCAAGCCTTAGACTGACCCATATTAGATCCCAGGGAGGCTCAAGCCTTAGACTGACCCATATTAGATCCCAGGTAGGTTCAAGCCTTAGACTGACCCATATTAGATCCCAGTGAGGCTCAAGCCTTAGACTGACCCATATTAGATCCCAGGGAGGTTCAAACCTTAGACTGACCCATATTAGATCCCAGGGAGGCTCAAGCCTTAGACTGACCCATATTAGAGCCCAGGGAGGCTCAAGCCTTAGACTGACCCATATTAGATCCCAGGGAGGCTCAAGCCTTAGACTGACCCATATTAGATCCCAGTGAGGCTCAAGCCTTAGACTGAGGCTGGGGTCACACACACAGATATCTGGGCAGATATTGTTCACAGATCTCTGGTTGAAGTGAAATCATGGACAAATTGATCCATTTTGTGGCCATATACAAATAGACCAATTTGTCCATGATTTCACTTCAACCAGAGATCTGTGAACAATATCTGCACAGATATCTGTGTGTGTGACCCCAGCCTGACCCATATTAGATCCCAGGGAGGTTCAAACCTTAAACTGACCCATATTAGATCCCAGGGAGGCTCAAGCCTTAGACTGACCCATATTAGATCCCAGGGAGGCTCAAACCTTAGACTGACCCATATTAGATCCCAGGGAGGCTCAAGCCTTAGACTGACCCATATTAGATCCCAGGGAGGCTCAAACCTTAGACTGACCCATATTAGATCCCAGGTAGGCTCAAAACTTAGACAGAGCCATATTAGATCCTAGGTAGGCTCAAACCTTAGACTGACCCATATTAGATCCCAGGTAGGCTCAAACCTTAGACTGACCCATATTAGATCCCAGGGAGGCTCAACCCTTAGACTGACCCATATTAGATCCCAGGGAGGCTCAAACCTTAGACTGACCCATATTAGATCCCAGGGAGGCTCAAGCCTTAGACTGACCCATATTAGATCCCAGGGAGGCTCAAGCCTTAGACTGAGCCATATTAGATCCCAGGTAGGCTCAAACCTTAGACTGACCCATATTAGATCCCAGGGAGGCTTAAGCCTTAGATTGACCCATATTAGATCCCAGGGAGGCTCAAACCTTAGACTGACCCATATTAGATCCCAGGGAGGCTCAAGCCTTAGACTGACCCATATTAGATCCCAGGGAGGCTCAAGCCTTAGACTGAGCCATATTAGATCCCAGGTAGGCTCAAACCTTAGACTGACCCATATTAGATCCCAGGAGGGGCTTAAGCCTTAGGGTAAGTGCACATCTGACGTTTGTGCATCTCTGCAGAACGTCCAAAAACCTGGGTTTTTTTTAGCAGAAACTGAGTTTTCTGTGCTCAGCAGTGTCCCTCGTTTTTTGCTCGTTTTCCGCCGGGTTTTCCAGCGTTTTTCTCGGCGTTTTTGAAAACTGAGTTTTTAGTGCACTTGTTCAGCTGAAACCGGTGGAAAAACGGAGGAAAGAAGTCACTTGCTCTATTTTTGGAAAACGGTGATAAAACTCAGTTTTGACTGAGAAAACTCAGTTTTGACTGAAAACGACCAGAAGAAAAACGTTCTAGTGAAGACAGAGTTTTCTAAAATCCATTGACTAGCATGTTAATCCAACCGGAGGATAGGATTAACATAAATTAACATAAAACTGAGCGGAAAACGCCGACGGAAAACGTCCAAAAGCAGCCCACAAAACGACTGATGTGCACTTACCCTTAGACTGACCCATATTAGATCCCAGGGAGGCTCAAGCCTTAGACTGACCCATATTAGATCCCAGGGAGGCTCAAGCCTTAGACTGAGCCATATTAGATCCCAGGTAGGCTCAAACCTTAGACTGACCCATATTAGATCCCAGGGAGGCTTAAGCCTTAGACTGACCCATATTAGATCCCAGGGAGGCTCAAACCTTAGACTGACCCATATTAGATCCCAGGGAGGCTCAAGCCTTAGACTGACCCATATTAGATCCAGGGAGGCTCAAACCTTAGACTGACCCATATTAGATCCCAGGTAGGCTCAAACCTTAGACTGACAAATATTACATCCCAGGTAGGCTCAAACCTTAGACTGACCCATATTAGATCCCAGGGAGGCTTAAGCCTTAGACTGACCCATATTAGATCCCAGGGAGGCTCAAACCTTAGACTGACCCATATTAGATCCCAGGGAGGCTCAAGCCTTAGACTGACCCATATTAGATCCCAGGGAGGCTCAAACCTTAGACTGACCCATATTAGATCCCAGGTAGGCTCAAACCTTAGACTGACAAATATTACATCCCAGGGAGGCTCAAGCCTTAGACTGACCCATATTAGATCCCAGGGAGGCTCAAGCCTTAGACTGACCCATATTAGATCCCAGGGAGGCTCAAGCCTTAGACTGAGCCATATTAGATCCCAGGTAGGCTCAAACCTTAGACTGACCCATATTAGATCCCAGGGAGGCTTAAGCCTTAGACTGACCCATATTAGATCCCAGGGAGGCTCAAACCTTAGACTGACCCATATTAGATCCCAGGGAGGCTCAAGCCTTAGACTGACCCATATTAGAACCCAGGGAGGCTCAAACCTTAGACTGACCCATATTAGATCCCAGGTAGGCTCAAACCTTAGACTGACCAAATATTACATCCCAGGTAGGCTCAAACCTTAGACTGACCCATATTAGATCCCAGGGAGGCTCAAGCCTTAGACTGAACCATATTAGATCCCAGGGAGGCTCAAACCTGAGACTGACCCATATTAGATCCCAGGTAGGCTCAAACCTTAGACTGACAAATATTACATCCCAGGTAGGCTCAAACCTTAGACTGACCCATATTAGATCCCAGGGAGGCTTAAGCCTTAGACTGACCCATATTAGATCCCAGGAGGCTCAAACCTTAGACTGACCCATATTAGATCCCAGGGAGGCTGAAGCCTTAGACTGACCCATATTAGATCCCAGGAGGCTCAAACCTTAGACTGACCCATATTAGATCCCAGGTAGGCTCAAACCTTAGACTGACCCATATTAGATCCCAGGGAGGCTCAACCTTAGACTGACCCATATTAGATCCCAGGGAGGCTCAAACCTTAGACTGAGCCCATATTAGATCCCAGGGAGGCTCAAACCTTAGACTGACAATATTACATCCCAGGTAGGCTCAAACCTTAGACTGACCCATATTAGATCCCAGGGAGGCTTAAGCCTTAGACTGACCCATATTAGATCCCAGGGAGGCTCAAGCCTTAGACTGACCATATTAGATCCCAGGGAGGCTCAAGCCTTAGACTGACCCATATTAGATCCCAGGGAGCTCAAACCTTAGACTGACCCATATTAGATCCCAGGGAGGCTCAAGCCTTAGACTGACCCATATTAGATCCCAGGTAGGCTCAACCTTAGACTGACCCATATTAGATCCCAGGGAGGCTCAAGCCTTAGACTGACCCATATTAGATCCCAGGGAGGCTCAAACCTTAGACTGACCCATATTAGATCCCAGGGAGGCTCAAGCCTTAGACTGACCCATATTAGATCCCAGGGAGGCTCAAGCCTTAGACTGACCCATATTAGATCCCAGGTAGGCTCAAACCTTAGACTGACCCATATTAGATCCCAGGTAGGCTCAACCTTAGACTGACCCATATTAGATCCCAGGGAGGCTCAAACCTTAGACTGACCATATTAGATCCCAGGGAGGCTTAAGACCTTAGACTGACCCATATTAGATCCCAGGAGGCTCAAACCTTAGACTGACCCATATTAGATCCCAGGGAGGCTGAAGCCTTAGACTGACCCATATTAGATCCCAGGGAGGCTCAAACCTTAGACTGACCCATATTAGATCCCAGGTAGGCTCAAACCTTAGACTGACCCATATTAGATCCCAGGGAGGCTCTAACCTTAGACTGACCCATATTAGATCCCAGGGAGGCTCAAACCTTAGACTGAGCCCATATTAGATCCCAGGAGGCTCAACCTTAGACTGACCCATATTAGATCCCAGGTAAGCTTCCAAACCCTTAGCACTGAGACCATATTAGATCCCAGGTAGGCTCAAACCTTAGACTGACCCATATTAGATCCCAGGAGGCTCAAACCTTAGACTGACCCATATTAGATCCCAGGAGGCTTAATAGAGACCTTTCGATAATGACTGACCCATATTAGATCCCAGGGAGGCTCAAACCTTAGACTGACCCATATTAGATCCCAGGGAGGCTCAAGCCTTAGACTGACCCATATTAGATCCCAGGGAGGCTCAAACCTTAGACTGACCCATATTAGATCCCAGGTAGGCTCAAACCTTAGACTGACCCATATTAGATCCCAGGGAGGCTCAAACCCTTAGACTGACCCATATTAGATCCCAGGGAGGCTCAAACCTTAGACTGACCCATATTAGATTCCAGGGAGGCTCAAACCTTAGACTGACCCATATTAGATTCCCAGGGAGGCTCAAGCCTTAGACTGAGCCATATTAGATCCCAGGGAGGCTCAAACCTTAGACTGACAAATATTACATCCCAGGTAGGCTCAAACCTTAGCTGACCAATTAGGATTCCCAGGGAGGCTTAAGCCTTAGACTGACCCATATTAGATCCCAGGGAGGCTCAAGCCTTAGACTGACCCATATTAGATCCCAGGGAGGCTCAAGCCTTAGACTGACCCATATTAGATCCCAGGGAGGCTCAAACCTTAGACTGACCCATATTAGATCCCAGGTAGGCTCAAGCCTTAGACTGACCCATATTAGATCCCAGGGAGGCTCAAACCTTAGACTGACCCATATTAGATCCCAGGGAGGCTCAAGCCTTAGACTGACCCATATTAGATCCCAGGGAGGCTCACAGAACTCATCACTTCAAACTGGGGATTTGGACAGAAGAAACGTGAAAAGTGGCAGAACGTTCAATGAAGGCTCATTATCTGCACTGTGGAATGAGATAAAAGCAGTCACTGTCTATTCCTGGCACAGTGACGCTCAGGGCTGCCCCACACAGCGCCCTCACTGGGGTGGATGATCTGCACTGCAGGACATTTGACCTACTCCAGAAGGAACCACGTGACCTCCTCTGTCAGCAGCCTGGAAGATGACTCCTCCCACACATGTGACTGATCACATGGTCATTACATCATCAAAGGTCCTTTAGCCGGCAGCGCACGTGATCAGGGTGTCACCACGTGATTGGTCGCCCACTGTGTGTATCAAACCGACTGCAGTTTCACCGGAGGAGGCTGCTGGGTCTCTCCAACCTTCATTCAGAGATCAGCGCTTTGGAGTAAGCGGAAGTGACCTGAATCCACCAATCACAGCTCGGCTCATGGGCGTGTCTGAACGGTGTTCACCACCTATCACAGTGTTCCCAGGGCGGGGAGCACCGGCCGGTGAAGCAGTGCAGCAGGAGGTGACAGGTAGTGTTCGTGCACTCTCTCTGGGTCAGGATGAATGAGCTCACGTGTCTACCGTGTGTGTCCGGAAGGTGGCAGCAGTGAGTGCAGGAGCGGATGTTCTATGTGCAGCCCTGTGCTTGTTATACATAGGGGGTCCTAGCCTAATAGCCATATCCTCTGCCTGCTGGCCACAGTGTCCTGTTCGCACCCACTGCTGGGTAACAACCACTATTCCTTCTATTGGTATCTTAGTGTGAATGAAGGGTCTGATTGTCACAAGTGTGTGTAAACCAGTAGGGATTGTTCTAAATCTTCTATAACAATGTATACACTGTTGGCTGGGCCCAATACAGGGTGATGCGGGCTCTGTGCCAGGATGAAAGTGAAGATGAGCCATTGTTTGGTCACTGATCACATATCCTATAGGACAGTGATGGCGAACTCCAGGCCTCGAGTGCCGCACACAGTGCAGGTTTTCAGGATTTCCTCAGCATTGCACAGAGATTGGAATCATTACCTGTGCAGGTGATTCAATTATCATCTGTGCAATATAAGGAAATCCTGAAAACCTGCACTGTTGGCGGGCCTCGAGGCCTGGAGTTCGCCATCACTGCTATAGGACATGGTGCTACCAGACAGACTGCTGGGAGAACATTGCTGCGTTTTACAGTGGCGGAGGAAGGAGCAACGTTGGTTTAATTAAGGCTGGTTTCACACCACCATTTATTGGAAACAGGAGGATGCAGGTAAAACCCTCAGAATATCCCGCAATGACAAACTGGATGCTTCTGCACTGGTCCGGTTCAATAGAGCCCTATTGTAACTTAACCCGCATTGCCCCAGACCCGGGTGTTCACGGTATGGTCATGGAGACCAAAATTGCACCAAAATGTATCTGTGGTCTCCGTGCAAAAACCTTGGACACCCGGATCAGGGGGATCCGTAAAGAACTGGATGTGTCCACAAGGTCCTGCAGTGCCATTGAAAGTCAATGGGGCTCAAATAGATGCATCCAGTTTAAAGGGAGCCAGTCACCAGGTTTCAGCCATCCCACCAGAGAGCAGCATAATGTAGAGACAGAGACCCTGATTCCAGTGATGTGTCACTTACTGAGTTGTTTGCTGTCATTTTGATAAAATTAGTGTTTTCTCTGCTGCAGATTTAGCAGTCTTTGAATATGGCAGCAGGCCACGTAGACTGCTAATGACAATCTCCAGCTGATTAAACAGTGATTTTATCAGAACTACACTGAGCTACCTAGTAAGTGACATATCACTGGAATCAGGATCTCGGGTGCTATAATGTACTACTCTCAGATTAGGTACCAAAAACTTGGCGACAGGTTCCCTTTAAGCTGGATTCACACTAATACTGAAAAACAGCAGTGTGAAGCCGGCCTAAAGGTACCTTTACATGTCGCAACATTGCATGCAATTTCACTTGCAATTTACTGGTTGCAGTGAAATCCTGGACACATTGTTCCATTTTGTGGCTGTGTACAAATAGAACAATGTGTCCATGATTTCACTGCAACCAGTAAGTTGCAAGTGAAATTGCATGCAATGTTGCGACGTGTAAAGGGGCCCTAAGGGTACCTTTACACACGGCTACATTTGTAGCTTGTCACCAGGTAACTTACTGGTTGCAGTGAAATCATGGAGAGATTATTCCATTTGTACACAGCAACAAGATAAAACCTTGTCTCCATGATTTCACTGCAACCAGTAAGTTACCTGGTGACAAGCTACAAATGTAGCCGTGTGTAAAGGTACCCTCAGAGATGAAGATCTGCAACTGGTCACTGTTTGATGCCAATAGGGCAGCATTCACACTGCCCCGCAGCTTCTCAGTGAACCATACATCGCTTTGTAAGACCATCTGTCTTGGCCATTGAAATATATGGGGATCTGCATACAAGACATTGCATACACAAATCCTTCCACTCCAGAGTTCTGTTTGAATTTCTCTTATAACTGAATCAATGCCTAAACAAAAGTTCAGTCAGTGGAAAAAAATGAGAGAGAAAAATTTATGAAACTAGAACGACACCAGGAAAAATCAATCTGGTTTATCAGGATGTAAAAATGGGTACGGAGGTGTAAATGTAGCCCAAACCTGGAGCCTTTTTTTTTCCTACTGTGGATTTAGCAGTGGAAATGTCATGTGAGAACTTACTTAAAGGGAACCTGACCCCTCCAAATCACCCCCAACCCTATGAATACCTGTCCCTGCACCCTCAGGCATCCTTTCTACCAGTCCTTTTGTGTAAAAAATGAGTGGGGCAACATTGAGAGAAAGACCGTTACACACTTACAATTCTGCAACTTCTCCTGAACAGGTCGCACAGGGCGTTCCCTGTGCGATCCTAAGCTCGCCTGAGCCGCTCATTATTACACGCCGATGGTCGTGATAAATAATCCTAGTCCTCCTCGCTCTGCAGTATGGGCGTAATAGCCGGTGTGACGCTATTTGCGTCACATCCGGTCAAGGTGACGTCGGTACTGTAATATATTGGTTTTTTTGCTTGTACCTTAACATTGGTGATGCCAGTCCCTTCCTTATATAATATTAGACTTTTTTTTGGACTGTGTTCCCTTCCCCCGCCCTGTAGCTTCGCCTGTTCTTCCATTTTGCTGTAGCCCTGGTCCTGAGACACACCATCCCAGCTGATTTTAATTGCATCCACAGGCTTATAAACCCATTCAAGCAGTAGTACACAGCACAGGGTGTTAGCATAGGACCCGGTAAGATGAGAGCACTTTGG
This sequence comes from Allobates femoralis, assembly GCA_033576535.1. Lineage (NCBI taxonomy): Eukaryota > Metazoa > Chordata > Amphibia > Anura > Aromobatidae > Allobates > Allobates femoralis. The sequence continues at coordinate 572,890,060 of JARQOC010000003.1, forward strand.
CGTAGTTATCGGGCTCTTCACAGTGGCGCCAATGTTGAAGCTAAGTCTCTCATTTCTTTTTTTCCAGTGCAGTATTTACTGTGATCCTATTTCATATATCCCCTTTAGCTGTACATATAGCCCTGTGTTTCATTGTTATCCCCTAGTCATTAGCCATTAGCTCTTCCACATTCATATTATGTTTAGTGTTGCAGCAATTTCTCTTTTTGTAATATATTGTTTTTTTTGCTTGCACCTTAACATTGGTGATGCCAGACCCTTCCTTATGTAATACTAGATGGGTGCCCGATGCACAATGCATCGGGATTCTAGCAGAGCGAGTCTCTGACTCGCAATGGCCGCTTCGCGGCCAATGCTTCGCGCTGCTAAGGCGACTCGCCATGCCCGCTGCACGGGCATAGCGAGTCGCCTTAGAACTGCTCGCAATGGCCGCTTCGCGGCCAATGCTTCGCGCCGCTAAGGCGACTCGCCATGCCCGCTGCGCGGGCATAGCGAGTCGCCTTAGAGCTGCTCGCAATGGCCGCTGCGCGGCCAATGCTTCGTTCGTATCCACATGACCACAGCGAGTCGCATGCGAGTGTGGTGCGCGAAATCCATTCGTGATTATATAATAGATTGGTCTTTTTGTCAATGTTATAGCACACATTTTTTTACAGAAAAGGACCACTAATAATGATATCTCATGGTGCAGGGACAGGTATTCATGGGGTTGAGGGTGATTTGGAGGGGTCAGGTTCCCTTTAAAGGGCATTCTCATATTTGAAAGTTATCCCCTATGCATTAGTTCATGTGTATTGACGCGTCATTCATTCTTTATGGTACCACCAGACATAGTCGAGCGCTGCACTCAACTGGACTTCAGCACTACCTTAAGAATGAATGGAGCAGCAGTGGTGTGTGTGATCATCCACCTCAGCATTCAAATAGTGCACATCATAGCCCTGATTCTCAAGTTCTGTGGGAGTACCAGCAATCGGACCCCCAGTGATTAGAAAGCTATCATAGGGGACAACTTTCAGACTCAAGAATACCCTTTTAAAAGGATTATCCAGGACTTATTTTTTTGTTATTTAGGTTTGAGAACTAATAGACAGGTAGTTGCTAACTACCTGTCTGTTCTGTCCGACAAAGATCTCTACCAGCACAGAGCAGTTAAGGTACCTTTACACGCGGCAACCTTTCTAGGAATTTCACTGGCAACTTACTGGTTGCAGTGAAATCATGGACACATTGTTTCATTTGTACACAGCAACAAGATAGAACAATGTGTCCATGATTTCACTGCAACCAGTAAGTTGCCAGTGAAATTCCTAGAAAAGTTGCCGCGTGTAAAGGTACCTTTAGACCTTTCCTGTTTCACAGTCTATGGCAGGGGTCTCAAACACGCGGCCCGAGGGCCGCATGCGGCCCCTGGGGCTTCACTATGCGGCCCGCGGCACCTTGGACAACTTAATGATGCATCGCCCCAGTGCAGTGGAACACTGCAATCCCTGCTGTGTGATGACTTCCGTTTGCGGCACTAACAAGCTCTGCCACTCAGTAAGATCAATGCAAGCTGCCAGCCAATGAGAGGCCCGCAGCTGACAGCAGAATATGGCGTCACCTGTGGGCCTCTGGCTGGCAGATTGCATTTATCTTGCAGAGCAACAGAGCTTGCCTGAGTGGCGGCTGGAGGAAGTCATAGCACAGCGGAGGCCGGAAGTCAGTACAGTGGGGACCGCGGCGGCCCCCTGCACTGCAGCGATGCATCATTAAAGTGAGAAAAGTGTGAGTGAGTGTGTGAGGGTGAGTGTGTGAGTGTATGTGAGTGAGGATATGTGTATAAGAAAGTGTGTGTGAGGGTGTGTGTGTGAGTGTATGTGAGTAAGGATGTGTGTATGTGTGTGTGAGAGTGCGTATGAGAATGTGTTAGTGTGTGTGTGTGTGAGAGTGTGTATGAGAATGTGTTAGTGTGGGTATGTGTGTGTGTGTGGGTTTGTGTGTGAGAGTGTGAATGAGTGTGTATGTGAGTGTGTAAAAAGAAGGTAAAACAGGATGGGGGGGCATCACTATAAAAGTAGATCAGGATGGGGGACATCACTACAAAAGGGGATCAGGATGGGGGACATCACTGCAAAAGGAGCTCAGGATGGGGGACATCACTTGAAAAGGGGATCAGGATGGAGAGCATCAGTAGAAAATGGGATCAGGATGGGGGTCATCACTAGAAAAGGGGATCAGGATGGGGTACATCACTAGAAAAGGGGATCAGGATGGAGAGCATCAGTAGAAAATGGGATCAGGATGGGGGGCATCACTAGAAAAAGGGATCAGGATGGGGGTCATCACTAGAAAAGGGGATCAGGATGGGGTACATCACTAGAAAAGGGGATCAGGACGGGGGACATCAGTAGAAAAAGACATTACTACAGGATGGGGACATTACTACAAGAAAGGGATCAGGATTTGTACTTTACTACATTGAGCAAAAAATTCTGATATTACTAAAAAGATCACTTAATCCTACGAGGGATGTGGCCCCCCGCTATAAATGTTTCTCTATGTGCGGCCCACCAGCCCAGCCGAGTTTGAGACCCCTGGTCTATGGCATCTGCTGATGTCAAATTGACAGAGCAGCAGCTTCTCTTCCGCACTGCTCTGTTGGTGGGGCGTGACTGCCGATGTCATGCTGATTGATCAGCGATTAATTCATACTAGGTGATGTCACTACTCATTTCCTCCCATTTTCTCTTTACATTGAACTTTGCCCAGATGAGAGGATGCTCATCAAATGTTTATATATAATTCATTAAGGTCTGAGTCAAACTAAAGACCAAAAGAATAAATGCTGGTGTGGAGATACTGGGGTCAGTGGGTGCTCTCATCTGCTGGCCTGGCCGCCTTTATAAAGACCACATGGACCAAGGCTCATCCCAGATGAACGCCCAAACTCCTTAACTATGGGTGGAACACTACTCAGACAACCCAGAGGGAGGGAACTACATAATGGTAAGACTTTTATAGGATCCCCAACCGTCAAAGGCATATAACACATACCAAGCAAAACACACAATGTAACAGGTAATAGAGTCTCACCCTTCCGCTGGCTCACCAGGGATTAGAATGTTTGTGCCTTCGGAGTTGAAAGGGCCACTTACTCCAATCCAGCAGCACCCCGCTTTCAGCGGGTAGCCACCGAGAGAGGAATAGCGGCAAGTTTAGGAAGCTGACCGAATACAGCAAAGTCTGTAGCCATGTGACCGAATTGTCCCAACCTTGGTATCTTCCATAAATAGTCTGATATTCCAGCCAAATCCTAGGTTGTGCTCCCACAGAAAATAATCCAGTCTTAGTGCTCCTCCAATCGGGCCAGAAGCTCCTAGATTGAGGCCATGCAGAGTATGAAACTCGATGTTATCCTGGCAGCCAGAACCGAAATTCCTAGGCTGAAGTTATGGTCTTCCAATTGAGACCATAGCCCCTAGATTGAAGCCATGTACCATATGAATAACTGGTGAATGAAGCAGGCCCCCCTTATACTGTATATCCTGAGCACTTATGTCAGGGCATTGTGGTCTTCCAGGATTGGTGGCATAAATCTGTTTTCTTATTGGTTGGCATTTCACTCCAATATCTGCATAATTCTCCTTTGAGTGATGACTGAGTCTCTGACAGAGGGGGTGAGGTAATTTACATTAAATTAGCAATAGACATACCATATATACTCGAGTATAAGCCGAGTTTTTCAGCACAAAAATTGTGCTGAAAAGTGCCCCCTCGGCTTATATTCAAGTCAATGGTCCTGGCTGAGTGTGGGGGGTGGTGTCTGGGGGCCGGAGGAGGCAGGGGGAGGCTGTACAGCGAGCGGCCGGTCACGTGGGGCCGCTCATTAGTGCAATGCAATATGCACTGCATCCCCCTGTCCATCAGCGGCAGGGGGAGCAGTGCATATTACATTGCACTGTGTATGCCCCCCCCCCCAATTCAGGTTACTGCCCCCATCCTGCCGCACACCTTAAAATAACAAAGCATTCATTCTCATCCTCCGTCGCTATGTCACTACTGCGTCCTCCGGTCCCTGCTTCATCTTACTTTCGCCGGCGTCATGTGACCGGCGCAGCAGCGATGACGTCATCGCTGCTGCGCTGGTCATGGCAATAGAAGCCGGCGAAAGCAGGAAGAAGCAGGGACCGGAGGACGCAGCAGTGACATAGCGACGGAGGGTGAGAATGAATGCTTTGTTATTTTAAGGCGTGCGGCAGCATGGGGGGCAGTGACCTGTGATGTATACCACTAATGGGGGGCCTTTATACCACTGATGGGGGGCCTGTATACCACTGATGGGGGGGCCTGTATACCACTGATGGGGGGGCCTGTATACCACTGATGGGGGGGCCTGTATACCACTGATGGGGGGGCCTGTATACCACTGATGGGGGGGCCTGTATACCACTGATGGGGGGGCCTGTATACCACTGATGGGGGGGCCTGTATACCACTGATGGGGGGCCTGTATACCACTGATGGGGGGCCTGTATACCACTGATGGGGGGCCTGTATACCACTGATGGGGGGGGGGCCTGTATACCACTGTTGGGGGCCTGTATACCACTGTTGGGGGCCTGTATACCACTGTTGGGGGCCTGTATACCACTGTTGGGGGCCTGTATACCACTGATGGGGGCCTGTATACCACTGATGGGGGGCCTGTATACCACTGATGGGGGGGGGGGGGGCGGCCTGTATACCACTGATGGGGGGGGGGAGGGCGCTGTATACCACTGATGGGGGGGGTGGGGGGCCTGTATACCACTGATTGGGGGAGGGGGGCCTGTATACCACTGATGGGGGGGGGCCTGTATACCACTGATGGGCTGTATACCACTGATGGGGGGGGGGGGGGGGCGGCCTGTATACCACTGATGGGGGGGGGGGGCCTGTATACCATGATGGGGGGGGGGGGGGGCCTGTATACCACTGATGGGGGGGGCCTGTATACCACTGATGGGGGGGGCCTGTATACCACTGATGGGGGGGGGGGGGGCCTGTATACCACTGTTGGGGGCCTGTATACACTGATGGGGGGGGTGGGGGGGCCTGTATACCACTGATGGGGGGGGGTGGGTGGGGGGGGGGGGGCTGGGGGGCCTGTATACCACTGATGGGGGGGGGGGTGCCTGTATACCACTGATGGGGGGGGGGGGGCTGTATACCACTGATGGGGGGGGGGGGGGCTCGTATACCAGTGAAGAGGGTGCAATATACCAGTGATGGGAAACCATTTACCATGATGAGAGTCTGCTTCATTTCTCACCCTAAGCTTATACGCGAGTCAATACATTTCCCTAGATTTGGAGGGTAAAATTAGGGGCCTCGGCTTATACTTGGGTCGGCTTATACTCGAGTATATACGGTACTCGGTCAATAAAAGGCTCTGAATCATCTGGCAAGAAACAATGTCTTAGCAAACATGAGATAACTAAAGACCTATATGTCTGGCCAAATTAGGAAAATTTAACCCACATCATGCACTGTAAAAGGCTGTGTTTACCACCACATCCAGTTTCATGGAAAAATAGGATCAAAGCAAATACTGTATATCCAGCCATGCCTTTCGTGCTCATTTTGATGCTAGTAAATGATTATGAAAAGTCAGAGGTAAGCAAGAGAAGCCCCACTCACTACTGGCAATTTCGGTCAATTGCACTTTGTTTTTGTCACAAAATTGCAGATAGTGACGTCGGTAAAATGAGCAAGAGCGGTTTCATGTGGAAACACGCTTCTTTGAACACTCACCGGTGTAAGCCTGAAGAAGCCTGTATTCATGCGAAACAGCTGTTGCTTATTCTACTGATGTCTCTGTCTGCAATTCTGTGACAAAAATAAAGCACATTTTACTGAACTTACCAGTGATGAGTGCCACTCTTTTTGCTTTTCTCTGTATTTTGTGAGTCAGACTATTAAAACGTATGTCAATGTAAGGCCGGAGTCACACTCAGGCCCGGCGCCAGCACCTGGCATACCCGGGCATGTGTCGGGGCCCTGACGAAGTGAGAGGGCCCACAACTTTCTGTGAGTGGAAGCAGTGAAAGACCGCTCACATACAGCTGCCGTCTTTCTCTCTCCTGCTCTGCACCGATCTATGTGATCGGTACACAGCAGGAGAGAAAGCCCCGGGAGCTGAACTGAGGCTGAAGGACCCTTGAAGTTCAGTCATGTGACTGATAACATGACTAAAATCAAGGTCCTAGAAGAACCTGCATCAGCTCAATTTCTGCAGCCTCTGCGCAGCTCCTAGTGGCTTCTCTCTCCTGCTGGGCACCGATCAAGAAAAGCTGGATGATATCTGTGTGTATGTATGTGTGTATCTGTATGTGCATGTATTGTCAGCAGAGCTGAGTATATAGTGTCCATGCAGCAGAGCTGTTTATCTGTATGTCCATGTAACACAGCTGTGTGTTTGTATGTGCATGTAGCAGAGCTGTGTGTGTTTATATGTGCATGTACTGTACACGTGAGCAGAGCTGTGTGTTTGTATGTGCATGTAACAGAGCTTTGTGTTTGTTTGTATGTGCATGTATTGTACATGTAGCAGAGCTGGGTATGTAGTGTTCATGTACCAGAGCTTTACGTGTCTGTATGGGCATGTAGCAGTGCTGTGTGTGAGTGTTAAAGGGGCCCACTGAGTCTCTTTTGCCCGGGGCCCACAAAAATCTGGAGCCGGCACTGGTCACACTGGCATGTGTCTCACACTAGTGCAATGCCAGGCATATTGCGTGACAACCACTTCATACTATACACTACCGTTCAAACGTTTGGGGTCACCCAGACAATTTTGTGGCCACTCCATTACAGATAGAATATCAGCTGCCTGCTTCTTCCCTAAATAATTCATGCATAATTTGGAGGTGTGCTTTGGGTCATTGCCCTGTTGTAGGATGAAATTGGCTCCAATCAAGCGCTGTCCACAGGGTATGGCATGGCATTGCAAAATGGAGTAATAGCCTTCCTTATTCAAAATCCCTTTTACCTTGTACAAATCTCCCACTTAAAAGCAACCCCGGACCATCACATTACCTCCACCATGCTTGACAGAGCTTCAGGTACTCTTCCAGCATCTTTTCAGTTGTTCTGCATCTCACAAATGTTCTTCTGTGTGATCCAAACACCTCAAGCTTTGATTGGAAAAATGTTTTATGGATAGACTAATCTTCCTCTGTCCAATGTTTGTGTTCTTTTGCGCATATTAATCTTTTCCCTTTATTAGCCAGTCTCAGATATGGCCTTTTCTTTGCCACTTTGCCCTGAAGGTCAGCATCCCAGAGTTGCCTCTTCACTGTAGACGTTGACAATGTCATTTTGCGGGAACTATTTAATGAAGCTGCCAGATGAGGAGCTGTGAGGCGTCGATTTCTCAAACTAGAGACTCTAATGTACTTGTCTTTTTGCTCAGTTGTGCAGCGGGGCCTCCCACTTCTCTTTCTACTCTGGTTAGAGCCTGTTTGTGCTCTCCTCTGAAGAGAGTAGTTCACACCGTTGTAGGAAATCTTCAGTTTCTTGGTAACTTCTCACATGTAATAGCCTTCTTTTCTAAGGACAAGAATAGACTGTCGAGTTTCACATGAAAGTTCTCTTTTTCTGGCCATTTTGAGAGTTTAATAGAACAAACAAATGTAATGCTCCAGACACAATGTACCATTAAAACTGGAGTGGTGGTTGTTGGAATTTGGCCTCTATACACCTATGTAGGTATTGCATTAAAAAGCAGACTTTACCGTAATAGTAATTTACCGCATTATCAATGTATAGAGTGTACTTCTAATTCGTTTAATGTTAGCTTGATTGAAAAGAAAATGTGTTTTTTCTTTCAAAAATAAGGAAATTTCTAAATGACCCCAAACATTTGAACGGCAGTGTAAATGTAGAAAAGTTGTCGGGTAAAACAAAAGGTCACTGAATACTAGACTTTATGTAAGTGAACAGCTGACCTGACACTGACATGATTTGGGCATAATGGCCAATTCTGAATTTACCAATGAAGGTGTAATTATTCTTTAAAGGGAATCTATCAGCAGGTTTTTCCTATGCAATTTGAGATCAGCATGATGTAGAGACAGAGAGCCTGATTCCAGGGATGTGTCACTTACTGGACTGCTTGGGGCAGTTTTGATAGAATACCTATTTTGTCTGCTGAAGATGTACGGTTTCAAAAAACCCCTTGTATTAATAAAAGGCCCTCCAAACAATATATACTTCATATAAAAACAACCCTGGAGTCAGGCCAAAATCAAAGTCAAAGTGTACTTTATTAAAAATGACAACATAAGTGCCGTAATAAAAGTGATGCCAGAACGGCACACAAGACAGGTGACCACATGAAATTATACACAATACATACTAGTGTACCAAACAAGTACTCTGCTGCCTGCACAAAACAGTAACCAATACAATGCTCCAGAACCTGGGTACATAACAGGCACGCATGCAAAATGTAAAATCAAGTGTCTGTTCATGGGTCCAAAGTGTTACCTGTCCGTGGCCGCAGCCCCCTTACACGTTTTGCAAGGCTTCTTCCGAGGAAGAAGCTGACCGACACCCTTACCTGACAGCTTCCTATGTACACTGTGCATTGTGAGCAAGCTGCTAATCAATGCTGGAGGTGGAGTTACACTGATTAGCCTGACTGGCCTCCTAGCCTAATAGGCCAGTCTACTAGTGTTAATCTTTTGCTGATAAAACAATGAATGTATTAAAACAATAGCACACAGTCTAGTAAGTGACGCATCACTGAAATCAGGCTCTGCTCTCCCATTATGCTGTTGTCATATTACATAGCAAAATACTGTTGGCAGATTCCGTTAAAAAAGTGTTTACCATTTCTCTGTGTAAGACCTGAGAACCTGATTGCTTCAACTGATTGTATGTATAGTTAACTTGTTGATATTTTGCAGGACAATGTGTGAGGTAGAACTGAGCACACGTGTGTACGTAAAGATGATTTTACATGCAGCCCGCTACCCACACAGCACAGTGAGCGGGGCTCTTCTGGGGCGCAGAACACCCGGCTGCCTTACATTATGTGACTGTGTGCCTATCAGTCACCAGCAGCCACTTGCGCTCAGCTTAGAGGTGGCGCTAACACAGGTACTTGGGTTTCTTTCTTATGTAATTTTCTTGGCTTTCTGTCAATGCTGTGTATAAAGAAAGTAGTAAGAAATATAGAATAAAGCACAGGCCTAATATGTGCAGCTGCATTATGGACTTTTGTTATGTGATATGCCATACCCTGTGTGCAGAATTATTAGGCAAATGAGTATTTTGATCACATGATACTTTTTGTGGTGTAATGACATCAACACCCTATATAAGGTGTGCTTAATTATTAGGCAACTTCCTTTCCTTAGGCAAAATGGGTTAGAAGAGAGATTTGACGGGCTCTGAAAAGTCCAAAATTGTGAGATGTCTTGCAGAGGGATGCAGCAGTCTTGAAATTGCCAAACATTTGAAGCGTGATCACCGAACAATCAAGCATTTCATGGCAAATAGCCAACAGGGTCGCAAGAAGCGTGTTGGGCAAAAAAGGCGTAAAATAACTGCCCATGAATTGAGGAAAATCAAGCATCAAGATGCCATTTGCCACCAGTTATGCCATATTTCAGAGCTGCAACGTTACTGGAGTATCAAAAAGCACAAGGTGTGCTATACTCAGGGACATGGCTAAGGTAAGAAAGGCTAAAAAAGATCACCTTTGAACAAGAAACATAAGGTAAAACGTCAAGACTGGGCCAAGAAATATCTTAAGACTGATTTTTCAAAGGTTTTATGGACTGATGAAATGAGAGTGACTCTTGATGGGCCAGAGGCTGGATCAGTAGAGGGCAGAGAGCTCCACTCCGACTCAGATGCCAGCAAGGTGGAGGTGGGGTACTGGTATGGGCTGGTATCATCAAAGATGAACTTGTGGGACCTTTTCAGGTTGAGGATGGAGTGAAGCTCAACTCCCGGACCTACTGCCAGTTTCTGGAAGACATCTTCTTCAAACAGTGGTACAGGAAGAAGTCAGTATTGTTCATGAAAAAAATGAATTTCATGCAGGACAATGCTCCATCACATGCATCCAACTACTCCACAGCGTGGCTGGCCAGTAAAGGTCTAAAAGAAGAAAAAATAATGACATGGCCCCATTGTTCACCTGATCTGAACCCTGTAGAGAACCTGTGGTCCCTCCTAAAATGTGAGATCTACAGGGAGGGAAAACAGTACACCTCTCGGAACAATGTCTCGGAGGCTGTGGTGGCTGCTGCACGCAATGTTGATCGTAAACAGATCAAGCAACTGATAGAATCTATGGATGGAAGGCTGTTGAGTGTCATCATAAAGAAAGGTGGCTATATTGGTCCCTAATATTTTGGGGTTTTGTTTTTGCACGTCAGAAATGTTTATTTCTATATTTTGTGCAGTTACATTGGTTTACCTGGTGAAAATAAACAAGTGAGATGAGAATATATTTGGTTTTATTGAGTTGCCTAATAATTCTGCATAGTAATAGTTACCTGCACAAAAAGATATCCTCCTAAGATAGCCAAATCTAAAAGAAAAAACACTCCAACTTCCAAAAATATTAAGCTTTCATATTTGAGTCTCTTGGGTTGACTGAGAACATACCGTATATACTCTTGTATAAGCCAACCCGTGTATAAGCCGACCCCCTCCTTGTGCCCCCAAAACCTGGGAAAACCTATTGACTCGTGTATAAGCCGAGGGTGGACCCCAGCACAGGTATACAGCAGCCTCCCCAGTGGTATATACAGGCCCCAGCAGTGTTACAGCAGCAGCCCCAGTGGTATATACAGCAGCAGCCCCAGTGGTATATACAGCAGCAGCCCCAGTGGTATATACAGCAGCAGCCCCAGTAGTAGTATACAGCAGCAGCAGCCCCAGTGGTAGTATACAGCAGCAGCAGCCCCAGTGGTAGTATACAGCAGCAGCAGCCCCAGTGGTAGTATACAGCAGCAGCAGCCCCAGTGGTAGTATACAGCAGCAGCAGCCCCAGTGGTATACAGCCCGCCCGCCCGCCACCCCCATCAGTATACAGGCACCCCCCATCAGTATCCAGGGCCCCCCTTGCTGCCGCAAACCTGTAAAGTAAGATCATTATACTTATCCCTGTGGCCGTCCCCACCTCTGCCATCGCGCTCTTCCGGGTCTTCATGCCTCTTCCGGCTTCTTCCGGCTTCCTCCTCTGGCGCACAGACAATGACGTAATTGCCTGCGCCCACCGGAGGAGAAAGCCGGAAGAAGCCGGAGGAGCGCGATGGCAGCGGCGGGGACGGCCACAGGGCTAAGTATAATGATCTTACTTTACAGGTTTGCGGCAGCAAGGGGGGGGGGCCCTGGATACTGATGGGGGGGGCGCCTGTATACTAATGGGGGTGGCGGGCGGGCGGCCCGTGCCGTATGACTCGCGTATAAGCCGAGGGAGGGACTTTTCAGCCCAATTTTTGGGCTAAAAAACTCGGCTTATACGCGAGTATATACGGTAGTTGTTGATCAATAATAAAAATAATCCTCTACAATACAACTTGCCTAATAATTCTGCACAAGGTGTATGGAGGCAGGAGGTTTTTCTGACTGATTCATTTGGTTTAATTTGTCAAAGTAGTAAATTATCATAAATTGAATTGCTGAGGTAATCATACAAGCGAAGAGACAACCATAGTCCTTATAGGCTATCCCTTGCTCCAGTCCTAACGATTACAAAACAAGTTACAGGAACACATACCTTTTTATAGGCAAAAAATGGACATTGGCATACACTGGGTGAATGGCGACCTAAGGACACATACAGCATAATCACCAAGGCCTAAGGATACATACAGCTGACATGCCCAGACACCAGGGCAATGGGGTACTCTGAACTGGGCCGGTCGGTTCTTTTGGGGAATGTCACGGTGGCATGACCCGGCTCCATGACCCTGGCCGTGTCATAAAAATGGGGGAAGTTTATAAGGGGAATTAATTTGTGACGCCACCGTGGCATTCGGCAATTGGATGGCCAATGCTGCAGTTCAGATCCATTGGGGCGGTTGGTGATGCAGCAGAGATGTTACAGCTCTCCACGGGTAGAGCGAGGTCCCAGGGCAGTTATAAAGTCTATTTGATGGTTACTGATGTAGCACAGGGCAAGTGACGCAGTAATTAAATCTGAGAACAAAGCAAGGTGCAGTCTTCACATTTTACTCAGTTCTCTAGGTTACAACACCCAATCGGGTGTTATGTCCTCCAGGTTGGGGATCCAGCCAACTCTCGTTAACTTGGGTGCACTTTACCGGAGCCCCCTTCTGGTGTTCCTTTCTGGGTCATCTCAATGCGCTGTTCTCGCCCTCCTGCCCCTGCGCCTCACACACAGTGTCCCAAGCCCGCAGCCTTGGGTCCTGTCGGGCGATGTCTTACTGGTTCCCTTGACCCTATGCGGCTGCCTTTTTAGCGATTGTGTGCAGATATGGCTGTTGCACTTGCAGATACCACAGCCTCCGGATTGTTAGTTGAGTCCTACTGTCTCTCCACCAGTCTGGGGCCGATCCCCACTGTGAACTGGTCCCTCCACCCGACTACGGTCGGTGTGGATCCCTCACTTCCCGTGCCCCTAGGACCCCTTCTCTGTCTCTATAGCCCCTCACCGGCTCCTCCATCTCTGTTCTCACTTCTCTTGTCCTGGGACGAGCCTCTCACCTCTCCAGTCCCAAGGACGTCTCTCCCACTCACTCCACTCGTGACTGACTCCTGTCACCAACTGACTAACTCATGTTTTCCTCACGTTCTCTACGTACCCAACGTACATCCATATTGTCTCTACTACCTTTACTTCTTCCTGGTGTTCTACTCTTATCTACTTCCTCCACCCACACCCTCTACCTAGTTCCCCCTCCAGCCTTAGATAGACTCCTCCCTGAATAAGGTCCGCCCAGATCCCTGGCCTGGAGTGGTGTGGTGTTGGATGCTAGTGTGTGGGTACAGGCTAGTGCTCCCTCCTTGCCCAAGAGTGGGGTACCACACCTCTGGCTGAGGTGCAGTAAATTTGTGGCGACAGGACCCTCTGGGACACCCCACAGCATAATCACCAAGGCCTAAGAACACCTACAGCATAATCACCAAAGCCTAAAGCCCCCGTCACGCTAAGTGAGATCGCTGCTGAGTCACAAGTTTGGTGACGCAACAGTGACCTCGCCAGCGATCTCGCTATGTTTGACACTTAGCAGCGACCAGGCCCCTGCTGTGAGATCGCTGGTTGTCAGTCGCCTGGACCATTTTTTGATCGTTCGGGTCCCACTGGGCAGCATGCATCGGTGTGTTTGACAGGGACAACGACCAACGATCTCAATACTACAGGTCTGAGAAACAGGGTCCCAACGACCTCCGTATCATTCCGGATCGTTGCGTCGCTGGTGAGATCTCTGTTTGACATCTCACCAGCGACCACATAGCGATGCACCAGCGATCCCTACAGGTCGTATTGCTGTCGGGATCGCTGGTGCATCGCCAAGTGTGACGATACCCTAAGGACACGTACAGCATAATCACCAAAGCGTTAAGGACACATATAGCACAATCACTAAAATATGGCCTAAGAGAAAAAGGAGAATTTTGTATACTTACCGTAAATTCCTTTTCTCTTAGCCTCTAATTGGGGGACACAGGACCGTGGGTGTTATGCTGCTGTCCACTAGGAGGCGACACTAAGCAATCTGCAAAAGAGTAACAGTGGCTCCTCCTCCTCAGTATACACCCCTGGGGCAGGCACTGCCTCCTCAGTTTTGTGCTAAAGCAGTAGGAGAAGTAACAAGGTTAACCAATACCAACAAAGCCTGGCAAGGCCATAAAGTAACAATATAAGAGTAACAAAAACCACTAGAAACAAGGCCGTATGGCCAACAGGGTGGGTGCTGTGTCCCCCAATTAGAGGCTAAGAGAAAAGGAATTTACGGTAAGTATACAAAATTCTCCTTTTCTCCTTCGCCTCATTGGGGGACACAGGACCGTGGGACGTCCCAAAGCAGTCCCTGGGTGGGAAAGACAATGGAACTAATGATACTGAACAAGTCAGTGAACAGAGAAATACCTACAGGTGGGCAACCGCCGCCTGAAGGATGCACCTACCCAGACTAGCGTCCGCCGAGGACTGGGTATGAACACGGTAGTGCTTGGTAAAAGTGTGTAAGCTCGACCAGGTGGCCGCCTTACACACTTGGAGAGCCGAGGCTTGGTGCCGAATGGCCCAGGAGGACCCCACGGCTCGGGTAGAATGTGCCTTGATCCCCGCTGGAAGAGGAGTAGTTTTCATCTTGTAGGCCTCTTGGATAGCTGATCTAATCCATCTAGCCAGTGTAGCCTTGGAAGCTGGCATACCCTTACGGGGGCCTTCCGTCAGAATGAACAGAGCGTCTGACTTACGGAAATGTGCAGTTCTGGAGACATAAATGCGAAGCGCCCTGACGAGATCCAGAGTATGCAGGGCTCGTTCGAACCTGTGAACCGGAGCAGGGCAAAAGGAAGGCAATGAAATATCCTCATTCAAATGGAAAGAGGAGACAACCTTAGGCAGGAATGACGGCATCGGACTGAGGACGACCTTGTCCTGATGGAACACCAGGAAGGGTGGCTTACAGGAAAGCGCCGAGAGTTCGGACACTCGGCGAAGAGAAGTGATAGCCACTACAAAAACCACCTTCAGAACCAGAAAGTGGAGGGAGATATCCCGAAGAGGTTCAAAGGGAGGTTCCTGCAGAGCCGTAAGTACCCGGTTAAGGTCCCATGTATCTAACGGTCGTTTGTACAGAGGGACGATGCGATTAACTCCCTGGAGAAAAGTTTTAACCTGCGGCTTAACAGCAAGGCGACATTGAAAAAGTACTGAAAGAGCCGAAACCTGACCCTTAAGGGAACCTAGTGAGAGACCAGACTCCAACCCCGACTGAAGGAACCTTAGAACTAGCGGCAAGGAATAGGGAAGAGGGGGTTGATCTCGAGAAGAGCACCATGCGAAGAAAGCTTTCCAGGTGCGATGATAAATCTTTGCCGATGCCGACTTCCGTGCTCTGATCATGGTCTGAATAACGGCAGGGGAGAAACCCGCTTGGGTTAGTACCCAGGTCTCAAGGGCCACGCCATCAAATTCAGGGCGTCTGAATTCTGGTGGTAAAACGGGCCCTGCGACAGAAGGTCGGGACGACAAGGGAGGCGCCAAGGAAGGTCCGCCGCGAGCTGGACGAGATCGGCGTACCATGCCCGTCTGGGCCAGTCTGGGGCTATGAGAATGAGTTGAATGCCCTCTTGTTTTATCTTCCGCACGACTCTGGGAATGAGAGGCAGAGGAGGGAAGATGTAAGGCAGCTGGAACTGGGACCAGTTCTGAACTAGGGCATCCGCCCCTAGTGCTTGCGGGTCGTGAGATCTGGCCATAAACATGGGAACCTTCGTGTTGAGGCGAGATACCATCAGGTCTACGTCCGGGGTCCCCCAGCGACGGCAGATTTGTTGGAACACGTCGGGGTGTAGGGACCACTCTCCCGAGTCCATGCCCTGGCGACTGAGAAAATCCGCTTCCCAGTTCTCCACTCCTGGGATATGAACTGCTGACAGCGTTGAGTTCGTCGATTCTGCCCATTGGAGAATGCGTTGCACTTCGTGCATGGCCTGGAGACTGTGTGTTCCGCCTTGATGGTTGATGTATGCCACGGCCGTGGCATTGTCCGACTGAATCCGTACCTGTGTGCCTGCCAGCATGGAATGAAAGGCCTTCAGAGCTAGAAATATGGCCCGGATTTCCAGGAGATTGATGGGCTCGGCCGACTCCGCTGGGGACCATGTTCCCTGCGCTGTGTGATGACGATGTACCGCTCCCCATCCGCTGAGGCTTGCGTCGGTGGTGACTATCTTCCAGCAAACCGGTAGAAAGGACCTCCCCCTTGTGAGGGAACGAGGTTTGAGCCACCAATGGAGGGAACTCCTTGCTGCAGGTGACAACCGGAATAACTTGTCCAGGGCAGAAGGATTCCTGTTCCACGAAGTCAGAATTGCCCGTTGGAGAGGCCTGAGGTGAAGTTGAGCAAACGGCACCGCTTCCATAGAGGCAACCATCCTTCCCAAGACTCTCATGGCGAACCGAAGCGAATGAGGACACGGCCGTAGAAGACTGTGGACCCCCTGTCGAAGGGCCTTCGCCTTGTCCTGAGGGAGGAGGACCAGACCCCTGGGGGTGTTGAAAAGCATCCCGAGGAATGTTAGAGATTGTGACGGAACTGGCGATGACTTCCGCAGATTCACCAACCAGCCTAGCCGACGCAGGGTGTCCACCGTGATGGAAACACTCTGCTGACACTCCCTGAAGGAGGGAGCTTTGATGAGCAAATCGTCTAGGTATGGTAGGACTACCATTCCTCTTGTGTGCAGTATGGTCATGACAGCCGCCATGACCTTGGTGAACACCCTGGGGGCCGTCGCTAGGCCGAACGGGAGGGCCACAAACTGATAATGATCCCGGTCGATGGCGAATCGGAGAAACCGCTGGTGAATTGTCGCGATCGGGATATGGAGGTAAGCGTCCTGTATGTCGATGGACGCGAGAAATTCGTCCTTCTCCATGGACACTATGATGGAGCGCAGTGACTCCATGCGGAAATGCCGAACCTTCACGAAGGAGTTTAACTGTTTCAGATCTAGAATGGGGCGAACAGCCCCTCCTTTTTTGGGTACCACAAACAGGTTCGAGTAGAACCCTTGGAAGCGTTCGGCTGGCGGTACCGGAATGATGACACCGGCTTTCAAAAGGGAATCGACCGCCTGAAAGAAGGCGCGAGCTTTGGGGGGATGAGCAGGTGGGATTGACAGAAAAAAACGATTTGGAGGATGGGCCGTGAATTTTATGACGTATCCGGAAGACACCAAGGTGTGTACCCACTTGTCGTCGGTAGAAGCGAGCCAGACCTGACGAAAGCGAGAAAGTCGGCCGCCAACCTGAATAGTGTCTCCCGAAGGGGGAGAGTCAGGAAGAAGAAAATCTGCTGGGCTTTGAGCCCTTGGATCTGGACTGGCGTGAATGGGACTGCCAGTTTGCACCAGTCTTCCGTGTCGTCTGGGTGCGTTCCCTACGGGGGGACCTATTGGCCGTCGTCGGGGGTTTCGAGACTGACCAACCAAAGGAGTTCCGAAAGGACCGGAAACGGGTTTGTTGGCGACGAGAGAAGGGTCGCTTAATCTGACGTTGTGGAAGAGAGGTACTCTTACCCCCAGTGGCATCTGAAATCAATTGATCCAGCTTTTCGCCGAATAAACGTCCACCGTTTTACGGAAGGCAGGTGAGCGACTTTTTAGACGCTGCATCTGCTTTCCACTCTCTCAACCAGAGGGCTCGCCTGATGGTTATGGCGTTGGAAGCCGCAGCCGCGGCACAGTTAGCTGAATCAAAGGCAGCGTGCATGGAGTATTCGGCGGTCACCGCTATTTGGGCAACCTGGTCTAACAAGGCTAGATCGACCTGCAAAGACCGAAGGGCCGAGTGTACGGAATTAGCTCTAGTCATAATAGCCTTTGAGGCCCAAACCGAGGCAAAGGCTGGCCCTAGAGAAGAGCCTGAGGCCTCAAAGACGGACTTCGCCATCTGCTCCACCTGACGGTCAGTGGCGTCCTTTATGGATGAACTGTCCGGTAAGGACAGGAGGGTCTTAGTAGCGAGACGAGAAACAGGAGGGTCCACCTGTGGCGGATCTGTCCAATCCTGGGTGACCTTAGACAGAAAAGGATAACGCGTTTCCAGCGCCTTACGGTTACCAAACCTTTTGTCAGGGTGTAACCTATGTTTTTTGAGGATTTCCTGGAACTCTGGATGGTCCGAGAAATGCTTATGTGGTCTCCTGGCCCTTTTAAAGGACACCTTATGCTCTGGAGTATCAGCCGGAGGGTCTGACACCTCCAGAACCTGGTTAATGGAAGTAATTAAATCCTCCACCAACGCGACCGTATCGGTCGTATCCAAATCTAGGGAGTCATCTAAGTGATCCTCCGAGCTCGAAGAGCAGAGACCTTCGGAGTCCTGCGCGTCATCTTGACGCCTTCGGGATGCAGAGGCTGCAGAGCCTGCAGTGGACTCTGGAGAAGGTGGTGGTCTCTTACGGCCAGAGTCGGAGGCTGACGGGGCAGGGTCAGCAGTCTGTCGCGGTTCTGGGACTTCCGGCTGCAACGCAGAAGCCTGAACAGCGGCCTCAGGTGGCGAACGGGCTTGCATAAACTGCAGCAGTGTGTCAGACAATCTGTCCATGGACTGCGTCATATTCTGAGACATGACCGTGGCCCAGGCAGGGGTAGGGTCAGGGGCACTGTTAGAAGCCCGGGTAGTGGGGGTCTCAGTGTCCGCAGCCTGCGTGCAGCTCTCACAATGTGGCGAGGTGCATCCTGCAGGGAGGTCAGCCTGACAAATAGTGCAGGTAGCATAGTAAGTGCTGGCTGCCTTGGAGCCTTTCTTACTCTTATTGCCAGACATTGCGGTATGGGCCAGTGAGAAATATATAAGGTAACCAGGAGTCCCCTGTGTAATCAGGCACTGTCTAGCTGTCCAGCTAGGTGCCTGGGCCCTTAGTTGAGGGGCTGAGTAGGGTCACTGTGGTCTAACAGTGCCTGCTGCAGGGGGGGATACAGAGGGGAGAGAGAGAGAGACAGAGAACCTCTGCAGAGGAGATCCCTGCAGAGGTCTTACCAGCCCCAGCGCCGCTGTGTGACAGGCCGCCTGGATCCTGTGTCCCCCCGGATGGCTGAGGCCGGGTCCACGTGCAGGACTAATGGCGTCCGTGCAGGAGAAGGAGGAAGGGGCGGAGCTAAACGGGCGGGCTCCTGTGCTGGAAAACGCGCCCGTTCTCGGCTCCGCCCCCAGTATGACGCGCGTCAGCGTCATCCGGCGGGGCGGGACGGGGGCGGTGCAGGGGTTGCGGCCTCCGCGCTAGGCCCAAGCCGGGGCCTCAATTAGTTGAGGCCTCCGGAAATAGTGAGGGGCCGGCGCGGAGGCGCGAAAACGGCGCTGGGGGGCCCAGAAAAACGGGAAAAGAAAGTCCCGGGGATATAGATGAAGGTACTGGCGGGGGAACCGCCAGTATATTAGGGGGATGCTCCACAGTGTGTGCAAGCTGCTTCAGTGGATGCAGCTGCACGCCCTTGTGCTGTGTGCCCCTCAGCTGTGCAGGCTGTGCATAAGCACTGGAAGCCTGTGCTGGTGCAAGAGCCCCCTCCATGCAGCCTCAGCATCTTGAAGCTGTATATCCTGCTAGCCTTGCTGCAGGCAGCCGTACAATCTCCAGCCCATGCAGCCAGGGGCTGCTGATACCTGTGGTGCCACTGCCTAAAACACCCAGGGGTGATTAGGGGGACGTCATCTGGCAGGCCGTCAGCTTCTACTTCACCTCAGACCGAAGGGAATGAGGAAGGAGGGTGTTATGCTGGGCTGTCTCAACTTTAACCCAGCAACCCAACAGTGGGAGGCCGAGAAAGGAGTACGGCATATGTATGGATTCTCAACCTCAACCTAGCGCCCCAACAGTGGGTGGCCGAGGAGGGAGCATGCCGGGGGTCACACCGGACCCACTTTTCTTCATCGGAAGAAAAAGATGAGAAAAAAATAGTAAAAATGGTCGTGTGCCTCCTTCGACACCAAGCAAAAACTGAGGAGGCAGTGCCTGCCCCAGGGGTGTATACTGAGGAGGAGGAGCCACTGTTACTCTTTTGCAGATTGCTTAGTGTCGCCTCCTAGTGGACAGCAGCATAACACCCACGGTCCTGTGTCCCCCAATGAGGCGAAGGAGAAAATCACTTTGAGCTTGCTGGTGTTAGAATAAAAACTCATAAAGCTTTAACATTGCTCCCACAACGCAATTACTATAAATTCTATTAAGGAGAAAATAGTGTTTGCATTATAATGCAATATATAAAGGACATTCTTGTTCGTTAGATGATGTTCTAAAGTATCTCCATAACCATCAAAATGCATAAAAGCAAAACACCGAGCCACCTTCTCCACTCTATAGTTTGTAACTGTTGATATGCATAGTTATTGTTTTTATCTCACTATGTGACATTGTTTCTACTTCTGTCCCCTGATTTTTCTTCCTTGTCCTGACTTCCCACAGATAGACTCCTGGAGCGCTCTTCAAGGACTGGTTATAGCAGGGTTCTACCAAGCAAATTCCATCCTTAGAGATACAAGGTGAACAACTCTATTTAAAGGGAATCTCTCAGATTTGTGCTACGCCATCTGAGAGCAGCATAATGTAGAGACCATCCAGTGTTGTATCACTTACTGAGCTGCTTGCTGTCATTTAGATAAAATTACTGTTTTAATTTTGCAGTTATTTAAATGTGTAGCTCTAGAACACCACCCTCCCCACTACTACTGTTTAGCAGTTTTCTGTGTATACTGTAATCAGTGGAAGAGGTGGGGTTATACAAAGCTCATGAATATGCTGGACTACCTGGAAGCAGGCCAGGTAGTCCTCTAATGATAATCTCCAGTTGGTTAAAGGGATCCTGTCACCCCCAAAACACCTCTAAACCTATTAAAAGCTGTCCCTAGAGCATATTAACACTTTCCCTACACTCCTTTTACCTCCTAAATGCACCTAGTCAAAGTGAATAAAAACGTTATTATAGTACCTCATTACTGATGATAATGAGTGACTATGCTATTCATAGTCACTCATCCAGGCTGCCCCTCTTCTTCATATCACGCCTGAATAGGCGTGATCTACAGCACAGATTCAAATTGCCGCCTCCCTGCGCGCCTCCCCTCTCTCCCATTGCGTCCGGGCTTCAGTGTGGGGCTGTATGACGCGTCCGCGTCATTCCCGGCGCCGGGTGACGTATTTACACCGGCGCCGCGCTGTCAGCTTCAAAATGCGCACTGCGCATTAAACATTGATATCACAATTACACTGAGAAGTGCCTTTACATTATGCTGCTCTCAGATTAGGTGGCAAAAACCTGATGACAGAATCCCAGTAATGACAACACTTTCTCACCACACGCTCATCATTATTATATTTTATAGGAAAATGAATAAAAGCCTGATATCCAGAGTTGCTTGAAGGGAATGTCCTATCTAGACAACCCCTTTACATATGCCCCATGAGAATAATCCTAAAGGGAATCTGTCAGCAGGATGTCACTCTCTAAAATTATGTAAATTTAGCTGTTCCAATTACAAGTCCACCAATACCTTTACAGGAACCGTCTGTTCTCCTATTACTGAGAAATCAGTGTTTGCAAGGATAGGCTGTGAGTCTGACATCTGTCACTCCAGCTCTATTCCCTACCCAGCTTCACTGACTGCTTCTATGCTGTATGTCTTTAGGCAAAGGAGTCGTCGGTCAAACAGTAGAAGGTGGCACTGTATAGGCTTTTGCTGTGATAAACTAGTCTATTTAAAGGCCTCCAGTCTGAATATTTCATCCAGTATCTAATATATAGTTCATTTTAGGAAATAGTATTGTGTGTATTACTTTCTTCAAGACTGGAACTTGCATGATGTCATCTGATTATCATGCTGTGTTGGTCTTTGGTCATTTTAGGGTGTCTCAGTCCCTTCCGTCTGCTGATTGCTGTGGATTATGGGATTTGACACCCTTCTGATATGATATGGATGGCTTTTTATAACAACGCACCACTCGAGCATCTTTTATTTTGTCATTGCTGGAGTGGTATTATTAATGCTTGATCCCTATTCGTAGTAATATGCGGCACTTACTAACCACCATCCTCTGCTGTTCCCAGCATGTCATCTTGTGTGTATAGTGTACTGTAACTGAAGTCCTTTCATTTATGTATGTAAGTGTTTCCGGTAAAAATAAATTTACTTACATCTACAGTACCTGTATTACACCGGCGGCACTCAACAATCCACGATCGATAACTTGTTTGCTGATAGGCGGTCATTTGCAAAAGGAGGCAATGTGCACTGAGTACTCAGTAATAGGTCACCCACTGCTGCTATTATTCTCGGCAGCCCAAGTCTTGTTAAAGCTCCATTTACACTGTAAGGGTACCTTTACACACGGCTACATTTGTAGCTTGTCACCAGGTAACTTACTGGTTGCAGTGAAATCATGGATACATGATTCCATTTGTACACAGCAACAAGATAGAACCATGTATCCATGATTTCACTGCAACCAGTAAGTTACCTGGTGACAAGCTACAAATGTAGCCGTGTGTAAAGGTACCCTAAGACTATTTGTAATCAGCATTTTTAAGGCCCCCTTCACATCACGTTTCTTGGGGATCCGTGGTTATCAGTTGTAAAACTGATAGCCACGGATCCCATTTGGCCCCCATGTATCCCTATGGGCAAGGATTAGTCCGTAATAGCCATTCGTGTGTGCCAGTTTTATCAGGGATCTGATTGTGTCCGCTTTTTTCCTGTACCCAGAATCGGAGACTATTTCGATTTTGGGCTGCCTTCAAAAAAGCTGACAGAATCGGATTCGACGGATTAACAAGGGGGTATATGGAGCTCGGATCTGGGAAAAAACAGGATTGTTTCCTGGATCCGGTTTTAGTGTACTGAGCATGCTCAGTACACATTCACTGCTCTGTTCCTGTAATTTCACTTTAGCAGTGTATCTACATACACTGCTAAAGTGAAATTAAAGAAAGCAATGTGTTAAAAATAAATACTCACCTCTCCGCCGAGTGTCCCGCGATGCGAGGCGTCCACGTCTGATCGCTGCAGGACCTGAATTAGCTGACCGGTGGCAACCAATCAGCCGATGTGTCACAAAATCGATTGGCGGGCGATTTAAATCACTCACCTGATGCTGTCATGTGACACATCAGCTGATTACTTACCGCCGGTCAGCTGATTCAGGTCCTGCAGCAATCGGACGTGGACGCCTCGCATTGTGGGACACTCGGCGGAGAGGTGAGCAGTTATTTTTTATTTTTAACCATTGCTTTCTTTCGCAATGTATGTAGAAACATTGCGAAAGTGAAAGTACAGCCCCAATACCACTTGCCTGGCTCGGCTCCTCCCAGCTCTTTCTCTCTGTCCGGATACCTCAAAATCCCTTATCTGAACACAGAAATGGCATCCAGAGTTACAAATGTGGTAGTGTCCGTGTGGTCCTGCAAAAAACAGGATTCCCACCTAGAGGAACAAACCGTGATGTGAACCCAGCCTAAGAACACGGATTTCCAATAATCTTGCAAAGTGCTCGTTCATCGGGTGAAATCATCTTGCTTTCTACAGCACATTGTTCTGTGTGACTAGGACTTGCACTGCCAAGAATGACAGCCTGTGCGTACTGAGTGATCTAATACAGATTTACTGTAGTCTGCATGTGTAAACAGGATAATAAATGACTACCGAGCAGTAAGTATTTACTGATTAACAGTTGTTTAGTGCCGCCGGTCGGACCTTTAGGCTACGTTCACACATTGCGCTTTTTTTTTGCGCATTTTTGCGCGGGTGCTTTTACCAGCGTTTTTCACCCACACAAAAAATAGAAGTAGTGCTTTTCACCCAGCACGCTTTATTACGGCCCGGGGGGAGGAGTGATGTCACAGAGGGGAGGAAGAATCCTGGTTCCTCCTCCCCTCTGTGACCGGCCCCATTTGATTTCGCAGTGTATTAATATAAACTGCAAAATCAAAATTAAATAAAGCCAAATGTATTAAAAATAATAAAGAATTAATACTTACCCTTTCCGGTGCCTTTTCGCAGTCTATGGTGCAGAGGCAAGGCCACGTATCGTCCTGCCAGGACCTTTCATGATGTCAGAGTGACGTTACAGACTCTGATTGGCTGATATGTATCACATGACCGCAAGCGGCCAATTAGCGCCCGTGACGTCACTCTGACATCACGGGAGGTCCTGGCAGGACAATACATCGCCTGCCTCTGCACCGGAACCCGCGAAAAGGCGTCAGAAAGGGTAAATATTAATTCTTTATTATTTTTAATACATTTAGCTTTATTTAAATTTGATTTCACCGCGTATATTAATACACTGCGAAATCAAATGAGGCCGGTCACAGAGGGGAGGAGGAAGCGGGATTCTTCCTCTCCTCTGTGACGTCAGATGCAGCAGCGCTGCCCCTATGGGAAAAACGCGCCGGCGCTGCTGCGTAAAGAATTGACATGTTGATTCTTTTTACGCAGGCGCTTTTTCCCATAATAGCGCGGCGTATTTTTACGCAGTGTCTGTACGGCAAAGTGAATTTCCCATTCACTTTGCCGGCAGACAAAAAGCACATTACGCATTTTTGAGCGCTTTTCAAAAATACGCAATGTGTGAACACAGCCTTAAGCAGGACGATGTGCTGTCAAACCAAAAGATAACAATCAATGAATGAGCGGTTTTTTTTTTATTTGTCAGGTGATAAACAGCCTGTTTACACTTCAAGATTATCTTGTAAAGAGCATTCCTAGGACCACTCATTCACAATAATCTTTCAGTGTAAATGCGCCTTCAGTCATCAGGGCCAGCTGATTTCTTTCATGGAAGTACTCAGATTATGTTATTTGATCCTGTGCTACTCCTATTCCAGGTACCATGCTGATATAAAGCTAAATCTCCATGAAGACTTCTCTGCCTGCACTCTGTGAATGGACCCCCGCATATTTATTATTGTGTGTTATCTTTCAGTATCAACTCTGCCACTCTCCGATCAGCCTCACTGATAGCTGAATACCAAGATGATGCAGTGCTAATATTGGTAAGATAATATACTTCAGTAAAGAAAAATTCTCTTTTATTATGAATCTGTTATCTCATAGTGTTTTTTTTTAAAATTTATTTAGATGGATAATGAGCGTCTGTCGCCCTGTCCAGGGGTCCCTCCTCTCACAGTTTTACATCAAAACAGCAACAAACAGTGGATTCCCAAAGAAAAAACTCTGTAAGCAGTTTCACATTGTATGTATGATACAATGCAAATCAATATTAATCTCCAAAATAGTATAAAATATTTAAAAAAAAATAACCGAGAGTCAGTAGGAGAAATAGGAACTGTTTAGGAGATGTGGCGCCATGTTTTGCCCAAAACCTCTGACCGGCTGGAAGTCAGACGTTGTGTCACAAGCTCCAATGCAGTTCTATGAGAAAAAGCCTCTCCTAGAGTTACATTGATATGTGAACTCTTTAGTGCTCCTGCAGCTGTCAGCAGGTCACAAATCGCTAGAGACTGACTGGAGAGATGCTGGAGAAAGATGAAGACTGCAGCAGGTGAGTATAATACAGGGGGCAGGAGACATACACACATGGTCAAAATTGTTGGTACCCCCCAATTAATGAAACTAAAACCCGCAATGGTCACAGAAATAATTTTAATCTGACAAAAGTAATAATAAAAAATTTATGAAAATGAACAAATAAAAGTCGGACATTGCTTTTCAACCCTGCTCCTACAGAATAAAAAAAAAAAAATTAAACTCATAAAATAGGCCTGGACAGATATGATGGTACCCCTGAAAATGTGTAGCATCACAGGTGTCTACAATCTTGCAATCAGTCAGTGGGCCCATATATAGGGTTACAGATACTCACTGTGCCCTTTGGTGACATGGTGTGTACCACACTCAACATGGACCAGAGGAAGCGAAGGAAAGAGTTGTCTCAGGAGGTTAGAAAGAAAATTCTAGCATGTTAAAAGTAAATGTTATAAGATCATCTCCAAGCAGCTTGATTTTCCTGTGAGTACAGTTCCACATATTATTCAGAAATTTAAGATCTATGGGACTGTAGCCAACCTCCCTGGACGTGGCCAATGGAGTAAAATAAAGGTGAACTTCAAGCTCAAGGAATATCTGTGTCAGATTGCACCATCCGTCGTTGTTTGAGCCAAACTGGACTTCACAGGAGACGACCAAGGAGGACACCATTGTTGAAAAAAAAAAAAAAACATAAAAAAAGCCAGACTAGAATTTGCCAAACTACATGTTGACCAGCCCCAAACTTTTGGGAGAATGTCCTATAGTATAGGACTTTTTGGCAAGGCACATCAGCTCTATGTTCACAAATGGAAAAATTAAGCATTTCAAGAAAAGAACACTGTCCTTACTGTGAAACATGGAGGAGGCTCTGTTATATTCTGGGGCTGCTTTGCTGCATCTGGCACACGGTGTCTTGAATCTGTGCAGGGTACAATGAAATATCAAGACTATCAAGGGATTCTAAAGCGCCATATTTGAATCGCGATATAGTAGAAAGGACACATGCGTCATGTAGTGGGCAGACTTCCTGAGAAGGCTGAGCAATGGCGACGCAGTTGTTTTGGCCAATCGGAGTGGTAGAGGCGCGGTGTACAACACTCTGGCACGCTTGTCTCCTCGCCGTGCTCACACTCTACACCCACATCGCTGATGCGGTGATGGCGTGTGACGCAGCAATTTGGCGGCGACGTGGAAATGTCAAATTGCTCCCGGTCTACGCCCGGCAATTTCCAAAACTCACAATCGCCGAACATCACACGCGGGATGTCTATGTGTGACAGGGCGACGGCGATGTGCAAAAAAGTGCCCAGAACGAGCGCGCTCACGTCAAATTGCCAGCCATGTGGCGGCGATATTGTTACGTGTGACGGTACCTTTAGGAACTCCTGAGTTAACAGATGAGAACCCCTGTTAAGGGTAAAAACATGGAGGACCTGTTTTTGTTCTTTTGTCCCATACATCTCTTCTGATAAATGGGAGGGTTGTGGTAGATGGCTGGGCATATTGTGAGCCTTCTAACGAAAAAATGATTTCTCCAAAGTGCTATGTGCATTGCAGCATACCCACCATATTGTAGTTGATATAATTACATTTTATTCTATTGTTCTTATAGGGTAATGTGGGGTCATTGGGAAGAGACTCAGCGTATCACAAGGCACCTTCTTCATGCTAAAGCTTACCAGCAACTCATAGACTTTGACACTCATCTTGAAGATATCAGAACTGACTGGACCAATGAAGCGCTGAATGTGGAAATAACCCATCTAGCTACTGTAGCAAATGGAAGCACATGAACTCTGAAAGTAATTGTTGAAGGCTAGGGACTAGGTTATGCTCTATACAATGCACTGTATTATAGTTGTATGTGTCTACATTATATGGGCAAACAGCATTATGACACCCCATTCTAAATCCATAGGCAGTAATACAGAGTTGATCTGCCATTACAGCTATAGATGCTTACATGCTTCTGAGAAGCCTTTGTAGAAGATTTTGGAGTCTGACCATGGGTAATTTTCATTCATTTATCCAGAAGATGTGGTGTGAGTTCAGACACTGATGTTGGGTGAGAGGATCTACCTCCTCACAGGTATTAATTGGGGTTGAAGTTAGGGCTTTTGTTCACATCAAACTGTGTACTAGGGAACAGTCATGTTGGAACAGAAAAATGCCTTGAAACTGTTGCAACAAAGTTGGAAGCAAACTATTCTAAAGCATATATTTCCATTCATTAGAAGAGGCATAGGCCAGGGGTCTCAAACTCCAGGCCTCGAGGGCCGCACACAGTTCAGGTTTTCAGGATTTCCTTAGTATTTGACAGTTGGTAATTTGCTTACCAACAATCAAATGCTATAAAAATCCTGAAAACATGAACTGTGTGTAGCCCTCGAGGCCTGGAGTTTGAGACCACTGGCCTAGGCTATTCCCCACTACTTTTACAGTTTACACAATGCAGTAAAGCAAGTAACATTCTTCTAGCAGTCACCAAAACCAATCTCCTCTATCAGACTGCCAGATAGAGGGGCATGATTAGACCCCAAAACATGTTTCCACTTCTCCAGAGTCCGGTGATGCACGCTTTATCGCACTCCACTGTGATATAAGGCTTGTGTGCAGCTGATCTATCCACTGTGGGTTAGTGTCAGACCAACAGCGGTGGTTTTGTTTGTTCACTACACCATTCACAAAAATGATTGCCTTAGTGTGTCAAGAGTGGGAGAAGAGGGTTGCATTGACAATCCAACACAATGGGCAGCACATTGACAGCAGTTATGCGGTATACATGTTCCCGGCCAGAGAACCCGAGTAGTGAGTGCGGCCTTGATTCATACACTTGTTTTGAGTGAGGCCGCGTCCACTATTTCTATTATTTCCGGGAACATGCAGACCACATAATTTTGGTCAGTTCCCGGCTTACAAATTAGCGAATACTCGCAGTGCACAGTGCGGGCGCTGGGAGGATTGATAGTCGGCAGTCACATAGTGTCTGCAGAATTGTCAGTTCAGACCGGACAACCCATTTATGGCCTTTTTCACACAGAGCATTTGTGCTCCGTATTTCATACATTTTTTGCAGCTCAAATGGATCCTCTTTTTTTTTTTTTTTTTGCAAAAAAGCATAAAAAACACATCATCCATTTGTGCTGCTTTTTGCTCCTTTTTTTTAGTGCTATGCTTTTGCTTATTGAAGGCAAAAAGGCAGTACTATTCCATAAGGGCCTAGAAGTGATGTATGATGCTGTTTTAAGGGTGGTTACACCAAATATTGATTTGATTTAGATTTCCTTTGTTCATTGCATTTTAATTGATCAAAATAAATTATTAAAGGGAACCCATCAAGTACTTTAGACCCCCTAAGCTATCACTTCCTGTCTTTACTGCTTCCTACTACATCCCTACTCATCACTAAAAAGATGGCAAGGATCAGGGAGTACACTGCATACATTGCACATTGCACAATGCATACAGAATTTTTACAAACCAAGAAAATATATATATATATATATTTATTTATACAGATTTATGCAAGTAGTTACACCTCCAAATATATGTGAAGAAATGTCAACAAACATCTCACACCTGCCACATTTGACCAGTTTATATGTAGAAAGAATTACTATACTGATTAGGGTACAGCCAAATGGCAGACGTATATATAGTTAGTAACTGGCACCATATTTGGGAACCCAGGTCAT
This sequence comes from Allobates femoralis, assembly GCA_033576535.1. Classification (NCBI taxonomy): domain Eukaryota; kingdom Metazoa; phylum Chordata; class Amphibia; order Anura; family Aromobatidae; genus Allobates; species Allobates femoralis. The sequence goes on from JARQOC010000003.1 coordinate 572,918,980, forward strand.
TGAATCAGTAAGAAAAGTTTAGAATTGCTATACTGATTAGGGTACAGCAAAATAGCAGAAGTATATATAATATATACACAGTGCCTTGTGAAAGTATTTGGCCCCCTTGAACTTTTCAACCTTTTGCCACATTTCAATTTTTTTGTGAAGAATCTACAAGTGGTACACAATCGTGAAGTGGAACGTAATTTATTGGTTATTTTAAACCTTTTTAACAAAAAACTGAAAAGTGGGGCGTGCAATATTATTCGGCCCCCTTGAGTTAATACTTTTGTAGCGCCACCTTTTGCTGCGATTACAGCTGCAAGTCGCTTGAGGAATGTCTCTAACAGTTTGAGAGACTGAAATTCTTGCCCATTCTTCCTTGCAAAACAGCTGGAGCTCAGTGAGGTTGGATGGAGAGCGTTTGTGAACTGCAGTTTTCAGCTCTTTCCACAGATTCTCGATTGGATTCAGGTCTGGACTTTGACTTGGCCATTCTAACACCTGGATACGTTTATTTTTGAACCATTCCATTGTAGATTTTGCTTTATGTTTGGGATCATTGTCTTGTTGGAAGATAAATCTCCGTCCCAGTCTGGGGTCTTTTGCAGACTCCAACAGGTTTTGGGCCTGTATTTGGCTCCATCCATCTTCCCATCAATTTTAACCATCTTCCCTGTCCCTGCTGAAGAAAAGCAGGCCCAAATCATGATGCTGCTACCACCATGTTTGACAGTGGGGTTGGTGTTTTGCGGATGATGAGTGTGTTGCTTTTACGGTAAACATATGGTTTGGCATTGTGGCCAAAAAGTTCGATATTTTTTTTTTTTTTTTTTTTTGTTTCATTTGACCAGAGCACCCTGTTCCACATGTTTGGTGTGTCTCACAGGTGGCTTGTGGCAAACTTCAAACGAGACTTTTTATGGATATCTTTGAGAAATGGCTTTCTTATTGCCACTCTTCCATAAAGGCCAGATTTGTGCAGTGTACGACTGATTGTTGTCCTATGGACAGACTCTCCCACCTCAGCTGTAGATCTCTGCAGTTCATCCAGAGTGATCATGGGCCTTTTGGCTGCATCTCTGATCAGTCTTCTCCTTGTTCGAGATGAAAGTTTAGGGACGTCCGGGTCTTGGTAGATTTGCAGTGGTTTGATACTCCTTCCATTTCAATATGATCACTTGCACAGTGCTCCTTGAGATGTTGAAAACTTGGCAAATCTTTTTGTATCCAAATCCGGCTTTAAACTTCGCCACAACAGTATTTTGGACCTGCCTGGTGTGTTCCTTGGTCCTCATGATGCTCTCTGCACTTGAAACCGAACCCTGAGACTATCACAGAGCAGGTACATTTATATGGAGACTTGATTACACACAGGTGCATTCTATTTATCATTACCAGTCATTTAGGACAACATTGGATCATTTAGAGATCCTCACTGAACTTCTGGAGTGAGTTTGCTGCACTGAAAGTAAAGGGGCCCAATAATATTGCACGCCCCACTTTTCAGTTTTTTTATATAGTTGGTAGCTGGCACCTTATTTGGAAACCAGGTCATAAAATCAGTAAGAAAAGTTAAGAATACAAGATTATAGAAAAAACAGCATATCATAAGATCTGACATCCAATTGGGCAACCAGCCAGATCAAAGAAGTAATAAAAAGGAGAGAAAAAGTAAGAATCATAGATTTATAGAGTAAAGGTTCCTACCAAAAGCCAGTGGGCTTATCAAGTAGTTGGGAGGGAAACCAATGGTCTGTGTCACGGAGATCCTGTAGGAGCATCCATCCGTATGATCATTTCGGGCTCCTTCGTCAGGGTTCGGAGTTCACAAAGCAGGAAGCTGTTTAAATAGGCCTCCTAACTACTTGGTAAGCCTGCTGGCTTTTGCTAGGAACTTTTACTTTATAAATCTATGATTCTTACTTTTTCTCTCCTTTTTATTACTTCTTTGATCTGGCTGGATTTGTTCTTCTGACTTTGCGAGGTGAGCTGTCGACTTGAACAGGTTTTATGAAAGAGGATACAGTAGACGTTCTGTAAACAGAGCTTACAAAAGGGCTAGACCCTCAACTCGACATGCATTACTCTACTCACAATCTTTTAATAGGGGATCTGATTGGGTTCGGTTTATAACTAACCAACTACCACGCCCACTTCCCTCTTATGAGAGAATGTTTGGAAAAAGCCTGGCCAATCTTACAAGTGGATTCGATCCTATCTAAAATGATAACATCTAGACCTGAAATCACTATACGGAGAAGTAAAACCTTGCGTGATCTTCTTGTGTAGTCATTCCAAAGAAGACCAAAAACGGACATTTTTAACTAATGTACCAGCTCGTGTTGGTTGTCGTCCCTGTAGACAATGTGTTGCGTGTCCAAATATTGATCGTACAGACCTCTTTACTGATTCCTCGGGAAATTAAACATAACCTCAAAGAATATATAACCTGTACAACCACTGCAGTGATTTACTATGCAGTGTGTCCGTGTCCCAAAATATACGTTGCATTGACCACCCGTCAGCTCAAAGTCAGAGTCAGGGAACATGTAAATGGTATCAATGCTGCCAGTACCGCCTATGAGGGTGACCCATTAAAAACCTTGCCGAGACACTTCAAGAGCTACCACCAATGTGTGGTGGTCTATTGAGGGTACGAGGTATTGATAGGCTTGAGTCTAATATGAGAGGTGGAAAAATATGCCAAAGACTGGTGAATCTAGAAACCAAATGGTTCTGGACTCTTGATACTGTATGTCCCAAAGGCCTGAATGAGAACATCAGTTTCTCGTCCTTTTTGTGACTGCCGTTCTTAATAATGTGATTTTAATTATGTTTTATCTTATTCCTTGTTCTTAGAATTAGAATGTACCTTTGATCAACATGTTTTAGCAGAGGAGCTGGATTTTTGTGTCCCATATATGGGACTTCATGTTGAAGACATATAGGATATATATGTAATATGCTATTATGTTGTGCCGGAATATATAGTACTGGGATTATTAATTTTTTTTTATTTGTATTGATGTTAAACCTGTATAGCTTGATCTGTTTCCTATTGCTATGATTTATGTGATTGTATGGCAATTTTGTATATTTCTATTGTTATGGTCTATTTAGACTACACCTGATTAAACCATGTATTGGCATATCATAGTGGACAGTGTGAGATGTTTGTTGACATTTGTACACATATATTTGGAGGTGTAACTACTTGCATAATCTGTATAAATAAATAACACCTTTTTATAAATTACATTTTCCCCCTAGCTCTGATGAAGGGACAGACAGACAGGGATGGTTAGGGATGTACTAGGAAGCTGCAGGGACAGGTAGTGATAGCTTGGGAGGTCTAAAGTACCTGACCGGTTCACTTTTAACATTTCAGTTTTTAAAAGCATACTTACATTACAGCAATTTTTTTCCAATTGTGCCCAAAACTTAACACTGGTGTTTGACTACAGGACACTGCAATTCAACTGTGTATGTAAACTGCACTTGCCTATTTATCAGATTAAATTAAGATATTGTATATATTTAAAATGTGACATTTTATTTATTGGAAAGGACCATCTTGACACCCCAGTTCTTAAACCATTGATAAATTTATTGATTTTGCTTCCACGTATTCAATGTCACCTGAATTGTGAAATTTAAAAAAAATCAAATCTACATCTTATGCAAATACATATTATGTGACAAATGTCATGTCTACGCAGATGAGGATGAACGGCGAATGTGTTTAGTAGACGTGTCTCTTGGCGTCTCCACGAGGTTTTTTAATCTTGCTGTAATTTTTAAGAACCACATCACATAGCATTGCCTGAGGAAAGAAACCATCGTCTCGGTGAGAAACATACCACACTGAGTAATCTGCTGGGGTAAAGTGGTTAGCTTCAGTTGAAGGGTAGTATATATACAAGTGTACTGTAGTATTAGCCCAATCATAATAACACAAAACTAATGTGCCGTTTGGCCAATAGGACCTGGTAAATGACAACATACTACTGCTAAAGTCATGCGACGAAGCACTGTGTACTTATGTCTCCTGTGCTGTACACTTCTGAGCTGCCTCACTGTACCCCCCCACCCCCCTCCACCCTCAGAATTTAAGGGACTACAAACTACAAAATAAAAACATTAGCAACTTAATACATTAAACATAACTCTCTTTAAAAGTTTTACATACTAATTTTTCTATACAAAAAAATAAGTATTCATCTCCGACATCATCACTAGAACAAATGCAAACGATTAAGAGTTAACCATGTTTGCAGAATAATCTAAATAAACTTGAGAACGATCTTTTTCTTCTAGAGACAATAAAAGTTTGATTACTTGCTATTTCTGTCTCTTTCTAATCCATAGTTCTACTGTAGCGATATTGGGGGCAGAGTAGGGCATCCGTTGTTCATCAGCTGTTACTTGTATATACTGTGAGCATTAACTACTTGGTCCCATGCCAAACTGACAACACATTGTCCCTTACTGACAGACGAAATCCATCCCTGCAATACTCACATAGAAGTTCCTGATTTCCAAAGCTGTGATCCGGAGCTCAGAATACTGGGATTCATCCAGCTGCTGAACTAGCGCACGATAATCGCCCTAAAAAAGGCAAAAGGATCTTCAGTGCGTATTTAAACCAAAACAATAATAATTGTGGTGCTTTAAATGTAAGTCTTTTCCCCGGTATTATATACACCTGCTACCATCTTCATCCTCTTTTGGCACTGTCTAGTCCCGCAGCGCCATCTTGTGCACATAACTTCTGACTGTCCAGAAGTCAGAGGTTATGTCACAAGAGCTAAATGTAACTATGAGAACCAGGATCTCATAGAGATGCATTGAATTGTGACCTCCGGCACACTTCATGAAACACTAGGGCTGCTGGCAGGTCACAAAGCGCCAGAGACCGAAGGGAGCAATGCTGGAGAAAAATGAAGATGGCGACAGATCAGTATAAGATAGAGGGCAGGAGAACTAAGGCCAGCTTCACACCACGTTTTTTGAGCTGTCAGGCTGTGTCCGGTGTTTTTCAGGATGCACCAGACACAGCCTGACAGCTCCAGACAAACAGAACCGGAGGGCAAATATGCCCTCCGATCCTGTTTTCTGCCAGATTTGGCAGTGTGCGATTGCGCTGCTGCTGTCCAGTACTGAAATTTCAGCTCCCGCTAGCCGCGGTTCTGTAATTTCAGCCGGCAGCTCTAGGTGCTGAACTTCAGCACCTGGGGTCAGGGAACCGGACACAATCTGGCGCCCATAGACTCCCATGTTAGGGGGCACCAGATCCGAGAGGATCCGATTAGGTCCAATTTTTACCCAGGACGCACAAATGCTGCAAGCTCCGATTTTGTGTCCAGGACAAAAAAAACAAAATGTGCCTGATCCTCCCGGACAGCACAAAACCGGATGGCAAATCACTGCCACCCGGCCCCATCTGAATACTATGGGGCCAAAATCGGATCCAGGGCTGTCCAGTTCATATCGTACAGCCCCGAATCCCTAAAATCGTGGTGTGAAGCCGTGCTTACATTTAAAGCGCCACTCCAATGATGAAATAATAAACTGCTGGAGTGGTGCTTTAAAGCGGTTTTTCGGGAATAGAAAGAATAAATAACAATATCAATGTTGTCATACTAAAATTCCTAAATACGTTTAATTAGCAAATCACATTAGTTTTGTCTAGAGAATTAAAATGACCACTTTCTTAAAAGAAAGCTGTCCTGGAATGTAAATAGGATAGGTATCTATGGGCATGTGAAGTAGGAAAATCACAATTTTGGCAATATTTTTATTTTATCAACGTATGTATTAAAAAAAAAAATAGAAATATAGCAATTTTCATACTGGTCAATGGGGCTTTTTTTTTTTCTTACATTAATGTTTTGTTGTTTCAGCAAACAACACATGTACATAGCTAAAATATCCTATATTTTGTATTCATGCGTCTAAGGGCTGCTTTACACGTCGCAACACTGCATGCAATTTCACTTGCAACTTACTGGTTGCAGTGAAATCATGGACACATTGTTCAATCTTGTTGCCTTGTACAAATGTAACAATGTGTCCATGATTTCACTGCAACCAGTAAGTTGCAAGTGAAATTACACGTCGCAACATTGCATGCAAAGCGGCCCTAACGAGTCTGTACAAAGGCAGGAGGAGCAGGGTCAGCTGTGACATCCCCTATTGTAAATGGTGAAACCTGTGTGTATAGAGGTGGTGCCTGTATTCTAATCCTGCCTCTGGTAATATGGAGCCTTGCTGAAACCTCTTCCTGTAAAGATAGGAAGTATGAACCTAAAAAAGCTCTAGTGACCATTGTGAAAATTGCAAGATTACTACTTTATTTATTTTTTTATTAAATAAATATTGTGATATGAAAAAAAAAAAAAAAAGAGGTAACACAAAACCCTTATGAAAACATTGTAATTTTCTGATGATGGCTTCCCTTAAGGACAAGCAGTGCTTAGGCTTACCACGTGAGGGCTTTTTGCTGCTTTGGCCACTGCATCTCCTCGATCAGAGAGATACCTAAAGAAGGCAATAATATAATGATATGAAGTCTGCCATGTTCATACAACTCACTGCAGGAACAGTTATGTTTAGAAAGTATACACTTTACTATTCAGATTGGAAAAATTGAGAAGTTGTTGAATTATGGAAATCACAGGATGGATAGACAGGGTAAGGATATGCAAATGATTAAAAAATAGAAGCAAGATTTCCAAAACCTCTTGATTTATTCAATATAGATTATGAGCACTATGTGCAGAAATAGATAGACTTACAGTACATGTGTTGCGATTTGCATTTCCAGTCACATTCCGACTAGACTGTATCCGGCTTTGCTCAATACTCTTAGGCCCCTTTCACATCAGCGTTTTTTTCAAATCGCGGCAGATGCGGTGAAAAAACCGCATCTGCCGCGATTAACGCATAACCGCGACACTTGCAGCAAGCCCCATGCAATGTCTATGGGGCTTGCAGTAAGGGTGTGGCAGATGCGGCAAGTGCGGTTTCGGCAGGTGCAGCCACGAAAAAAACGCTGCTGACTGCGTTTTGTTTGCGGCCGCACCTGTCGCAAGTGCCAATACCGCACTTGCCGCACCCTTACCGCAAGCCCCATAGACATTGCATGGGGCTTGCTGCAACTGTGCCGCAAGTGTCGCGGTTATGCGTTAATCGCGGCAGATGCCGTTTTTTCACCGCATCTGCCGCGATTTGAAAAAACCACTGATGTGAAAGGGGCCTTACACTGAGCAAGGACATCTTGTCAGCACGTGACCATATGTATGCAAACCACTTACTTGCAGCCACGCAATGCTCACAAATCACACACTTGTAGCTTAAGACCGGACAACCACTTTAATAAAGGAATTGATGTAGGGTGGTATGGTAGCTGAAGGTCTCTAGTCTTCAATCTATGTACAATGGCAGCTTGAAGTTACATTTATCTGGATGTGATACCAGTGGTTACCGTTTAGTCATTTCTGCCAACTGTCCCATGAGTGGTTTTTCAACACAACAACCATCCCGTACGTGCCTGTGTGGCCTAAATATGTTACTATGGCCTGCAGCGTCTCTGGACTTGTATCCTATCGAGCACACCTGGGACCTCATTGGTCGGCAATTGTAAAGTGAGCTGCCAGCAGTGGATCTTGATGATTTTTGTGCATGAGTGGCTTCAGCATGCAGAACATTCCTCAGACAACCATTAATAACCTAATTAATAAAATGCCAAGGCGTGTCAGTTTCTGCATGTGGTGATGAAGAAATTGATGTGTTAAAGACTTAATTTCCACTTTTATCATTAATGTGTCTATTGATCCTGGATTTTTATAATGCCATTTTCCATTTTGGTATAGCCATTTCGAGGTTGAGGGATTTTTTTTTTCTCTTAGCGCAACTCATCCTGTTGATTTGTGATATACTGGCCGGTAGAAATCATCAGGGCAGATTTGCTAGTGGTGTATCATCACAAACAGAATACTGGGTGACCATCCTGGCCTCCACAGCAGTATAGCATTTTAGTCAATCACTAAAACAGTAAATTTTGCAAGGGAACGTTTCCGGCAGCCAAGTATTTCCTCTATACCAAATAGAATACAATATAATTTTGGTAAAGAGTCCACCTTTAGACTCCATGCCTTCACTTTCTCTCTTTGCTGGCTATTATGGTACAGAGCAGGGCATTGCTGGTGGATGAAATAGAGGTCTATCCTCTTCAGCGATGAGTCTCATTTTTGTCTTGGACACAATGATAGCCGAAGTTTGGTCTGGAAACCACATGGGCAGTGCCATAAAGAGGCATTCATAAGGGAGTGGCAGACCACTTCTACTTCAGGAATTATGGTGTAGGGCGGCATAGTGCACAGTAGCTGGACCCCTCCCTTCTTCATTCCAGGTACACGAACAGACCAGCGTTACATTTATTTGGTCATTGGAATCAGTGGTACAGTCATTGCGTAAAAGTGTTCAAAGACCAGTTGTTCAACAATACATTGCCAGGCCGAATGGTTCTCGTGCTACTGTGAATAGCCTATGTGGCTTAGGCTGCTTACACACTGGTAATTTTGGAATCCGTGGGCATACAGGAAAACCATACAGATGTGCGACTGCCACTTGCAAAATTGTTCTCCCTAGGCTTGCGTCTGCAGAGGCCTGGGTGTGAACGTTGTAGTGTTTGGTGAAGGTGTGCAGGCTGGACCAGGTTGTGGCCTTGCTAACTTGGGCTGCAGAGGCCTGATGTTGAATGGCCCATGAGGCGCCCACTGATCAAGTTGAGTGCACCTTTATCCCAGTTGGTATTGGCTTATTTTTGAAGCGGTAATACTCTTGGATTGTAGAGCGGATCCACCTGGCTATTGTGGATGTTGAAGCTGCCATTCCTTTTCTATGTCCTTCGGGAATAACGAACAGTGCTTTGATTTTACGGAAAGGGGCTGTTCGAGGGATGTACTGTCTAAGAGCCCTTACTAAATCTAAGGTGTGGAGTGGTTTCTCAAAGTGGTGAACTGGTGCCAGGCAGAATGAGGGTAGAACGATGTCCTCATTGAGGTGGAAGTGGGAAAGCACCTTAGGCAAGAATGACGATGACAATCAGGGGACTACCTTATCCTGGTGAAAGGATAGTAGAGGCGCGCCTGATTGATGTGATGGTGACTAGAAAGGAGACTTTCCAGGACAGGTGAGTTAGGGTGACTTCTTATGGTGGTTCGACCTGGGGCCCTTGTAAGACCAAGTTTAAGTCCCAGACGGCCACAGGTGTCTTGTAGAGTGGACGCATGTGCGAGAACCCTTGGATGAATGTTTTAACCTGTGGTTTTGCTGCAATCCTGTGTTAGAATAACACGGATAGTGCGGAGATCTGGCCTTTGATGGAACTGGGTGCTAGGCCTGAGTCAAGGCCAGTTTGTAGGAACTCTAGTATTGTTGGGATGGAGACACGGAGTGGGTTACGGTTGCGGTTTTCACACCATTGGAAGATCTTCCAGGTACGGTGATAGATACTTGCGGATGTAGGTTTTCGAGCATTGATCATGGTGGATATGACCTCTGGTGAAAAGCCTGCCTGGGTCAGGACCGAGGATTCAATAACCTTGCCGTTAAAGACAGAGCCTCTGAGTCCTGATGGCAAATGGAGCCCTGGGATAGGTCTGGCTGCTTTGGGAGCTGCCAGGGTACATCGACAAGGAGCTGCACGAGCTCTGTGTACCATGCTCGTCGTGGCCAGTGTAGGGCAATGAGTATTACTGGGACTCCTTCTACTTTGATTTTCCTAATTACTCATGGAATCAATGGTAGAGGGGGAAAGATGTATGGGAGTTGGAATTGTCGCCATGGGAGGACCAATGCGTCTACTCCTAGCACTACTGGGTCCCTGGACTTGGCTATGAAGGCGGGGACTTTTGTGTTTAACCTTGATGCCATTAGGTCCACGTCGGAGTTTCCACAGAGACAACAAATTTGTTGAAAGACTTCTGGATAGAGAGACCATTCCCCTGAGGCCAGTCCTTGGCACCTTAGGAAGTCTACAGTCCAGTTGTCCACTCTCGGGATGTGGACTGCCGATATGATTGACTGAGTTGTTTTGGCCCATTGGTTGATGTGTTTCCCTTCGTGCCTTGCAGCTTTACTACATGTACCGCCCTGGCGATTGATGTACGCCATTGCGTTGTCTTGACTGTATGCAGACGGGACAACTGGCTAGGAGGTGGTAGAAATGTTGGAGGGCTAGGCGGATCCATATTTCCAGAATGTTTATTGGAAGGTGTGACTCTTGGGGTGTCCAACGATCTTGGGCCGTGTGCTGTCGATAGACAGCTCCCCAGCCAAGAAGACTGGCGTCGGTGGTGACAACTAGCCATTGGACTGGGAGGAAGGATTTTCCTTGGGTGAGAGAGGATGTAAGTGTCCAACAGGTGATTGCCCTCTTGACCTGCGGGGATAGGCGGCACGGACGGTCGAGGCTAAATGGGCTTTTGTCCCAAACTGAAAGTATTGAGAGCTGCAAGGGTCGGAAGTGTAGCTGAGCAAAGGGAACTGCTTCAATTACCGCTACCATTTTGCTTAGAACTCCCATGCCGAATCAGATGGATTGAGGTGTTCGGCGATAGAAGGTGCAAACTCCTTGGTGAATTGCTGTGACCTTGTCCTGAGGGAGTATGACTAGCCCTCTTGCAGTGTCGAAAACCATCCCCAGAAAGAATATTTCTTGCGCCGGCATTGGGGATGATTTGTCTAGGTTTATGAGCGAACCGAGGCGAGAGAGCATGTCTGTTGTTATTTGGACGCACTCTTGGCAAGCGTGAAAGGATGGTCATTTGATTAACAGGTCGTCTAGGTAAGGCAGGACGACTACACCTCGTGAATGGAGAATAGTCATGACAGCTGCCATGACTTTTGTGAACACTCTGGGTGTGGTGGCCAAGCCGAAGGGCAGGGCGAAGAATTGGAAGTGCTGTTTTTGAACAGCGAACCGCAGATATTTTTGATGTGGTGGAAAAATGGGGATGTGGAGGTATGTGTCCTGGATGTCGATGATTACTAGGAACTCTCCTTTTGCCATCGATGTGATAATGGAGCGCAGGGATTCTATTCGGAATTGTCAGACTTTTACACATTTTTTGAGGAACTTGAGGTCTAGGATGGGGCGTACTGTTTCGTCTTTCTTCAGAATGACGAACATGTTTGAGTAATATCCTTTGAACCTCTCGGCTTCTGGTACTGGTGCTATGAAGTCTGTTTTGAACAGAGAACCGATGGCTTGAAAGAATGGCTGCTTTGGGTGGATGCGAGAGGTCGGGCGGACAACTCTATTTTGTACCTGGACGACACCAGGTCTCTGACCCAATTGTCGTGGACGACAGAGAGCCATGAGTGGAGGAAGTGTTAGAGACGCTCCCTGCTGGCTCACCAATCTCGTTGGTGAGAGGAGCCTGATGGGGGAGAGTGAGAGCGATCCCGGTTGGTGGCACTGACCAAAGGGGGAATGGGGAAGAACTGCATTATTCTGGCTAATGAGTCTACCAATTGCATCAGTGTTAGAACCCATGCAGGGAAGTCAGACGTACTAGGTACTGCAAGACAGGAAAAACCACGATACCTCCTCTATTAAAGTGCATATAGTGAATTTATTTATAACACCAAAAGGATATGCATGGGGCATACCCAGGACCAGCAATGCTGTGCGGTTGGCGTACACCTGGAGGTCACTCAGATTATGCAGTGCAAATTATGCCACAAGTAATGTATTACACACTACAATGCATTAAAAATGTACAAGTTATTGCACATACTCAAGAACAGATAATACCAGTAATACACTGAATTAACCATACAATTGGTCATAAGTAGTATTCTACATATGCTCACAGATATGTCTGTGAGCATGAAAATAAGTGGTACTATACATGTTCACTGCATCAGGCACTGTAACTAGTGGTAGAATACTACTTATGACCAATTGTATAGTTAATTCAGTGTATTACTGGTATTATCTGTTTTTGAGTATGTGCAATAACTTATACATTTTTAATGCATTGTAGTGTGTAATACATTACTTGTGGCATAATTTGCACTGCATAATCTGAGTGACCTCCAAGTGTACGCCAACGGCACTGCGTTGCTGGTCCTGGGTATACCCCATGCCTATCCTTTTGGTGTTATAGATAAATTCACTATATGCACTTTAATGAAGGAGGTATCATGGTTTTTCCTGTCTTGCTATGTTGCCTTAGGCACAACTCCTATCCATGTTAGTGATAGGTTACAATTATATGTAATGATATTATACCTAGCCGTATAGATGAAGGTGTTTAATAGTACTGGGTACTGCGTCAATGGTAGGTTCTATGGGACTTTGGGGCTCGCAACTTAGGCAAAGTTACGAAGTGTGTCCCCATGGGAGCACAGTTTGGCAGATGGCACATGATGCGTTGACTCCTGTATGGGTTTTATTATTTCTTTTGGATGGTTTGGGATCTGTCTTAGGCGGCCGTCACACGCTGAGATATCTCTAGCGATATTGTAAGCGATCACATGCACGCGCGATCGCTTACAATATCGCTCACATCGCTGGTGAGATGTCACACAGACAGACTCACCAGCGATGTGGAGCCGCGATCTCGCTGGTTACTATGGTACACATCGGGTTACTAGGCGCCGCGCGGCGCTTAGTTACCCGACGTGTACCATAGTTACCATCTCCCAGCATAGGCTCTGCTGCTCGGAGATCGTTCATCGTGGTGTTATACACCACGATGAAGCAGATCGTGGCATCATTCATCGCTAGATCTGAGCTCCGGAGCTCAGATCAGCGATGTCACGATCAAGCGATTTCACATCGTAAATCGCTTGATTACATGCAACGATTTCTTGCCCGATATCGCTTAAGCGATCAAAAAGGAAATCGCTTAAACGATATCGGGCAAGAAATCGTTCCGTGTGACGGCCGCCTTAGGCCCACGTCACACACACAGATATTTGTGCAGATATTGTTCACAGATCTCTGGTTGCAGTGAAATCATGGACACATTGTTCCATTTTGTGGCTGTATATAAATGGATTAATGTGTCCATAATTTCACTGCAACCAGAGATCTGTGAACAATATCTGCACAAATATCTGTATGTGTGATGTGGGCCTTAGTGTACCGAATTACAATGAAAGTCTATCAAGTGATAAGGCTCCAGGGCACTAAGTGGCAGTATCAACTGTCATGCTCCGGGCGGATTGCCCTATAGGCAGGTTCTTCCCCTGGTGGTGCTAATCCACAGCACAAGCAATAGTAGATATATGAAGAAAGAGGCAGCACTCACCAGTATTGTGCAGCAATGGTCTCTTTAATCCAGCATATTCAAGGATTCATGACAGGGAGCAGGGAGGTGACCACGGAGGGCGGACGACGACGCCGTTTCGCAAGAAAATTTGCACCGCACCCGTAAAAGCAAATTTTCTTGTGAAACAGCGCCTGCCAGTCATTGGAGGGGCAGTGCTATTGTGAAGGCCTAGACCGGGGCCTGTATTAGCATGGGTCCCAGATCGTGGTGGGGTCCACGATACCTGCGGCGGCTGCTGAGAAGCCTCTGTGCTCTGTGTCTCCATGCCCCGGACGTGCACCCCAAGCTTGATGGGACACAGGACCTTGGGATGGCTGCTTGCAGCAGCATGTCTCTGTTCAGCACCGTGTGGTGCTATGCGCAGTGCCCTCAATCATCCATCACCTTGAGTGGAGGAGGTGAGACGTCTAGTTTGCACTCTTTGCATCCCACTGTTATGCAATGGGATGCAGTGACGTGTGCAGATGCCTGCAGTGTTTTTGTGGATCCACTGGGACTGAGTATGCGACAGGCTGCTGCTGGAGGAAGATTTAACACAGGCCAGCTTCTGTGGTCTGTTGTAGAGATCGATGCCCTTAAGGGATCCGCCGCCCCTAAAATGAAAGACAAGTATGGGGGATGCGTATAGCCTTGCGTATTCCCGTGTTAAAGGAGAGCAGTGCCCTTAAGGTAGCAGTCGCCTATGTCTGGAGAGTAAATGAAAATTATGAAAAAATAAAAATTAAAAATAAGAATAAGAAAGGGTAAATGTGGTCTGATAAACAGAGCACATGTGCCTCCTTGCGACACTAAGCTAAAAACTAGTTTCCTACTCCTGTTGGTGGGTGTATACTGCAAGTAGGTGGACTTAAGTTTTGTGTTTACTTAGTTTCGCCTCCTAGTGGCAGAAAAGCATACACCCATGGTCCTGTGTCCCCCAATGATGTGAAGGAGAAAATATATTTTTGGATATACTCTGTTAATTTGGTTCCCCAAGGGCATGCCTACTTGCACAATGCTAAAGGCCGTGGTCAGACTAGTGTATGGCACCCGATGCAATATGGTAATGATAGTCAGCACAGGCTCTGCTGCGAGCGTGACCGAGTGTTACTATACTGTTATCCAATCTTGTGATCATCAGATCACATTTGTGAAGGAGAGGGAGAGATTAATCTCTTCACTCCCTCCATTGCCGGTCTCAGCATCTATTGAGTTGCACTTGTATGCCTGCAGTGCAGTGCGATGTTTGTATGGCTACGAGTGATATGAGGCTCCTAGACAATCGCAGCATGCTGTGAAGTATTCCTCAGCCTGTGTAGGGCTGAGAAAAAACTCACAGGTCTGAGCTACCTTGTTTAAAATTAGGACAAGTGCAGTGTGAGACTTCCACGCATTGCACTTGTGCTAGTCACATGCCAGTGTGACTCCAGCCTAAGGCTGATTGTTCCAGAAGAGTTAATTAGAGCAAAGATATGCTAGCAGAAGAAAGATTAGCGATAGAAAAATCATATGAACAGTGACAGTTCAGATATATAAGAAGTCAGACAATATAACAAAATGGGGATTGAGTTATTTTCGCATACAGATATTGGATTTCTCTCACAGACCCTGAATAGACAATCCCACTATGTTATCCACATGATCTACTACTGTATAAAGAAATGATTGTTACGTCACATACAGGTTACATCAGTCCTTGTCATATTGAGACGACACTTACTTTGATATTTGAGTATGAGATGCATCTATCTTGGTCTTCACACTTGTCATTAGTTCGAATACTTTTTCCTAAGAACAGAAATACACTAACTTAAAACTAAAACCAAACTAAAACTTAAGACTAATATAATTTGCGGTGTTACATCATGTCCGAGGGTTACATGACTCACCTGAACTGCAACTCCAAAGTTATTCCCGTCCTCAATCTGTGGAATCTGAAGCTGCAGCCAAAGAGTAACCTGAGAAGGACATAACAGAGTATAGCGGTGCTTATCCGATTGCTTTCCATTTTTCATTTTTAGCTACCGTATTTTCTCATCTTCCTTTCTTCCACCCTACACTCTTCATGCTATTGCGTTCCATCTTGTCACTATGTCTTACCATAACCAAATTTTCCTTTAATTGCTGAATTTCCACCTTGATCTTTCTTTGCAAACTTGTGATTTTGTCATTACAGGAAATTGGACCACAGGGAGGGCCTGCAAAGTGAAGCACAATACAATGAATGGCAACTCTTAGGATGGCTCCTTCGGGGGTCAGTAAACCACTATAAATTGGGTCATACCAGATTGATATTTATTGTCAGACATTATTATAGATTAATGGAGGGGACAGGTGGTACAAGGGCATTTTAGCATAAAGATGCTTTAAGCAGATTTGTCCACAGACTACCACATGCAAATGTAACACAGGACATTTTTAAATACATCTGTAAACCTGATGAGGCTGGCTGGAATACTTACTTTGAAAATCAATGTGAGAATATCTGTATAATCATGAATTCCTCTATACACCATGTTCCAAATTATTATGCAAATGTTCTTTTTCTCTGATTTTCTTAAATGGTCGGTGCAAATGACGATCAGTGTAATAAAAGTCATCACCCGTTAGACTATACATCGAATTTTATTGAAGAAACCTCCCAATGATAACAGTATAATCTTCAAAATAAAAAAAAAAACCTCTAAATGAGGTTCCAAATTATTAGGCACAGTAGAGTTTCTAAACATTTGATATGTTTGAAAGAACTGAAAGTGCTCATTTGTTGAATTTGCAGCATTAGGAGGTCAGAGTCACTGAAATAAAAAGCTATTTAACTCCAAAACATCCTAACAGGCCAAGTTACATGTTAACATAGGAACTCTTCTTTGATCTCACCTTCACAATTCTTGCATCCATTGAACTTGTGAGTTTCTGGAGAGTTTCTGCTTGAATTTCTTTGCATGATGTCAGAATAGCCTCCCAGAGCTGCTGTTTTGATGTGAACTGCCTCCCACCCTCATAGATCTTTAGCTTGATTATACTTCAAAGGTTCTCTATAGGGCTGAGGTCAGGGGAAGATGGTGGCCACACCATGAGTTTATCTGCTTTTATGCTCATAGCAGCTAATGACACAGAGGTATTCTTTGCAGCATGAGATGGTGCATTGTCATGCATGAAGATGATTTTGCTCCTGAAGGCATATTTTTGCTTTTTGTACCATGGAAGAAAGTTCTCAGACAAACACTCTATATACTTTGCAGAGGTCATTTTCTCACCTTCAGGAACCTTAAAGGGGCCTACCAGCTCTTTCCCAATGATTCCTGCCCAAAACATGACTCCTCCACCTCGTTGCTGATTTCGCAGCCTTGTTGGGACATGGTGGCCATTCACCAACCATCCACTACTCCATCCATCTTGGCCATCCAGGGTTGCTCGGCCCTCATCAGTAAACAAGACTGTTTGAAAATTAGTCTTCATGTATGTCTGGGCCCACTGCAACCGTTTCTGCTTGTGAGCACTGTTTAGGGGTGGCCGAATAGTAGGTTTATGCACCGCAGCAAGTCTTTGAAGGATACTACACCTTGAGATTCGAGGGACTCCAGAGGCACCATTAACTTCAAATATCTGTTTCTTGGTTTGTAAGGCCTTTTTAGCAGCTGCTCTCTTAATCCGATGAACTTGCCTGGCAGAAACCTTCCTCATTCTGCCTTTATCTGCACGACCACGTCTGTGCTCAGAATCAGCCGCAAATCTCTTCACAGTGCGATGATCACGCTTGAGTTTTTGTGCAATATCTAATGTTTTCATCCCTTGTCCAGGGCATTGCACTATTTGTTGCTTTTCGGCAGTAGAGAGATTCTTTTTCTTTCCCATGTTACTTGAAAACTGTGGCCTGCGTAATATTGTGGAACACCCAGTTTTATTGGGCTAATCTGCCAAACTAATTATCACAGGTATCTGAGATTGATTTCAGTGATCCAAAGAACCCTGAGACACAATACCATCAATGGGTTTCATTATCAAAAAAACAAACCCTATGACACTTAAAACCAATTTGCATAATAATTTGGAACATGGTTTATAGTTATCACATATAGTGTTTTTTACTTAGACTTTGTTATACCAAGAAACTGAAATTTATTATTTATGTGTAGTATGTATATAGTATATCCAAGGCAAATTAGGTGAATTTGTGTGCACAGAATGAGGCATCAATAAAGAATTTCACATTTTGATTAATCTGACCACAGAAGAGTTTTCTATTTTACCTCAGTCTATTCTAAGTGAGCTTTGGCTCAGAGAAGACTTCAGCTTTCCAGAATTGTGTTCATGTATGTTGATATATGGCTTTTTTTTTTGCATAATAGAGCTTTAACTTGTAGTTATGGATGGCAGAGTGAACTGTGTTCACACACAGTGATTTGTGGAAGTATTTCTGAGCTTATGCAGTAATCTGCATGACTAAATTATGCCTGTTTTTAATGCAGTGCCACCTACGGACCTAAAGATCACAGGCATCCAATATTGACGGTCAGGTGTGTCTCTAAGGCTAGTTTCACATTGGCATTCGGGACGTTTGCATCTGGAGTGTAGACGCAGACGCATTGTCACATCGCCATTGGACTCGGTGGCTGGTGTTCCTGCCTCGGCCGCTGGGAGGAGCCGGATTCCTTCGGCTGGTGGCGCCGGTGATAGGAGGGCCTTGTCCTCATATAGAACTGCTCCCGCGACGTCTGCCTCTGTCGCTGAGCGCCGCTGTGTTTCCCCTCTGGGTGGTGTTGGTCGCAGAGGAAAGGGCCCTGCAGAGGTGTCCGTTAGGCGCAGCCTGCGTTCTGTCAGAGGTGGCGTGGGTGGAGCCAGTCGTGCATCTCCATCTGGCCTGGATCTAGGGGCGGTCCGGATGAGGTCATCAGGTTGTGAGCTCCAGCCTATGGGAGGTAGCTGTGCCCTTCAAGTACATTGGAGCCTGGCTTGCAGGCCGCCAGATATAGTTTTGGTTCCCCAGTGATAGTGTGTGTGTTTAATTTCGTGTCTGACCTTGCCTGGATTTCTGACTCTGCCTCTGCCTATTGATTTTGTACCTCAGCTGCCCTCTTGGTTTTTGCCCTTGACCTTTGCCTGGATTTTTGACTCTGCTACTGCCTGACGATTTTGTACCTTCGCTGCCCTCTCGGTTTTGACTCGGACTTCTGACTTCGTTTTTCGGGTCTTGATTTTCCCCTGGCAACCTCCCCAGCTCTGTTGCTCATATAGGCAGCTACCCCCTGGGCTCCGCTGTAATTCCAGATCCCTGTATAGGGGTTAAGGGTCTCGGGGTTTCTCGGGGTGCTGCCTACCAGCAGCTCGGCCTCACGGTGGATGGTCGTCACATTATATCTGGCCATACCCTTCTTTATATATAGATAGACTATATATATATAAAGCATTCCTTTTACCTTTTTTTTTTCTCCTCTCCTTTTCCTAATGTTTTTTTTTTCTTTTCTCTGAGCTGTGTCTGCTGATTGCTCCTTCAAAGCACCTGTGTTTCCAGCTTCTCAGTCCTGTGGAGGAACACTCCCATCATCTCATTCAAACATGCTGTACAAGCCACAAGCTGGAGTCCTCTGCATGACCACTGGAGATCAGAAGGCCTCATACCCTGGATGTCAGCACCTGGGGGGCTCTGGCTCTGCCTGCCCGGGTGCACAGGTATTGCCAGCGGATGCTGCCAAAGTTTTATTACCTATTTCTTTATCTTCCCTTAAGAAATCTGTGTAGTTAGAGGCTTATGTTGACAGTGGTTCAGAGGGGAATTTCATAGATCTCCATGTAGCGACAACTCTTGGTGTACCACTACTAAGGCTTAATGCCCCCATTAGAACCACTGCAGTTAATGGCACCCCCCTCATCCAGGGTGGAGTGGAATTTGTCACTAAGGAAGTGTCAATGCTGGTGGGGTCGTTACATGCTGAAAATGTGTCATTTTTTGCTATCAATAATCTATCATCTGCAGTAATCCTTGGCATGCCATGGTTACGTAAACATAACCCAGTCATAGACTGGCACTTGGGTGATATTGTGCGCTGGAGCCCAAAGTGTCAGGAAAATTGTATCTCGCTATCTGTAAACCAAGTGAAGGTCAAGACTCCTCCATTTGTGCCATATGCCTTTAGAGATTTTGAGGATGTGTTTTCTATTCAGGAATCAGAGAAATTACCCCCTCACAGAAAGTATGATTGCGCCATAGATTTGATACCTGCTTCTCGTCTCCCAAAGGGGAGAATATTTAACCTCTCTGGTCCTGAACGTCAGGCTATGAATGATTACATAGCAGACAGTCTGAGAAAAGGGTATATTAGACCATCCACCTCACCAGTAGGAGCTGGTTTCTTTTTTGTGGGAAAGAAAGATGGCGGCCTCAGACCTTGCATTGATTACCGCAAATTAAACGCGATCACTGTAAAAAACCAGTATCCTCTTCCACTCATCCCTGATCTTTATAATCAGCTGTTGGGAGCCAGGTATTTCACCAAACTGGACCTCGGGGGAGCATATAACCTGGTCCGTATAAAAGAAGGCGATGAGTGGAAGACCGCGTTCAATACGCCTCTCGGCCATTTTGAGTATCTTGTAATGCCGTTCGGGTTAAGTAACGCACCTGCAGTGTTTCAGAATTTTGTCAATGATATTTTCAGAGATATCAGTGGTGTATATGTGGTCGTGTATTTGGACGACATTCTGGTCTTTTCTCCTGGTCTTTGGTCACACGTCCGACATGTCCGTACTGTACTCCAGAGACTCAGAGAGCATTCTCTATTCGCCAAATTAGAGAAATGTGTCTTCATGGAGGAAGAGATACATTTTTTGGGATATATTATATCGGCTAAAGGTTTTCGCATGGATCCTGCCAAAATTAAACCCATTAAGGAATGGGTACAACCCAAGTCTCTGAAGGCACTGCAGCGATTCTTGGGTTTCGCTAACTATTATCGTAAATTTATTAAAGGGTTTTCAGAGATAGCCAAACCTCTCACTGATTTGACACGTAAAGGGGCGGATGTGGTTAATTGGAAGCCTGAAGCAATTCATGCGTTTTCTAAGTTAAAAGAGTGTTTCTCCGCGGATCCAATATTGGTGCAGCCTGATTTGGACCGCCCCTTCATTGTAGAGGTAGATGCCTCTGAAGTTGGAGTGGGAGCAGTGCTATCACAAGGCACCGCATCTCTCACTCAACTTCGTCCGTGTGCCTTCTTTTCCCGAAAATTTTCCTCTACAGAGATGAATTATGATGTAGGTAATCGGGAATTGTTGGCAATCAAATGGGCCTTCGAGGAATGGCGCCACTTCCTCGAAGGCGCCAAACATAGGATTACCGTAATTACTGATCACAAAAATCTAACTTATTTGGAGTCAGCGAAAAGACTGAATCCTAGACAGGCTAGATGGGCCTTGTTCTTCTCCAGATTCGATTTTGTGATCACTTTCAGACCGGGTACTAAAAATGTGAGGGCTGATGCCCTGTCTCGAAGTTTTTGCCCCTTACAAGTCGAGGACGTGGAACCGACTCCCATTTTAGCCAAGGGGATTATTGTCTCGGCTGTGTCTTTGGATCTTCTGGAAGAGATTCGTAGATCTCCAGAACAGGCCCCTGACACTACTCCTGCCCAGAAACTATTTGTCCCTACCAAATTCCGCCTCCAAGTTCTTAAGGAATCTCATGATTCCGTCCTCGCAGGGCATCCTGGTATCAATAACACCATCAGACTTGTAACCAGGAATTTGTGGTGGCCAACCATAGCAAAGGACTGTAAGGAATATGTACTGGCTTGTGAAACCTGTGCTCGCGCTAAGTCTCCCCGCAACCGCCCTGCCGGGTTGCTCCAGTCCTTGCCTACCCCTGAGGGTCCTTGGACTCATATCTCCATGGATTTTATTACTGACCTGCCACTCTCAGAAGGGAAGACTTGTATCTGGGTAGTGGTAGACAGATTCAGCAAGCAGTGTCATTTTGTTCCGCTGTCCGGGTTACCTAATTCCGAGACCCTGAGCAAAGTATTCATTAATCATGTTGTGCGATTGCATGGTGTTCCTGTGAATATTGTTTCTGACAGGGGCACCCAGTTCGTTTCTAAGTTTTGGAGTGCATTCTGTAAACGGATTGGAATTGACTATTCCTTTTCTTCTGCCTATCACCCTGAAACCAATGGTCAAACCGAGCACGCAAATCAAGCTCTCGAACAGTATCTACGTTGTTATGTCTCTGAGCATCAATCTGATTGGGTGGAACATCTGCCACTAGCAGAATTTGCCATGAATAACCAGTACCAGGAGTCCATCAAGACTACCCCTTTCTACTGTAGTCATGGGCTGCATCCGCGCTTTTGTTCATTTTCTTCTAGGCTTTCTGACGTCCCTGGGGTAGAAAGGTCTGTAGATCAGTTAAAGACTATCTGGTCTGAAGTGAACAAAAACTTAAAGGGGGCTCAGACTAGGCAGGCGTCTTCTGCTAATAAACGGCGCTCCAAGGGTCCGGACCTGGGAGTTGGGGACAAAGTTTGGTTGTCTACGAAAAATATCAAGCTCAAAGTGCCGTCTGCCAAACTAGGTCCCAGGTTTATTGGTCCGTATGAAATAATTGACGTGATTAACCCTGTAGCCTTTCGTCTGAAGCTCCCTCAATCATTCAAACTGCCCAATGTATTCCATAAATCCCTTCTCAAATTGTACCGATCTCCGATTCGTCCTGTCCGGTCCCCTCCTCCTCCGGTCTTGGTCGGGGGTGCCGTGGAATACAAAGTTCAACGGATCCTTGATTCCCGTTTAGTGAGAGGATCCGTGCAGTATCTGGTACATTGGAAGGGCTATGGTCCGGAGGAGAGGTCCTGGGTGCCTGCCAGTAATATCCATGCCAAGGGTTTGATCAGGAAGTTTCATCTTCTTCATCCCAATAAACCGGGTTTTGTGGGTCCGGAGGCCCCTCGTAGAGGGGGGGGTACTGTCACATCGCCATTGGACTCGGTGGCTGGTGTTCCTGCATCGGCCACTGGGAGGAGCCGGATTCCTTCGGCTGGTGGCGCCGGTGATAGGAGGGCCTTGTCCTCATATGGAACTGCTCCCGCGACGTCTGCCTCTGTCGCTGAGCGCCGCTGTGTTTCCCCTCTGGGTGGTGTTGGTCGCAGAGGAAAGGGCCCTGCAGAGGTGTCCGTTAGGCGCAGCCTGCGTTCTTCTGTCAGAGGTGGCGTGGGTGGAGCCAGTCGTGCATCTCCATCTGGCCTGGATCTAGGGGCGGTCCGGATGAGGTCATCAGGTTGTGAGCTCCAGCCTATGGGAGGTAGCCGTGTCCTTCAAGTACATTGGAGCCTGGCTTGCAGGCCGCCAGATAGTTTTGGTTCCCCAGTGATAGTGTGTGTGTTTAGTTTCGTGTCTGACCTTGCCTGGATTTCTGACTCTGCCTCTGCCTATTGATTTTGCACCTCAGCTGCCCTCTTGGTTTTTGCCCTTGACCTTTGCCTGGATTTTTGACTCTGCTACTGCCTGACGATTTTGTACCTTCGCTGCCCTCTCGGTTTTGACTCGGACTTCTGACTTCGTTTTTCGGGTCTTGATTTTCCCCTGGCAACCTCCCCAGCTCTGTTGCTCATATAGGCAGCTACCCCCTGGGCTCCGCTGTAATTCCAGATCCCTGTATAGGGGTTAAGGGTCTCGGGGTTTCTCGGGGTGCTGCCTACCAGCAGCTCGGCCTCACGGTGGATGGTCGTCACACGCATGTCCGAATGCAGACATACTGATACTAGCGTTGCGTTTATTATGCGGGTGCATACTAAGCATAATCTCCATAGAAAATTATTATAAATACTTTTTTCCATAGGAAATCATGACTATGTTGTCGGGAGGAGAGAGAGAGTATGAGAATCCCCCTGTTTGCTTGTGCTGCCATCCGGATGGCAATGCGGCTCTAATGACTTCATTGTATAAATTGTGCGCTTAAGGATGATTGCGTCTGATGCTTCCACTCTCAGACACACAAAAAATGCAACAAACAGCGTTTTCCAGGGCTACTGAATAACCACATTGTAACGCAAATGCATGCATACACAGCCAAACGCATAAACCATTCGTCCCTATGTTTAACAGGATGCATTTAACAGGATGCATCTGTAGCCGCACATAGTAGAACGCCTGCCTACGCAACGCAGGCAAACGCCAGTGTGAGACCGGCCTAATGCACATGCATTTCTCCAGAATCTCTGAATGCTTTGATAATATTATGTATGGTAAATGATGGGATATTCAAAGTCTTTGTAATTTTACAATAAGGAATATTTTTCTGAAATTGTTCCACAATTTTTACATGCAATTGTTCACAGATTTTGAACTTCTCTCTCCATCTTATGATCAAAAGTTTTATTCACTGAATTACTGCAAGCTATGATCATGACTGTGGAGAATTAATACCAAAAGTGAATTGTTAAAAATATCAAATATTTCAGTAGGCCAATAAACTTTACTTCAGGACTGAACAACATGTGGCCCATGGACTGCATGCAGCCCGCCAAAGGACTTCTTGCAGCTACAGACATCTTACTATATTCAAATGTATTTGTGTCTTAAAGACTCCACGACAGGAGCAGAGGAGAACTCATCAGCTCCCCATGCCGACAATCAGTGTCATTACACATCGGTCATCACGTTGTTGACCTCATCACACTGCTGCTGCCACCACAGAGCTGCAGAGTCAGTGGAGACTGTGGTTAAACGGTAAGTTCTCCATGGAGCAGCTAAATCTTAAATATCCTGACTACTGTCGGGAGGGGGTTTGGTTGTTACTTTGAGGGCATTTTACATTGTAATAGGAAAAAAATTGTGAAAGTATCCCAGTATAGAGAGGAAGCAGTGTACATCCATGTATGTTATGAAGGTGAGGCAGTAGATAGAGGGGAGAGTATGGAGGGACAGTATGGAGTGGGGGTAGTGTGGGGGAAGAGGATGGAGAGGTTGAAGTATGTGGATATAGTATAGAAAGGTAGAAACATGGGGGTACACTGAAGATGGGGACAGCATGAAGGAGGACAGTGTTAAAGCCACAGTTTGTAAGAGGCATTATAATGAAAATTAGATTTTTAAGGGCACTGTTTCAGGAAGTGTGGCCGAAGACTGGATAAAATGGAAGTCTGCAGAAGTAAGCTGTAGGCATGAGATCTCATCATGGCGTCTTTACTACATGGGGACAAAATGGATGAGGACGAATTCAATCAAATAAGATGTCATCTATAAGGTGCCTGGATGTAAATGCTTATTAACATAATGACTATGTCTCATCAGTGCTTTCATTCATGTATGGTCTGCATTCTAATAAAGACTGTTAACAACTCCAAGTATCTTCTTACCATTGTTAATGCAATACAAATATATGTAGGCTGATCTGACATTGATTTCTCTACTAAGCTTGGTGATCTACACATCTACTGATGGTAGATCTGGTGATGTATTCATGTACCGATAGAGGTTCCAAGGCTGCATTCATATATCGATAGTGGTTCTGGTGATAGATTCATGTAATAATGATGGTTGCAATCTTCTACATATGTAACAATCCATAACTGGTCAGATGACATGCAATATAGCTATTTTAGAACTTAAACATCCTTAAAACTTGGAATTTTTAGATTATGGAAATAATTTGGAGAGTTTCTGCTTGAATAACTTAGTGTAAACTAGAATGTTTAGATATTGATTTACCATATTTTTTAGATTATAAAATGCACTTTTTTTCCCCCAAATTTTGGGGGAAAGTGGTGGGTGCGTCTTATAATCCGAATCTACTTTCTGTACTGTAAGGGGGAACTCTTTGGAGCCGTGTCCGGGGGCTGGAGGAGGCTGCAGGAAGTAGCGGGAGGTCACGTGCTCCTGCTCATTAGCCTTATGTAATATGCACTTCACCTGCCGCTGTCCATCACCTCGGTGCTGAAGCAGCACTGAAAGATGGACTGGGGGAGCATATTACACGTGCCTGCACTCACCTCCCCCCCTGTGCTGGATGTGCCCCCCCATAACGCTATATGCCCCCATGCTGGCACGCACATATTAAAATAACAAACGCTGTTACTTACCCTCTGTCGCTCGTTCCATGCTCCCAGCTGATCACGTGATCAGCACAGGGATGTCATCACTGTGTGCCCCGGTCACATAGTCCAATGGCCGGGATCGACGCAGGAAGAGACACCGGAGGTGCTGGGAGCACGGAGCGAGGAAAGGAGGGTAAGTAAGTAAGTTTGTTATTTTAATGTGTGCGCCAGCAGGGGGGCATATAGCATGACGGGGGGCATATCCAGCACAAAGGGGCTCATGTACCAATGTCCCAGTACAAGGGGGCTAATGTGCCAGCACATGGGGGCTAATATTCCAGCACAAGGGGGCTAATGTGCCAGCACAAGGGGGCTTATGTGCCAATAGAAATGGACTAATGTGACAGCACAAGGGGGCTAATTTGCCAATACAAGGGGGCTAATGTGGTAGCAAAAAGGGGCCATATGCAGGATATGGAGGGGCTATATCCAAGGATGAGGGACATATATATGATTTGTAAGACAGACACTGGAATTATAAGATGGACCGCATTTAACATTAGAAATGATTTTTTTTCTCTTTTCCTTAACCAAATTTGGGGGTTCGTCTTATAATCCGGCACGTCTTAACACTCTAAAATACTTAAAACTTGATTTTGGGGAAGCATTCATGTGCTGATGGTGGTTCTAGAGATGTATTCAAGTACCTCTCTAAAAAATGTTATGGCTCTTCAGCTTGGTTCTGTATGACAATGTCGCCCTTGGACCAAAAAATGTTCTGCAGCACTGGTTTATTTACTAAAGTCAGAATATCTCTTTATGTGTATTTCATGGACAAATTAAAATAAAATGTGTTAAACAAGTTGCCATATAAATATGGTAGTTTCAGTCAGGCACTGTAAGTATGAATATAACATTTAAATTCCTTTACCCTTCTCCTCGTCATCATCTTTCTTTTTTTCATCTTTTTCTTTCTTCTGTAATGTAATAATATCAAGTAAATAAATGTGATAATAAAAGATTTACTGCCTTACTTAAAATATTTTTGTATAGTCTTTTATTTTTTTTTAAGTAAAAGTAAAAATTTGTTTTATTTGTACTATTAATTTCCACAGCTTTTTAGACTCTTAATCACTGTCCCCATTTGGACTCAAAATCTAAATTTCTAGAGGAAACACACGAGAGAACATACAAACTCATTGCCGAGGTCGTCCTGGGTACCCAGGGCCCCAGTGCTGCAAAACGTACAGAGCTAAACACTGAGCCACCATGTCACCCATATAGCGAAAATGCTCTCTGCCCTGGGTAGTTACACATCACCATGGGAAAGCTGCTTACATGAATGGTGATGCACGCGGGACCTTAGTTTCCCTGGCTCAAAAGAGCCAGCACTTCTAATATTGGCAATATGTGTTTAACTACATAATTTGATTTATATTTGACCAAAAAAAATGCCACAAAAAATTTGCAAACTGCAGTCTATACTGCACAATTATTGTGAATAAGGCCATGTGCACAAGTAAGGTGAGTTTCTACCTCAGTAATAGTAAGCCAAAACCAGCAGTGGATGATAAATACAGAAGTGGTGACGTGTTTCTATCATAATTTCATATGATTGTTCCACTGCTAGTTTTGACTTACAAATACTGAGGTAAAAAACTCACCAATTCCTAGGAATGCTGCTTCCACAATAATCGTGTAGTCTAAATGCCTTTCCATTACTAGCACAATGGCTTGATGCCAGCAGACACTACAGAGCTGACATCAACCCCCAAAACCATCATCCCGATTGCCACCGCACCAGGGCAAATCAGAAACAGTCAAGGCGAAGTGCAGGAATTAGCACACCTATCATGTAGCTCCAGCTCTAGGTAGGCTGCAAGGTGGTAATTTTCAGGTGAAAAGGGCCAATAACAATGTACCATCCCAAGCCTGATAATATCAGCTCCCAGCTGTCAGCTTTACTTTAGCTGGTTATGAAAAATAGGGGGAACCCATATTGTTTTATTTATTTAGTAGGTTAAACCAGCCTAAGGATTCTTTAGTGCCATATTAAAGCCACTAAAGGGTGCAAGGTTATAATACATAGGGGTGTGGGACATCATATAGCTACAGGATTTCTATTCTATGTTTCAATGTATTCTATCTATTCTATATACAAATCTATCTATCTAGCAATCTTATCTAGCTACCAATCTAAATTTTGATATTTTGCATTTATTTTGACAACTATCTAAAAATGTTACAATCAGTATTCTATTATGGAAAAGATTGTTAAAAAAACATTACACACGGAAGGCATATGCATGACATTGGATGCTATGCAAGAAAAACCCTGCACACTCACATAGCACTCGCATGTTATACAGCGTGAGATACGCAGGACATATGCATGGCACTCATATCATTTTTCGGTCTCAGGATCAGAGCGTTGTTTATACACTAGTGAGAACAAGGCCGCAGTGAATGATATGTTTACCTCTTTCTCTTTTTGTTTTTCTTTCTCGGGGTCTGGGATTGGTATATCTAGCTCAGCTTTTAGTGTTTTCAAATCAGAAACATTCAGTTCTGGAGACTGAAAATATAAAAAAAAATACACATTAGAGTCAAAAATCCAGAATAATGAGGCATATTTATGAACAAAAGTGTGTATTCTAGATTAGGCATATTTAGAAATTTTTTATTTGCACCAGAAAGAATAGTGTATTTCAGCATGCTCTGTTCTTTGCTTCTAAAGTCAGCTATTCATACCACTTGCAAACTGGTTAAGTTTGGCAGGGCTAGAGGAATTTTACCATTTCTACTGGACAAGCATCTAAATAAAAGATGAGGTTTTTTTTCCCGTGAACAAAGTTCATTTTACAGTTAATTTTAATTCATAGATCTTGGAATAATAATAATTTCCACATTTGGTTGTGTTTTAAAAAATTGTTCCTGTGTTGAGATAATCTTATATATGTGTCATTGCTATGTACTGTGTAATGGCCATGTCTGACCGTACAGGGACATGGTCTGATCATACCACATCTCCTGTGCTGAGATAATCTTATATATGTGTCCCTGCTATGTACTGTGTAATGGCCATGTCTGACCATACAGGGACATGGTCTGATCATACCACATCTCCTGTGCTGAGATAATCTTCTATATGTGTCCCTGCTATGTACTGTGTAATGGCCATGTCTGACCGTACAGGGACATGGTCTGATCATACCACATCTCCTGTGCTGAGATAATCTCCATTCTGCACTCCTCGATGCTGCAGCACATGCCCCGCTGGGCGGCGTTATTCTTTCTTCATCGCCGCCTCCTTCATTTGGAATCTCCCGCCTACTTTAAACCTATCATGTTGTGGTGATGCGACCTCGATGTGTCCCCTGACCGGGACACAGCATATGGGAGATTGTATCTTCTGCTCGGTAGCAGCACACACAGGGTGAGCTGCTACTGGAGCTGAGTGCTGATTGAAAGCACTGATGCCCAGGTGTGCGGGTGAATAGGAGATATGAGCTGCCCTTGGCTGTGGGGAGGGGGCGAAGTGTGTCAGGACAGCAGCAGGAGCTGCTGTGTAGAGAGCTGTGTGAAGATTTAACACAGCCTGTGAGCTCTCTGAGTGGACGTTCATGAGGCTAATGAGCGGATGGTGAGGAGAGAAAGGTTGTGTGCTGACCTAACACAGCCTAACCGGGGGAAGGTACAGAGCTTCTATATCAGCTGTTGGGATTGTATGAGGTTGTACTCGGCTGCACCCCGGAACCTGGAGGTCTGTGAATACCTGAACTGTGCCATTAAACTGTGTGCTGTGTGAGTAAATACCTGAGTCACTGCCTTCTGTCGTGCCGATCCTAACTGCTACCTTACAGTGTAAAGCGGGTGGGAGATTCCAAATGGAGGAAGCGGCGATGAAGAAAGAATAATGCTGCCCAGCGTGGCATGTGCTGCTGCATCGAGGTGGGCAGAATGGATCTTGGGGCCGCCTTTTCAGTCCCCAGCCTCAGGGACTTCTGTAAGTTATCAGTTATTTTTCTGCTGTTTTATAGGGCGGATTTAGCTCAGAGAGGGATAGATAGGGAGCAGCTAGGAAGGTGCAGGGACAGCTAGTGATAGTGTAGGGGCTTATATCCAGGTGAAAAGTTCCTTTTAATCCCTCACCTTTTCAATGCAGCAAACATCTAAATTGCAAGACAATCAGGGGTGCACCAAGCCCCTCTGCCACCAGAGCCCAGCACCGCCGCCCCTTTAGCTGCGGGTGAGGACCGGGGGGGTTATGGGTGCTGTCAGAGCCCAGCAACGCCGCCCCTGTAGCCTGTAGCCGCGTGGGTGAGGACCGGGGGAGGGGGGGGGGTGTTGTCCAATGGACAATAAACAATGGACAATGGAAAAATAATGACTCTCCCACATTCAGGGAATGGTTTCATGAAACTAATCTTATTGGAACCTACGAAAAATTAAGATTAACACATTCTAGAAATAAAACAAACTCTAGATCTCTGGTATAGATAGACTACATACCAAATCGAGTTGACAGCCAATCAATATCCCCATATTATTTTCAGAACACAAACAATATGTCATCATGCCTATGTTTGTACCTGTTACAATGGTCTATCTTGCCTTGGAGACTTGTGACTGGTTTTGGACATCTGTCTCATGTCTATATTGAGACTTCAAATTAAACATGCTTTTTTCCTTTGGCAGTTGAGGAGTTAATGTCAGTCTCTGCTGCCAGCAAGCTAGCTAGGTCTTGTCCAGGTGTGGCCATTCTGTGATTGCTCCTTCCCCTTTATATAGTGTTATGGTCCTAAAGGCCACTTCACACACACAGATATCTGAGTCCAATATCTGAACAGATCTCTGGTTGCAGTGAAATCATGGATACATTGCTCCATGTTGTACACAGCCACAAAATGGAACAATGTATCCATGATTTCACTGCAACCAGAGATCTGTTGCTGCCTAGTTGTTCCTTGTCTGTCTTCCCCTTCCCTCTTGTCTCCTTTATTGCAGTGGCTGAGGACTAGCGCTCCCACCAGACTTTACTTATTGAGGACTAACATCAGGGCCAGCGAGGGTTTATAGTATCCTGCTCGGCGACGAGTTGAAAGAACTCATATAGGGACGGTATGGAGATCAGGTCACAGCCGCAGGTGAGTGTCGGAGGTCACCTCTCCTCCGTTCCTGATGAGCAGGGCCCTCCACTGTATTTATCCCTCTGGTGTCTCCCTGTCTCATTGTTTTCCGTTGTGCGCCAGACATCGTAGGTCCGTGCTCACAGTCACGCATGGTAGTTGTTCATCCCCCTTAGTCCAAGCATGACAGTACCCTTCCTGACATCAAGAAACTGCCTTTCTTATACTGATACCTTTGAAACTCTAGAACAGGACCCCTCGTACCTTAGTGCCCTGTCTCCCTAAACACCTCTCCAACCCAAAACCGCCCCCCTCCCCTATGTATTCCTTACCTCAGCTAGACTTCCCTCTTACTTCTAAAAATAACGAATTTTTATACTATAACTGTTTGGATATTGTTTATTTTGTATTGTTGCGAAACATTCTGAATAAAGATTATATACAAAAAAATTACTAAAAGCAGCAATTTCTCTTTGTGTATGTGAGTTTTCTCAAAATGAATATATTACATCTTTGCTAGTACAGGTGATTTATGAAATTTATGAAGCAAAAAAAGTGTAAATACACCACACTTTACCCACTATTCAACGCAGGGCCAGCTCCAGGTTCTTGTGTGTATGTATATATATATATATATATTTATATATATATATATACATGATATAATATATATGTATAATAGAGGCTCCAGGTTGGGCTGTGTAAATATAATATAGAGGCTGGGCATATAATATAAAGGCTGCTGGGCTGTATATATAATACAGAAGATGCTGCTGGGCTGTATATATAATATAGAGGTTGCAGGCTGTATATATTTGGAGGCTGTGCTGGACTGTATATACATAATAAAGAGGCTCTGGGCTGTATATATTATTTGGAGGCTGCTGCTGGGCTGTATATATTATTTGAAGGCTGTGCTGGGGTTTATATATTATTTGGAGGCTGTGCTGGGCTGTATATATTATTTGGAGGCTGTGGCAGCAAAGCAGCAGCCTCCAAATATTATATACAGCCCAGCACAGCCTCAAAATAATACATATATCCCAGTACAGCATCCATATTATGTATACAGCACAGCCTCCAAATACTATATACAGCACAGCCTCCACATAATATGTACAGCACAGGCACAGTGGCAGTCTCAAGATAATATATATAGACCAGAACTGCCTCTAAATAATATATACAGCATGGTACAGCCTCCATATTATATACACAGCATAGACTCCAAATAATATATACAGCACAGCCATCCATATTATTTATACATCACAGCCTCCAAATAATATATACAGCACAGCCTCCATATTGTATATACAGCACAGCCTCCATATAGCCCAGCAGCAGCCTTCATATTGTCCAGCATCAGCCTCCATATAGCCCAGTACGGCCTCCTTAAACCAGCAGCAGCCTTCATATAGCCCTCCTGCTATATTTGACCCTGCTCCTGGTATATATGTCCCCATCCTGGCTTCATCTTGGTACATATTATCCCCCATAGTGCTTCACCCAGTAAAAAAAAAAAACAATTATACTCACCTTCTCTCCGTTCCCCCGGGGTGTGTCCTCCTCTGCAGAAGCTGTCCCCACCACATCCTTGCAGCAGGCTCCCGACCTGCGCTTCCTCATTACCTGTACGACTGCACCAGTGTGATGAGATCACAGGGTGATAACTCAGCACTCTGCTGCAGTTGGCTGACAAGGAAGCGCCACTGCCCCAGAAGCCAGTACATGGCTAATTTGCATCTCATGCAAATTAGCCATGTGTACTGGTAGTGCAGTATGGCACACTCAGCTGCTGGCTGAGTGTCCCTGATTGGCCCCTTATTGCCCAGGCTGCCTGTCCCTGATATGCCCCTCACTGTCAGGGCTGACTATCCCTCATTGCGAGTGCCCCCCCACCCCAGCTGTCCAGGGCTCCATCACTTGCCCGGGTGCCTGGTGCTGACGCTGGCCCTGATTCTACATAAACAAGAATATCACTATTTCTTTTTTAGGTTAAAAACAGGAACAGATGACACAGGAGAGCTTTTATAGCAAGTTATTTGAACGGATTAATAACATTTTAACTTACACTGAGAAGTTTGTCTAACTCATCAATTTTCTTTGGAAATCCCACTGAGATTAGCTCATCAGCCTACAATATTGATAAAGAATGGAGCTTAACGAAAACAAAGGTTATTCATAAAATTATTGCAAATACATCAGATGTTTACACAACTCATAAATAACATCGATAACGTACCTCCTTGGAGAGCTGGCTTTGGAATGCATTTACCTGTAACAAGAGGCATTAATAGATTGATTAACATGCTCTCATACATAAGAGCCTTACAAATGCATAATAACTGATAGCAGTGCTAAAATTACTAAATGATAATACATCTATACCATTTAAAAGGAATCTGTCATGTCCTTTTTTTGTTTTAAACCGCCCCCAATGTTCTTTAGATCATGCACTGTGCATCAGTAAGGGCCCTTTCACATCAGCGTTTTTTTAAATTTGCGGCAGATGCGGTGAAAAAACCGCATCTGCCGCAACTGCCGCATAACGGTTCCACTTGCGGCACGGTTGCGGTTTTTTCCATAGGAAGTATAGGGGGACTTGCGGCAGATGCGGCAAGTGCGGTATTGCACTTGCGGCAGGTGCGGCAGAGAAAAAAAACCGCAGTAAGCCGCGGTTTTTTTCTCTGCCGCACCTGCCGCAAGTGCAATACCGCACTTGCCGCATCTGCCGCAAGTCCCCCTATACTTCCTATGGAAAAAACCGCAACCGTGCCGCAAGTGGAACCGTTATGCGGCAGTTGCGGCAGATGCGGTTTTTTCACCGCATCTGCCGCAAATTTAAAAAAACGCTGATGTGAAAGGGCCCTAACCTGGTTTAAAAAAAATCCATCTATCTTCTACTACATAGAGCTGAGTGTATAAGATGTGTGTGTGCATGTATGTCCACTAAAGGAATCCTCACCATCGCATCTACAATCACAAAATTTTGCATAGCCACCCCATATGACTCAGGGAACGTCATAGACTATGTTTTTAGGTGAAATTTTAACCCTGCGTTTTACAGTCAGTTGCCAAAAAAAGGTCTATTTACTGTTTGTGTGAGCTAATTATACTGCACTGGCTGTGTTGACAGTTGGCCTGAATATTTATCAGGTGGCTTATTGCAAGCAATAACAGCTCAGCTTCTGATTGGTTGCTATAGGCAACAAAGGACATTCATAGTATAACACAGCTTATGCATGTCTGTAAAACATTCAGGGAAGCTTGCAGAAAACATCAACTTATGGAAAATTGGCACACACTGGGATATGACTCTCAGTGAAGCAGTAGCTAAACAAACACCAAAGCAATTAGGACACCTCTTTGCTATTCTTCTAGCAACCTGTGACATTTCAAATCCCCTGGAGATTTGGACAAAGTACAAAACTAATCACAATGAGGATCAGGGGCGTTTTAAGAGTAGTCAGGGCTCCAGAGTATTTAGAAAACGAGCCCCCCCAACCCCAAGTATTATGTGATCAACTTTTGAAACACCATGTGATAGGTCATGCGATTAGCACACAGGGACAGATCCGTAGAGGCAAAAGAAGAACAATAGTAGCTCACATAGCTACCAAGCCCCCAGTATACAGCAAGAGGCCACGCATAGCCTCCAGTATACAGCAGGAGGTCACAAACAGCCCCAAGTATACAGCAGGAGGCAGCACACAGCTCCCAATATACAGCAGGAGGCCACACACAGCCCCCAGTATACAGCAGAAGGCCGCACACATCTTCCAGTATATAGCAGGAGGCCACAAATAGCCACCAATATACAGCAGGAAGCCGCACACAGCCCCCAGTATACACCAGCAGACCTCAAACTGACCCCAGTATACAGCAGGAAGTCACACACAACTCCCAGTATATAGCTGCAGGCTGCACAAAGCCCCCAGTATACAGCAGGAGGACCCACAAACCTCCAGTATACAGCAGGAGGTCCAACAAAGTCCCAAGTATACAGCTGGAGGTGCACACTGCTTTCAGTGTACAGCAGGTGGCCTATTTACTTTGTGACTTTTATTTGCAAAATAAATTTTTTTAAACTATTCTAATTTATTATAGCTAAGAACAGTTAGTTACTATCCCAAGCAATGCCAAATGCTACAGATAGTTTATCATAAAAAAAGCACTTTAGATGCTTAGGTGTGTGCATTATTTACCTTCACATGCACTTTTTTACACTTGGGGTGCTTTTACATTGGCGTTTTTTCGCGGATCTGGCGGATCCGGACAAAAAAACGCATCTGCCGCAAGTGCCGCCGTTGCGGCACACTTGCGGCAAGCCCCATCTATTATCTATGGGGCTTGCAGTAAGTGTGCAGCAGACGCGGCAAGTGCGGTTTCGGCAGTTGCGGCAGATGTGGCTGTGAAAAAAAACGCGTTCAGCGGCACTTGCGGCAGATGCGTTTTTTTGTCCGGATCCGGGCAAAAACGTCAAAGTGGAAGCACCCAAATGGTGCCGTCACATGCATCAATTTGAAGAACGATATTGTTAGCGATCACATGCACGCGCTGTCGCTAACAATATCGTTCAGATCGCTGGTGAGCTGTCACACAGACAGACTCACCAGCGATAAATGGTCCAGAGACATCGTGGAAACGATTTAAATATCGTTTCCACGATGTCTTGCTCCCGCTGCCAGGCTGGTCTCCAAGGTAAACTGCAGGTAACTAGGCAGTGCGCGCTGCCTAGATACCCGATGTATACCTTGGTTACCAGCCTTCTCCACTCACCGGCTGGTATCCAAGGTACACAGCGGGTAACTAAGGACCTTACTTACCCACTGTGTACCTTGGATACCAGCCGGTGAGCAGAGAAGGCTGGTAACCAAGGTATACATCGGGTATCTAGGCAGCGCGCGCTGCCTAGTTACCCGCAGTTTACCTTGGATACTAGCTCCCAGTGCTTGCTGAGAGACGCTGGGAGCTGGCTTATCGGTTGTCTCCCGGTGTCACACGCAGCGATGCTGCATGTCCACCGGGCGACCAACGATAGATTTGAAGACAGGACCTCAACTCGTTTCGACATCATTCAAGCGTCACAGAACACGTGATTTTTGAACAATATCGGCAACGATATCGTTACGTGTGACGTGGCCTGAGGTAAAGACCCCAGCATTGTAATATATTGCTATTACTGTAGATGCTAAGTATAGCAGAAATGGGTTAAGGACATGTGGAGATGTCACGACCATGTGACCGTAATGGGCGGACCTAAGCAGGCCTGAAGTTAAGGACTTGTTGGCTTAGCTCTGCCCATTAAGGTCACATGGTCATGACATCAAAGCAGGTCCTTAACCCATTTCTGCTATACTTAGCACTTGCAGCAATATATTACAATGCGGTGGGGCAGGGGCGTGACTATGTTTAAAAAATAGCATGACTGAAGTGCATTGATGTGACTGATGCCAGCTGATGTATCCACCCCCATGACTGAACTTGAAGGTAAATAATGCATACACCTATCTAAATATTTTTTTTTATGATAAATACATCAATTTTTTTTTTTAGCCCAGGCAACTGATGCACAGTGCATGATCTAAATAACATTGGGGGAATTTAAAAATAAAAAATGACAGGACAGGTTCCCTTTAAGATATGCAGTGTTCACAAGCTTCTGGTGCCTGGCCATGAGTTATCACTTTCAGCAGGGATCCCATGAACTGCACATCCTAGTGAGGCTGCTTTCACATTGCGATATTTTCCTGTCAGTTAAGATCCTATTTTTTACAGGACCCCACAGACACAAAAGGACAGGTTAGGATCTGGCCTCCGGGTGCCATAGTTCTGTGTCCGGGTCCGTGATATGCAGAATGTTTTACAATGGACAGCTATGGATGCCCAAAAAATGCAATGTGAAACCAGCCTGACAACACCCCATAAATGGAACCATTAAAGGGAACCTGTCAGCTCGTATTTTACCCCCAAACCTATCCCAACCCTTCCCTGCACCTTGTTACGACCAGGGGTGCAACAAGCCCCCCTGCTACCTGAGCCCTGATACTGAGGAGCGGGGCGGGGGATGCTAGCAGCTACCGCGGCTGTAAGTTGAGAGGGGGGAGGGGGATGCTGGCAGCGCCCGGCCGCAGGTAAAGACCGGGGGGGTTCTAGAGGCTCTCGCGCACAAATGGAGAGCAGGGGGGAGGGAGGTTCTGTCACTAGCAGCGGCAGGGGGAGAGGCTGTCTCTTACCCCAGCCAGCGGCGCACGTCACACAGGAAGCCGCTGTGTGCTGCTGGCGCCGCCCCTTTCTGCACAGCCGCTCCCCGTGCCAGCTTGCCGCCTGAGCTTAAAGGCCACTTCACACAAACAGATATCTGAGTCCAATATCTGAACAGATCTCTGGTTGCAGTGAAATCATGGATACATTGCTCCATGTTGTACACAGCCACAAAATGGAACAATGTATCCATGATTTCACTGCAAACAAGGAATCTGTTCAGATATTGGACTCAGATATCTGTGTGTGTGAAGTGGCCTTAAGGGTACCTTTACACGCGGCTACATTTCTAGGGTGGCTACAGGTAACTTACTGGTTGCAGTGAAATCATGGAGACAAGGTTCTATCTTGTTGCTGTGTACAAATGGAATAATCTCTCCATGATTTCACTGCAACCAGTAAGTTACCTGTAGCCACCCTAGAAATGTTGCCGCGTGTAAAGGTACCCTTAGGGCTCACACTGTCCAAGGGACGGAGCAGCCCTGGTTACGACATCCCTTGTGATCCCTGTCTGACCTAAAAATTATCCTATAATGTTTGTAAAAAATGGATTTGATAGCCGTATGCTAATCAGTCTTCTAGACTACGGTATGTAGACTGGGTGGTCTCCATGGCTCCATTCTTCCTCCCCATCCCCCCGATGCTGGGCATCATACCCAGAAGGAGAAACAAGAATTTTGAATCGGATGCGCGCTCCTGACTGAATGATTGCGTTTCAGGATGAATTATCTCGCTTCAGGGTGAATTATCTCACTTCAGGATGAATAATCTCACTCACTGGGCGTGATCCCAGCATCGAGAAGCAGGGGGAGAATGCAGCCCCGGAGACTGCCCAGTCAGACTACATATGTAGTCTAGAAGAGTAATTACCATATGGCCATGGAAGCATCAAACTAATTTTTTACAAACATTATAGGACAGTTTTAGGTCAGAAAGGGAAGGATGGTTAGGGATGTAGTTGCAAGGTGCAGAGACAGGTAGTGATAGCTTTGGAAGTAAAAACGAGCTCACAGATTCCCTTTAGGCTACAGTAGTTACTTTAGGATAAATTCACATATTGCATATTTGCTTGGGTTTTCTTTGGGATTTTGCATGCAGAAAATTCTCAGTACAATATTGAACTGTTTAAAAAAATAAATGCAATTTCAACAAATGCCATCCACATATAGCTGAACATTTTTGTGCAGATACCATCTGATTTTAAAATGTGCAGCATGTCAATTATTTGTGCAGAATTCAGCATGAAACAAGTGTAGATTTGGTTGCAGATATGTTGCAGAAATATCTTCACTAAATTTGCAACATGTGAACTTACCCTTACTAAGCGAAAGTAAAATCATAAAAGAGAAGAGTTCCAAAACTGGGATATTTTAAAAAGGGGAAAGAGAGAGATATGCGTGATAAGTAGAAACCACACCGGTGCTATGAGTAAGGGCCACTTTACACACACCAACTTCTGTGACCAACTTCTGAACAGATCTCTGGTTGCAGTGAAATCATGGACACATTGCTCCATTTTGTGGATGTGTACAAATGTAACAATGTGTCCATGATTTCACTGCAACCAGAGATATGTTCAGATGTTGGTCACAGAAGTTGGTGTGTGTAAAGCGGCCCTAAGAGACCCCACTAACACCGGCCCAACCTGCTGATATCGATAGATTTAACCAACGGTCCAATGTGTGGAGGGACCTCGGGCACCTGATTGTGGAAGATGTCAATCAAGCATGTGCGATTTTTGACTGATGATCGCTTTGTTCTCCTGAAGATATGTCTCATAGAGCACACAGGAGCCCTCGAATGAATGATGGCTACTGTGAATAGCAGAGTAGGCTTAGATGCCTGTTGACTGAATAATTGGCTTAATCATCATTTCACAGGTAGCCATATATTTTGTATGATCGTAGAACAAACAAATAAAGGGGTTATCCGGGATTATTATAAAAAAATGTTCCTAAGAACTAGCAGGCAGGTAGCTGCCACCTACCTGCCTGTTGTGCCCGGCGCCAGTCACCCCCGTTCACCCCCGGCACAGAGTGGTCACAGAGTACTCGTGATGGAGACATCTGGGTGAACATACAGCAGAGGTGGCTTTTACACTCTGCTCTATGGAAGAGACAGGACAGTCAGTCTACTGCTGGTTGACATTCGGCTTCCTGCTAGCTGACTGGGAGAGCCGGCTGTCAATTAGCATGACATCGGCTCTAATGCTCGTCGACAGAGAGAAGTAGTTGCTCCCTCTGTTGACATCACACCAGTGGAAGCAACAAAACTTCTCACCACTCCGTGTCGGCAGTGAACGGTGGCGGGCATAACAGGCAGGTAGGTGCCAACTACCTGCCAGTTAGTGATTTAGGCACAATATTTCTTTTTTTTGGAGAAGTCCCGGGTACCCTCTTTAACAACTTTCAGTGGTTCAGTGTAAACTAGACAATGCTATGTATACCCTCCTGT
This sequence comes from Allobates femoralis, assembly GCA_033576535.1. Lineage (NCBI taxonomy): Eukaryota > Metazoa > Chordata > Amphibia > Anura > Aromobatidae > Allobates > Allobates femoralis. The sequence goes on from JARQOC010000003.1 coordinate 572,958,169, forward strand.
AGTACCACAATCCCTATCATGCCTTAGGCCTCTTTCACATTGCATTGTTTGCTGATTGCGGCAGATTCGGCAGATTTACCGCATCTGCCGCCTAAAGGCTGCACTTGTGACACACGTGCGGCAAGCCCAATGCATGATCTATGGGGCTTGTGGCAATTGTGGTTTTGCTGCGATCCGGCAAATTCGGCAGTTGCAGCCACGAAAAAAAAACATGTCTAGCAGCGTTTTTTTTTTTCGCCGCCGCAAGTGCCGGATCTGCTGCCTGCAGCAGAACCTCAATTGCCGCACCCAACAACAAGCCCCTAGACCAGAGGTCCCCAACTCCAGGCCTCAAGGGTTGCCAACAGTGCAGGTTTTCAGGGCCACTTTACACACACCAACTTATCTGTCCAACTTCTGAACAACTTACTGGTTGCAGTGAAATCATGGACACCTTGCTCCATGTTGTACACAGCCACAAAATGGAGCAATGTATCTATGATTTCACTGCAACCAGAGATTGGTTCAGATATTGAACAGATAAATTGGTGTGTGTAAACCCACCATAAGTATAGTGATCATCTGCACAGGTAATGATTCCAACCCCTGTGCAATACTAAGGAAATCCTGAAAACCTGCACTGTTGGCGGCCCTTGAGGCCTGGATTTGGGGACCTCTGCCTAGCCCTAGACAATGTATGGGGTTTGCCGCAAGTGTGTCACATGTGCAGCCTTTAGGCGGCAGATGCGGTAAATCTGCTGGATCTGCTGCAATCAGCAACAAACGCTGATGTGAAAGGAGCCTAATATAGGTTTCTTTCATTTCAATTATCAAATTATATTACAGGTTTTAAATCCACGGCTGTCTCAAGGAAAGCTGCTTGTGAAATTACTACCGTGTCCATAAGGCCGCAACTCAGTAAAGTTGGGAAACATGTAGCTTCACTTTGGCTTTGTTCCTGCTTGTTAACAGTGCGTAATTCCATTTTTACACCTCGGTCTAGGGTAAAATGTGTAATTGGACACAAACCCCTGGCTTCTTACCAAAGATTTGCTGAGACATTTAATCTCCAGTCTGCAGGACACTTAATCTACAAGTGTCTTGCAATTAGACTCTTCCTGTACCTTCATTTCAGATCAGATTTCTTCCTTTTTTCGGACTGTAAATTTGTGTGTTATGAAGCTGTCCTGTAACACCATTGCTCTGTATACTGATCTCATATAAATGTTACAGCTCTGCCAATATCTACATCTCAGATCTAATGCATAAAGGTAAAATTATGTTTATGGATATACAAATATCAAGGAGATGTCAACAAATTGTTCTTCAAGGCAGGAAATATAGCCAGGCAGACAGACAGACACAGACATGACATTGCAGATTTAGGTCTGCATTGACACTTGCTCCCAAACCATACAACAGACACACACCTGGGGATCTCCCCCATCTCCTCACCTTTTCGATGGCTGCTGTGCACACATTTACATTCGCCATTCCTGATTATTTTTACAGAATACACAGTATCTGTATGATTGTCTCTGATGAGGGATGGTTGAGTCTTGAAGAGAAAGTGAAAGTACAGAAAAAGGGACTTTCTGAAGGAGGAGCTAGATAAGGAGGCTGTGTTATAACTCTAGGAGAGATGAAGGGGTTAAAGTATATACTTCAGCGTGTACATGTAGGAAGGAAAGACAGATGACAGTTCTGCATGTCATAGAGATCAAAGTGAATGTAGCTGAGCTTCTAAATGTCCTGTAATAACTTTTGCTTTAGTCATTTCTTTCGAAGACTTCAGACCTGTCTGTATAATAAAATAGTTTATGTAAAACCAAATACTTTTTTGGACTTTTCTGTAATATTACAATGTCCGTCTGTCACTGCTTTCTTTTAAACATCCCATAATGTAGTAATAGTATTGTTCGATAGAAGACGATCTATAAAAACATTTCCCAGCACGATATCTGCTGAGGCTCCGTTCCATGATGATCTTTTCATGAGTTTTTGACGTTTCAGATTTTCTATACCGATTATGTAAATGACGGTTGGTCACCTGCGTTTTTGACTGCATTTTTTATTGCGTTTTTGACGCTGAAGTTGGTATTTCGTGTTTTAAACAAAACTGGTTCTTTTTACACTTTCCGTTATTTGGCAACACTTTTTAGATGTAAAAATGTGCGGATTACTTAGGTTTCTGCTGTGTAAATGTGATGTGCTCCAGGGCCGTGGGGTACTCGGAATCAGAACTTTAATGCTTCTGGGTAGTCACAGGGGTCGAAACCCGGCTCCGTGGCTCTGCGTTCAGTGTTAAAGCGTTGTTAGGCTGCCCTCACACTAGCGTTTGTGTCTGCATGCTTCTGGCATGCAGACGCAAACGCAGTGCAACGCAGCACATACTTATGTGAACGCAGCGGAGAATCTCCGTATGAGTTCACATAAGTATGGTGCCCGGGAAGCCAATCAGCGGTCTCTGGGGGCGCCCGAGAGGAGGACATCAGCGACAGAGAGCACAACTGGCCAGATCGTCCATCCAATATCGGGCAGTTGGAGAGCCTGCTCATTTCTCCCCTGATATCGTTTTGGCATCGTTCCTGCATCGAATTGGTCATTTACACCATACAATGCACGAACGATATCGGGGCCAACGCACGAACCGTGTGACTTTTTATTGGAGTTGGACGCTGATATCGCGCCGTGTAAAGTGGCCATAACTGGAACTGCAAGACGCTGCGTTTCTGACACAGCAAAAATACACAGTATTGAAAACTCACAAAAAACTGATTGTGGGCACACTGGTTTAGGATATGCTCTCACAATCAGCTTTTGGTGAGTTCTTAATGTTACAGATTTTATGTATTTATTATGTAAATTAAGTTTTTTTTTTCATTGCAGTTTTTGCTGTGGTTTTTTTTTTCTTGTTGGTATGTCATTCCTTAAACAAAGCACTGCTTATGTTTTTGATACTTACTTGAATTTGGCTTTGATAAAACTCGTATTGATATTGTCATGTGTGCATGCATGCGTTTATAGTGCATTTCTGCAGTGAAATGATTGCATGTGTATTTTTTACCTGTGGATTTTCTGCATCTAAGGGGGCCGTCACACGCTGCGACATCTTTAGCGATATTGTAAGCGATCACGTGCACGCGCAATCGCTTACAATATCGCTCACATCGCTGGTGAGATGTCACACAGACAGACTCACCAGCGATGTGGAGCAGCGATCTCGCTCGTTACTATGGTACACATCGGGTAACTAGGCGCCGCGCGTCGCTTAGTTACCCGACGTGTACCATAGTTACCATCTCCCAGCATAGGCGCGGTCGCTGGGAGATGGATCATCGTGGTGTCATACACCACGATGATGCAGATCGTTGCATCGTTCATCGCTAGATCTGAGAACCGAACCTCAGATCAGCGATGTCACGATCAAGCGATTTACCATCGTAAATCGCTTGATTACATGCAACGATATCTTGCCCGATATCGCTTAAGCGATCAAAAAGGAGATCGCTTAAACGATATCGGGCAAGATATCTCACCGTGTGACGGCCCCCTTAGGCGGCCGTCACACGGTGAGATATCTTTAGCGATATTGTAAGCGATCACGTGCACGCGCAATCGCTTACAATATCGCTCACATCGCTGGTGAGATGTCACACAGACAGACTCACCAGCGAAGTGGACCAGCGAGATCGCTGGTAACTATGGTACACATCGGGTAACTAGGCGCCGCGCGTCGCTTAGTTACCCGACGTGTACCATAGTTACCATCTCCCAGCATAGGCGCGGTCGCTGGGAGATGGATCATCGTGGTGTCATACACCACGATGATGCAGATCGTTGCATCGTTCATCGCTAGATCTGAGAACCGAACCTCAGATCAGCGATGTCACGATCAAGCGATTTACCATCGTAAATCGCTTGATTACATGCAACGATATCTTGCCCGATATCGCTTAAGCGATCAAAAAGGAGATCGCTTAAACGATATCGGGCAAGATATCGTTCCGTGTGACGGCCCCCTAATGCAATTTTTGGGGAAAATCTGCACAAAAAACTCAGTGTACCCACAAGACAAATTGACATTGCGGATCTGAATCATGCACCGCAGGTCAATTTAAGCTGAGTGAAAAATAAGCTCAGTGGGCAGAAGATTTCTATCAATCTGATCAACTTTGCTGCAACCGTAAGGGCTGTTGCCCATGATATGTATTTGCTGCAGGTTTTACCGCAGATTTAGGTCAAATCTGAAACCAGCAAACTCCCAGCAGTGTCTATGGGTTTCTGGAAGTGTTGTGCCATGCTGCATAATTATTGACTTATGAAAATGATGCCGATTTTACTACGGGAGAATCTGCAGCATGTCAATTATTGCTGTGGATATTCAGCGTTTTTCCAGACCTCCAGTCATTTCTTCATGTCCAAATACGCAGGACAAAAATATGATGCACCCCCAGGCTATGGGGTACTCGGGAATCGGGCCGGTGCAGTCTCTCTGGGAATCACTGTAGTCGTGAGCCGGTCCCGTGGCCTGGGATCAGTCCAAAAAGGGGTATTTACAAGGGATTTGTCGTGACACCACCTGGGATATGTGGTTAGTAGAACCACCGCTGCCGTATTCCTGCTGGGGATGGTGACTTGGGGTAGTGTGAATGGTAAGCCCTCCTCGGGTAGGGCTGAGGGTGCCCAAGGCAGGTGTAGTGGTGATGGATGAGCCTGGTGAGGGATTGTGTTCAGTGCAGTTCACTCAAGGCCCAGTTACACACACAGATAATTGTGCAGAGATTGTTCGCAGGTCTCTGGTTGCAGTGAAATCATGGACACATTGTTCCATTTTGTGGCCGTGTACAAATGGAACAATGTGTCCATGATTTCACTGCAACCAGAGATCTGCGAACTTGGCCTTTACTTTGCTGCTGCAGCTTCTCCAGCCAGTGTGCATGGACGACAATTTGTGGCTCCTCAGGCGGGACTTTGCTGCGATGCTGAAAGGAAACAGTCTCAGGCAGTGGTGAGCTTACTGGGTACTTGGTCTTTCAACAGTAGTTTACACAGTTTACAGTTCTTTAGTCACTTCAACACTTTTGCACTGCCCCGGGATACTCAGACTGTGCAGCTCAGGTGGCTCCTCCGCGTTGTTCCCTCTAAGTCTGTTCAGGCCCTGTTAGTTTCTCCTTTAGTACCTCACCCACGAGTTCAGTCTGGCCGTCGCGGGCTTTTGGGTGAATGTTTCCCTCTCAGTCACGGTCACCAGTACTAACATGACAACTGTGTTCTTAGACCATGGTTGAAAGTTAGGCTGCAGGTCATAAAACACCTGCCCCACACTGGTGTATCCTGTGATTAGGGATCTAAAGTGCCCCCGGTCACTTCTACAGAACTGTCTCTATGGCTGTAGCGGCCTGGCGTCCAGTGTCCCAGGTATGGTTGTGGGATCACCAGGCTCCCTCGTCCTCACTGTCTCTCAGCTTCAGGGTTACTCCGGTCAACCAAGGTGAGTGCGGCTGCCGGGCCCTTGTCCTCTCACCCTCCTTCAGCTGTAGGGTGTCTCTGCTTGTGGCTGTAGTCTCCCTCACCTCCAGCTATAGAGCAAGCTTTCTCTCCTAGGGTCTGTGCCACTCGGGATTCTGCATCCTCCAGGGAACCACTCCTCCTGGAAAAGTTCTGCCTTCAACTTGGTGTTCCCAGGTTTTTATTCTGGTTCCTCCACTCACTTTGTCAGTGCTAATCTATGCTCCACCCAGGGGCGGACCTACCGTGGTGCAGCTGGTTCAGCAGCACCAGGGCCCCGACCGGCTAGGGGGCCCTCAAGCACCTGTAGGAGGACCTGCACCTCCCTGCAGGGGGGCCCTGGCCTCCAGCCGCCCCCCGCAACCGCGATTGTGAGTCAGAGGAGAGGAGGTGAAGTGAGGGAAGCTTCCTGCTTCCCGCGGCTGATCCCACCCCTCCTCTCCTCTAATCTGCCGCCCTGGCTCCCTGGCCTGTAATGTGTGGCTCGACAGACGCAGGTAACAGCAGCTCGCACCTCCCTCCCCCGGCGCTCTAACGGGCCTAAAAAAAGAATACGCATGTCAATTTGTGTGGCGTTTTTCTGATCTGCTTTTTCCTTTGAAACCAGTGTTTATGAGCTTAAAAAGTGGACCAGCTAAAATTGCATAAAAAACGGATCAAAAACGGATTATCTATTTTTTGATGCGTTTAAAAATAGCACATTTTGCTTTTGCAGCTGCAAAGCAGATCCTCACAAGACATCAAAAACTGTGTGTGAATGTAGAAGAATCATTAGGATTTTTCCAGCTTGCTTGTGTTGCACCCCAGGGATCGGTTGCCACAGTGGCATTACCTTCCTCCCAGGGGGTGATGTCATGCCTGGAAGCAAGAAGGGGTCCCCATGCCAGGTAATACTCAGCATCCAACACTTTTCCTGCTCCGAGCCTGAAGGGGAGCAGCAGGAAGTAGAAAGACAGTAGAAAGACAGTTGGACCAGTTATAAAACAGGAGACAAACAGGAAGTGGGATTTCAGTCAGTGTGAGGTAACCATTGGAGACAGTCTGAGGAGGAAGATAGGAGAGACGTCAAGGAGAGCTCTGAGGGGAAATTGAGCTGTGACAGAGCTCATCCCGGAGCTAAGCGCCAGAGAAAAGGACACCGGAGTCCTGAGTTGTGGGGTACTGAAGACCAAGCAGCTGAGTCCGGAGGGCAGAAGACTGCAAGTCTTCTGACCACACCAAATACCCGGCGGCACAGCAGCAGATTAGAGCCCAGAGCCGCCAGGAGAGGAGCAGCACTGGAAAAAGACCCAAGCTTCCTGCCATATGGGTAGGAACAACTAAGCAAGGCAAAATAGGGTCACAGCGTAGCTTTAGGTAGCAAGGACCAAAAATGAGAGCGCAAAAGGAAGCCTCCGAAATCCCCTGGTGTGGTGGATCACCCAATTGCTTCTTGGCCACCCGGACCTCCATTACCATCTTTAATAAATGCCCCGGACTGCATCTGCAAACAACAAGTAAAGGTGATGGAAACTACAACCCTGTGTCCTCCGGTTCTTTCCCTGTGTCTGTCACCCTGCACCCCAACTATCACCACAGCCCTGTTTGACTGTATCATCTGCCCTAAGGCCCTGCTCCACCTGTGGGGAGCTGTGTCATTTTTGCTGCATCATCAACTGCCTCAGTGGTCCTGCACCTCAGTGTCGGCCCTATATAATCGAAAGCCACAGGTGGCGTCACATAATCCCATATAAACTATTTCCCCCATTTAACGACAACGCCAGGGTCAAGGAACGGGTCATAGCCCCGTGAATTCCTCAGAAAAGGACCGACCCGGCCCGGTTTCGAGTACCCCACGACCTTGGTGACACAGCACTAAACAGGTTGCAACATGACCTCATTCACTTATACAATGCTGCGATGTAGCAGCAGCATACAGCGGTCTAGGGCTACATAGCAACGTGTTTGATGCTACATTGAGATTGTGGAGATGCATCACACTTTCTTATCTGAGGCTAGAGTCTGAGAGTTGCAAATGTTTACAAAGGTGTTTGATTTTCTGTCAGCAGTTTCAATTTGCATGTGACATACCATAGACTTCAGTGCAAGCTGAATGTGACTTGTCTGCATATTGGCTGTTTTTTTTCCAGGCAAAATCAGAGCTCTAAAATAGTCATGCATCAGCAAGACACACAATGTTTTTAGTCATGTTACTTGTCTGAGAATTGCTGTCTCTTGAAATCTATCAAGCTGCCTATGTCACTGCCTATGGGCTCGTTCATACTACCATATAACTTTGACAACTGCTATCTGATGTTTTATCGAATAAGGCTACATTCACACACAACCTTTGGGCCGTGTTTTTGCCTCAAAAATGCATCAACATCTATGTTGAACAGCAAAGTCAATTAATTTTCAACATTTGTTATTCATAGTTTTATCGAAATGTCATTAGCATAGTTGATCTGATTCTCTCATATAAGAGAATCAACACTCGTGTGACCATGGCTTAATAGTAATAAGATATGTTACAGGCAACAGGCCTAGATGTGCTGAGAGAATATTACAACCTGAACTAGGAAATATGATAACAACTGGTATGATCAGCTTAAAGGTACCGTTACACGGCGCCATGTTGCCTGCAACATCGCTGAACTTTTGCTGTGTCAGGGAAGTTGCAGGCAACATCGCAGGTGCATCGTGCAGTGTGACAGCACGATGCAACTGCGATAAATCGCTGGTTGCAAGTTGCCAGGCTTTTGAACATGTTCAAAAACCTGGCGATCTTTCCCCAGCGACTTGGCTGTATTGTGCCATCTGACACCGCAATAGCGATGTTGCTGGCGATACAGCCTATTCACAGCATTGCTGCGGATCGCTCGCTGGGTTGTTTCCAGCCCAGCGAGTGATCGTTGCGGCAACATTGCAGCAGCGTTGCAGGCAAAATCTTGCCATCTGACACCAAGGCTGCGATGTCGGAAGCGAGCGCGCACCCGCGTCATCGCTTCCGACATAGGCCGTGATGTTGTACCATGTAACGGTACCTTAACACTACAGTTCCTGATTTCTTTTTCTTTTGCATGTTTGTCCCACTTCAATGTTTCAGATCACCAAATAAACTTAAATATTAGACAAAGATAATACAAGTAAACACAAGATGCAGTTTATAATTGAAGGTCTTTTTTATTATGTGAAAAAGAAATCCAAACCTACACGGGATTATGTGAAAAAATGATTGCTCCTCCCTTAAAACATAAATTAACTGAGGTTTTTCACATCTTTGGGAAGTTGACTTCAATTTCCCTAGCAACTTCCAGGCCTGATTACTGCTACACCTATTCTCAAAAAGAAATCACTTAAGGTACCTTTACACGACACGATATCGCCCGCAATATCGCTCAAAAGTCATGTGTTCATTGCTGTTGCAATTGATATCACAAGTGTGTTGTGTCGTGCAACTGGATGATTCAACTACGATAAGTCGCTTGGACGGAGTTGCCAGGTTTTTGAACATGTTCAAAAACCTGGTGATGTCGCTCAAGCAATCTGCTAGCATCGCTCTGTGTGACACGACAATAACGATGTTAAGAACGATTTCCCTATTCACAACATTGATTAGTATCGCTCGCTGGGTTGTGCATAAACAGTGAGCGAAAGTTGCTTGCAAAATCAGAGGTGTATCTCCTACGATATATCTACGTGTGACATCTCAAAAGCGATCTTGGCATCATGCCGAAAATGTGCGTGCTCCCGTGATATTGCAGCTGACATCACTGCAATGTCGTGTCATGTAATGGTACCTTTAGGACCTGCCTGACAAAGTGAAGTAGACCAAAGGATGCTCAAAAGCAAGACATCATGCTGCAATCCAAAGAAATTCAGAGACAAATGAGAAACAAAATACTTGATATCTATCTGTCTGGAAAAGGTCATTAAGCTATATCTAAACCTTTGGGACGCCATCGAACCACAGTGAGAGCCATTACCCACAAATGCTGAAAACATGGAACAGTGGTGAATCTTCCCAGGAGTGGGCGGCCGACCAAAATCACCTCAAGAGCGCAACGACAACTCATCCAAGAGGTCACAAAACACCCCACAACAACGTCCAAAGATCTGCAGACCTCACTTGCCTCAGTTAAAGAGAATCTGACCCCTCCAAATCACCCCCAACCCTATTAATACCTGTCCCTGCACCCTAACATATCAGTATTAGTGCTCCTTTTCTATAAAAAAAAAAGCGCTCTGTAACATTGGAATAATCAACAATATACACTTACAAATCTTAGACTTCTTGTCCCTGAATAAGTCTCACAGGGCGTCCCCTGTGAGACTCTAAGCCCTCCCTGGGTGCAAATTTTCACGCCCCGAATGATCCAGCCTCTCTGTCTGTGCTGCTGTGATGTGGAGCTGAAGGCAGGACTAATGATTTGCATCCTGTGAGTGATAGAGAGGGGGGAGGGCAATGCCTGCACAAGCAGAGCAAACAGACAGAGAGAGGGTGGATCCTGGTGCCTGCAAAACAAAACGCCCTAAGGGCTAAAGCTCCTGCTAATTATAATCCCTAATGAGTAAGTATTAAAACGTTTTTATGCACTTTCACAGGATGCTTTTAGGAGACAAAAGGAGTGTGAGATTAGTGATGGGATGCTCCAAGGACATGTTTTGGTAGCTTAGGAGGCATTCTGGAGGTGACAGGATCCCTTTAAGGTTAGTGTTCATGACTTCACCATAAGGGCTCGGACACACTCTCCTAGTTACATGCGAGTCTCTCGGACGAGACTCGGAACAGGCTGAAGCAGTGACTCTGAACGGCGTCTCTTTCTGGACGGGGAAAGTTAGCTGCTTGTGTTTCTGTGCAGCATCACACTCCCTGTCCAGAGAGAGAGAGCTCGTTCAGGGTCACTGCTCCATCCTGTTCTGAGTCTCGTCCGTCAAACTCGGATGAGTGTGTCCGAGCCCTAACAAAGAGAATGGGCAAAAATGGCTTGCATGGCAGAGTTCCAAGAAGAAAACCACTGCTGAGGAAAAAGAACATAAATGTTTACCTTAGTTTTGCCAGAAAACATCTTGATGATCTCCAAGACTTTTAGGAGAATACTCTGGATTGAAGAGAAAAGTTGAACTTTTTGGAAGGTGTATGTCCCATTACATCTGACATAGAAGTAACATAGCATTTCAGAAAAGGAACATCATTCCAACAGTTGATTATGGTGATAGTATTGTGATGGTCTTGGGATGTTTTGCTGCTTCAGACCCTACAAGACTTGGAAAATGGAACTATGAATTCTGCTGTCTACCAAAAAAGCCTGAAGGAGGATGTCTGGCCATCTATTTGTGACCTCAAGCTAAAGTGATCTTGAGTTATGCAGAAGGACAATGATCCAAAACACACCAGCAAGTCCACCTCTGAATGGCTTAAAGGGTCATGTCATATTTGTGATATTAAACCACTCTAATGTGTTTTAAATGATGCAATGTGCACCTCTAAAATGGCTTTTAAAAACAAAATTCCACGTATTTATCTTAAAAAAAGACTTTATATGCTGATGTGCTGCGCACACACATACCTGGCTTAAGTCATGGGGGTGGTGCTTTTGCTTACTGTCGCTCAAATTCATTCATGATATCTTTAGAATTTCTTCATGCCCCCTGCATTGTAATAGATTGACATCACTGCAGATCCTTTGGTGATGTCACGACCATGTAACCATAATGGGTGAAGCTAAGCCCAAAGGGTCTTTCACTTTTGGCCTGCTTAGCTCTGCCAATTACAGTCACATGGTCGTGACACCACCACAGGGTCCACATTTCAATAATAAAAAACTCCATGAGATTCTTTAATTTGATAATAACTATTACATATATGATGGTAGTGTTTTTTTGTAGATCATCTTTATTTGATATGTCTTCTCATTGATAAGATCAACTTTATCTCCATTTATATTTGTAACTTGTACTGATGCCCTACAATGGGTTTATCAAGAAACATATTATCTTTCCAGTTGGGCTTCCAGGTTAGGTTAATAATTTCGAATTATTAAATTTTCTAATGGTAGACTCCAGGAATGAAGCAACTAGTAAGGCCGGCTTCACATCACGGTGACATCCGATCCGAGGCTGTCAGGGGTGAACTTGACAGCCCTGGACCGGATTTCAGCCCCATAGTATGCTATGGGTCTGGATGGAGCCGGATGGCAGATAGCTGTCATCCAGTTTCCATCTGTCAGGGAGAATCCAGGAGGATTCAGATTTTTGTCCCGGACACAAATATGCTGCATTCAGCATATTTGTGTCCGGGGGAAAAAAGCTGATACTCCCAGATTCTCCCGGATCCTCCCAGTCTGGTGCGATCCGGTGCCCCTTGACATGGGGGTGTATGGCGCTGGATCGCACCGGAGCCGCACTCGGGAGCCGGACGCCGGGTGTTGAAGCTCAGCCCCGGCCGGTGCTGAACTTCAGCACCACCAGCTGTCCCCTGAAGCGGCTGCAAATGAGCCATCCGGCTGCACACCGAACCGGAGGGAATAATTAGCCCTCCGGTTCTGTGTCCAGATCCGGTTCGGGGCTATCAGGTTCACTTCTGACAGCCCCGGATCGGATCTGGCCGTGGTGTGAAGCCAACCTAATTTATTTGCTGTAAAACAAACAAAAAAAACAACTCTAGATGTAAACTGACCAACAATACAGACATTTGCAGGTGATAATGTCACTTTTTCATTCTAGTTTATTTCTTGCTCCAGCCAGTCTAGGAAACATTCCAAAACCAGGAGGTCCAGGTGAGTAGGGTGTACGGAACCAGCCGCGATAGGTGAGGTGCCAGCATAGGGTCCCAATGGCTACCCCAACCACACTTTGGGTATAGCTAGGAGCATAAAGTGCAGTGGAAACTAAGAGAAGGTTGTACAGCCCCAGAAGACTGGCATTCAACAAAAAGACTAAACGTAGAGAAGTGCCAGCAGGATAGCCTCTTCGCAAGTAGCGCACAAATACAGACAGTTCTTCTGCCAAAGAAAGACAACACAATGTCAGTGTGAAGGTCTGTGGAGAGACATGGTAACCCTCCCATTGATGCCCTTCAGCTTGACAACTCCGTCTGGTTTCCAGCCGATGGAGAAGTAGTGTACCAGGTGGCAATGGTTGGTGACAGGAGCCAGTTAGATCTTCCAAAAGTTGAAATAAATAGGGAATACCTTGGCAAGCAGCTGTACTTACTCCCAACCTTAAAAGGTGCTTCAGTGAGAGCAATGGGCGTCCAGTGGGAACCAAAGAGACCAGCAAGACAAATCCAGAGAGGAGCAAAAAGGTCCATCCACAGGAGCAACGAACAAACTTCCTGAAAAAAGAGAGAAGAAAGTTACAGTTTCAAAATTGCTAAATCATAAGGAAAAATAGCAAGCAAAATGTGCACTTTATTTTAATCAAATTTTGGTTAACAAATTACAGATTTATGTACTTTCAAGCAAAAAAAACAAAACAACCTAATGACCTGTGATGTACATTGATTACAGGGCGTGTGCATTCTGTTTGGAGCAGGCTCAGAAACTAAGCCTGCTCCCTAGTGAACAGATATTGGCTGTGTTACACAGCCAGAAATTTGTGTCATGGGTGCATTGTTTGCAGAAGCCTGGTAACTGTTAATAGGGCTTCCAAAGACAATCTTTGCAGAAGGCAATCCATTTAACAGATCACTGGGATTGCCCTGGCCATCACCCTTTAACCTGTAAAGAGATCTGAATTTACACAGGTTTCAAGCTGGTGGTAAGAAGGGTTGTCATGTGGGGTTGATACCAGGAGGTCATAGTTGATACAGATGTGGTAATCTGCCTGTAACAGCAATGTCCTAGACTAGTGACCGCTCACGCACAAGCTCACATCAGGCGTGATTATAGTAAGTCGATGGGTTAACACAGCAGCTGGGCTTATTGCTGAAGGCCTTCATTGCTGCCATCCCAAACCTTCTACGACTGGGTGTTATGGTCTCCACACTGTTCCTTGTCTGTGTTATATATTGCTATGGGTGTGGTTGAGCTGTGTTATTCTTCATGCTGGGTCTTGGGTGTTGGAGTCACGGGTGTGTTCACTTCCTTTTGATTAATCTACTATTTAAGTATGCCGGTTCCTCTATCTGGTGTCAATTGTACACTTGCATTTGCTGTGTAGACTCTTGTTCATCCAAGCTCTGTTACCTGACCCAGTCTGACCGTGTATTTTTGCATGATTTTCTGACCCCTTGCCTGTGACCTGATTAATCTTTTGCCTGCTCCCTGAATACTGCTTTGTCGTACTGGTTATCCTGACTTTGGCTTGTGTAATGGACTACAGTGAGGAAAAAAAAGTATTTAGTCAGCCACCAATTGTGCAAGTTTTCCCACTTAAAAAATATGAGAGAGGCCTTGAATTGACATCATAGATAGACCTCAACTATTAGAGACAAAATCAGAAAACAAATCCTGAAAATCACATTGTCTGATTTGGAAAATGTTTTGTTTTCAAATTTTGGTGTAAAATAAGTATTTAGTCAATAACAAAAGTTCATCTCAATACTTTGTTATATATCTTTATTGGCAATGACAGAGGTCAAACGTTTTATGTAAGTCTTCACAAGGTTGGTGTCACGCTGGGGGGGCAGGGGTGCCTAGAAGTAGGAGGGAGCTGGGCGTTGGGAGTCAGGGGAGCCTGCTCTAGCCCTGATACTGGGGTCCCTGACTCGCCCTGATCTCAGAGGTACCTCTAAAGGTGAGGAGGTCCGAGCCACCAGCCTAAGTCCTCAACTCCTGAGAAGCCCTGGGCATAAGCCCCTACCTCCACCCACAGAGCACAGAGCCCAACAACTTCCAATGGAGAGCAAAGCAGCAGCGCTGGATCAGCATCCGCACACAACAGGTCACAGTCCAGAAGTGAACTGAATCAGCGACATCAGGTGGATGTGAGCCGACCCATTTATGGCCGAGGGGTGGGCAGCAACTAGCCCAGGCATGCCCCTCAGCTCACCTAAGCATGAGTCATATTCATCACACACACCTGCACTTTCAGCTCCCGCTCATTAGCTTCCTTTCTTCACACTGAGAGCAGGGAAAAAAAAGGCTTAATTTAATCCACAGAAGCAGCACTTCCATACAGCAAGGCAGTCAATACGTGACAGTTGGTACACACTGTTGCTGGTATGTTGTCCCATTCCTCCTCTAGAGCATTGATGTTTTTGGACTGTCTCTGGGCAACACAGACTTTCAACTCCTTCCAAATGTTTTCTATAGGGTTTAGATCTGGAGACTGGCTAGGCTACTCCAGGACCTTGAAATGATTCTTACGAAGCCACTCCTTCATTGCCCTGGCGGTGTACTTGGGATCATTGTCATGCTGTAAGACCCAGCCACATTTCATCTTCAATGCTCTTGCTGATGGAAGGAGGCTTGCACTCAAAATCTCACAATACAAGGCCCCATTCATTCTTTCATGTATTCGGATCAGTCATCCTGGTCACCTGGCAGGGACACAGCTTCAAAGCATGATGTTGCCATCCCCATGCTTGACAGTAGGTATGGTGTACTTTGGATGCAACTCAGCATTCTTTGTCCTCCAAACACGACGAGCTGTGTTTCTACCAAACAGTTCTACTTTGGTTTCATCTGACCATATGAAATTCTCCCAATACTCTTCTGGATCATCCAAATGCTCTCTAGCAAACTTCAGATGGGCCTGAACATGTAATGGCTAAAGCAGGGGGACACATCTGGCACTGCAGGATCATGAGTCTTAAAGAAGACGTTACAGGTCTGTGAGAGCCAGAAATCTTACTTGTTTGTAGGTGACCAAATACTTATTTTTCACCAAAATTTAAATAAAAATTATTTCAAAATTAGACAATGTGATTTTTAGGATTTTTTTTCTCATTTTGTCTTTCATAGTTGAGGTCTATCTATTATGTCAGTTACAGGCCTCGCTCATCTTTTTAAGTGGGAGAATTTGCACAATTGGTGGCTAACCCTTTAGGCACTTTGCCACTTCCTGGAACATTCGCTTTTATTAACTGTGAGATTAGGTACAGTTAAACTGGAATCAGGGCTATTGATAAAATACCATTGCGCCAGCATCTGGTTCAGCTACTAATGGTGGAAAACAGACTGAAAGTGGGGTCTCTTCATACGAAATTAATCTCCTATTATACCTTGAACAATTTACCTGCTGGAATGGTGTTGGGCAGAGGTCCCCAACTCCAGGCCTCAAGGGCCGCCAACAGTGCAGGATTTCAGGATTTCCTTAGTATTGCACAGGTGTTAATGTGATCAAATGCACAGGTAATGATTCCAACCCCTGTGCAATACTAAGGAGATCCTGAAATCCTGCACTGTTGGCGGCCCTTGAGGCCTGGAGTTGGGACCCCTGGTGTTGGGTATTCCTTGGCTGCATATGCATAATCTGGTCATTGACTGGTGTCAAAAAGACATTGTCAAATGGCGTCCTTATTGTGTTGAAAAATGTCTTAAATTTGTACAGGTTTTCTCCACTAATCTGGAGAGTCTACAGGAGTAACTGAAAGACTTCGGAGACGTTTTTTCAGGAAAAGAGGCAGACATTTTACCTCCTCAAGTAATCTGCTTTATTCATCCCAAGTTGTTGGGTGCTTTGGAAGTTTGATACTTTGAGAAGGAAGTAGGGTCATGCCACTGGTCAAACTGGGCGCTCTCCCATACAGCTAGCACGGGTAGCTTTGCCTCCGCAGCAAGGAAGAAATACAAATGACACTGAGGCTAATTGGTCCCACTGGTCCATCCAGTTTCAGCAAAGTGCAAGCAAGCTAGAACACCTAAAGCTGAGCTTGCTACTTTCCTATGTAACTGGCCACTGTAAGTTTGAGGGGCTATTAACCTAGACAATGAATTGTACACCATAGAATAAAAAATATCTCTGTTCTTGAGAATGATGGAGAGGATTTTAATGCCCTGTAAGGGATGCAGCTAGCATGTGGAAAAAGGTGCTCTGGTCAGATGAGAGTAAAATAGAACTTTTGGGAACTTTTGGGACTAAATGTAAAATACTATATGTGGCAGAAAACTAATACTGCACATCACCCTGAAAACTCCATCCACACCATCAAACAAGGTGGTGGGAGCATCATGCTACAGGAGCGATTTTCCGTAACAGGAAGAGGAAGCTGGTCAGAGTTGATAGGAATATGGATGGAGCTTAATACAAAGAAATCCTGGAGAAAACCTGTCAGAAGCTGCAAAGAGGTGAGACTCGATTGTAGGTTCACCTTCCAACAGGACGACAATAAACATTCTGCCTGAGGATTACAATGGAATGGTTTACATGAAAGTAAATCATATACTTGAATGGCGCAGTTAATGTCTAGATCTGAATCTCATTGAGAATCTGTTGCAACTCTTGAAAATGTATGATCATAGACATTCTCCATCCAATCTCACTGAGCTAGAGATAGTTTGCAAAGAAAAATGGCCAAAAATGTCAGCCTCTAGATGTGCAAAGCTGGTAGAGGCATATCCAAAAGATAGGTGGTCCTAAAAAGAATTGACTCAGGAGGGCTGAATACAAATACATGTCACAATAATCAGATTTATATTTTTAAAATAGTTCGAAAACCATGTATTATTTCCTTTACACTTCATGAATATTTTCTACTTTGTGTTGGTATATCACATAAGATCCCAATAAAATACATTTAAGTTTGTGGGTATTTTGTGAAAAAATAGTTCATGGAGTATGAACAACTATTTCAAGGCACTGTAATTTAGAGCTTGTTTGAAGCATCTGTAAATCTTATACGAAACCAGCAAACATAGAGGAATTATTGCAACATGTAAATGTAAGGAGGTTTCTAAATTAGGGTGTGGAAGCTGAGAGGAGGGCATGTAGACGAAGGTATAGAATGAAAGGTCCTGCATGTCATCTCTTGAAGGATATTTATAATAAGATATATAGTCAAAGCAACAGTGCAATGCTTACTGGCATTTTAGCATAGCAGAAATTACAGTTACAAATTTTGCATTGATGGGAAAAAAGACTTTGTATGTACCGTAGTTACATATGATTATACTTAAATATATTGTGGGGCAGTAACAGGTGTCATATGCAAGGGATGCTATGTATCTCCCAGAAATGTGCATGTAAATCTACTGAACCTGCTGGAGTGCATTGTATTTACAGCTACTGCTGTGAGTGCAACGCATAATAATATTAAAGGGAACCTGACCCCTCCAAATCACCCCCAACCCTATGAATACCTGTCCCTGCACCCTGAGACATCCTTGCTAACAGTTCTTTTGTGTAAAAAATGAGTGGGGTAACATTGCCAAAAAGACCTTTATCCACTTACAAATCTGCGACTTCTTCTCCTTGAATACGTCTCACAGGGCGTTCCCTGTGCGAACCTAAGCCCACCTGAGCCACTCAGTATCACGCCCCGATGGGCGTGATAAATAATCCTAGTCCTCCTCGCCCTGATGTATGGGCGTAATAGCCGGTGTGACGCTATATGCGTCACATCCGGTCATGGTGATGTCTATACACCCTTTAGGTGTACCGCCGACCTCACCATGCGCATTGTGCATGCGCGGCTTTTGCTTTACACCTAAAAGGTGTACAGACCCAATGGTCAGGGTGCAGGGACAGGTATTCATAGGGTTAGGGGTGATTTGGAGGGGTCAGGTTCCCTTTAAGTATGAATCTGGTCAAGATATTGACAAAGTCATTAAGAAAACCTGATTGAGGCTTTTATTTTTGGAAAGATCTGTAGGATGGTAGTGGGATGGATGTTTCCCTCCAGTACAGGGCTTGGATTCTTATTTAAACCAGGTCAGGGTGTGTATGTAAAGTTGGTGCTTGAGAAAAGCTTGCATCAAGACAAAATATCGAGCCACTTTATGGGCTAATAAACCCCACTTTTGCTTATTTTTTGAGTGCTGCCATGATTTATTTTTCTAAATGTTTTTGCTTTGGACATCGCAATACCAGGATTGATTGCACCAATGGTTTGTTCTAAGTTTCTGCTGTTCCTTTTTTCTATTTTATTTATAAACAGTGATGGCCGAAAGTGTTGGCACCTTTTAAATTGTCCCAGAAAATGAAGTATTGCTCCCAGAAAATTATTTCAATCACACGTTTTGTTATACACGTCTATTTCATTACTGTGTATTGGAACAACACAAAAAAACAGGGCCAATTGGACATAATTTCACACGTAGCCCCAAAAATGGGCTGCACAAAATTGTTGGCACCTTCCCAAAGTTGTAGGTAAACAACTTTGTTTCAAGCATGTGATGGTCGTTGAATCTCACTCGTGTCAAGTAACAGGTGTGGACAATAGGAAAATCACCTCTGAAGCTAGATAAAAAGGGGAGAAGTTAACAAAAGTTTCTGCAGAATAGAAAGAGAAGAACGGAACTATCTGAGGACATAAGAACCAACATTGTTGAAAAATATCCACACTCTCAAGGTGATCTCCAAAGATCTTAATGTTCCTTTGTCCATGGTGTGCAACATAATCAAGAAGTTTACAATCCATGGAACTGTAGCTAGTCTCCCTCGATGTGAAAGGTAGAGAAAAATTGATGATCGTTTGCAACACAGGATAGTCCAGATGGTGTCATGGCATTAACACGATGCAGTTTGGCAATTTTACTGGCCAGGTGACGCTACCGATGAGCTGGATGATTCTGTTTTTCTTTTCTTGGGAAATCTTTTTCATGACTGCTCCTCAATTTGAACCAGTGGCTTTTCACTTGGTAATCAACCTAATAACACACTGAGCTGTTAGGGAATGTGAGAATAGGTTGTAATTTGTAGTATACAGGAAGAAAAATATTTTTCAAACACTAGGAGCAAAACTGTAATAATGCAATATGACAAGAATCTGCATAACTAATCATATGCTAAGTACAGTAGTTGCAAGTCATATTTATGTGTGAGATAGTTATGCTGGAATCACAGATGATTAACTTGGAATGGCCTCCCCCTCTCTGGATGGGAGTGTCAGCTGCCTGTGTTTCTAAGCAGCTCCACACTCCCGTCCTGACAGGGGGAGGCCGTTCCAAGTTAATCATCCGTGACATGTCCGACTTAGTCACATATGACACGGACAGTGTGATTCCAGCCTTAAGATGATTGTCTTTGACAGTGTTTCCCAACTCCAGTCCTCAAGGCACACCAACAGGTCATGTTTTCAGGATTTCCTTATCATTAGACAGATGATGGAATTATCCCTTGTGCAAGTGATTAAATTATCACCTGTGCAATCCTAAGGAAATCCTGAATACATGACCTGTTGGTGTGCCTTGAGGACTGGAGTTGGGAAACACTGGTCTATGAAATGAAAGTGTTCTCAAGCTCAAAACTGCAGTGGATGGTGAGATATGGAGCATTAGAGTCAAAAGAACAAAATGTTACCCTTTTGCTCATTACTATATGTCCAATTTGCCCTTTTTTTCTGCTTTTTTGTGTTGTTTCAATACAAAGAAATGAGATAAACATGTATATACCAAAACATGTGAAATTGTAATCATTTTGCTGGAAAAAACATTCATTTTCTGGAACAATTTCAAGAATGCCAACACTTTCGGCCATGACTGCATATCTATATTAGTGAAATACAGCACAAACAAAAAAACATTCCCAGTAAGGGTGCTTTCACATAACGATTTTTTCATTTCCGATGCTGTCCGATCAAAATCGGACAGCATCGGACCGATTTTCGGACCCCATGCAGCCCTATGGGCATCGGACCGAATCGGATGTGCACTAAATGCCATCCGATTTGGTCCGATCCGAATCTGTCCGATTTTTTTATCGGCGCAAAAATCGGAGCTTGCTCCGATTTTTGCACCGAAAATAAAATCTGACAGATTCGGATCGGACCAGATCGGATGGCATTTAGTGCACATCCGATCCGACCCGATCAATTTAGCATGGGGCCCTATGGAGCAGTGTCCGAGGAAACATCTGATGTCTCCTCGGACCGATTTTAGTGTACTGAGCATGCTCAGTACACTAAAATAGCTCCTAAAAGTAAATTAAGGGGTTAATAAAAAAAAAAAAACTATGCTCACCTGTCCACGAGGCCCACGTCGTCTCCCGGCATCTCCGGTGTCTCCAGGTATCTTGCCGTCTGTGCTGAAAGACCTGCCGTGATGTCACAATCACATGACTGCCAGGAACCAATAGCAGGCAGTCATGTGATTGTGACATCATGAGAGGTCCTGGCAGCACAGAACAGCAAGATACCTGGAGACGCGCGGGAGTCGTGTACAGGTGAGAAAGTAGAGGAGGAGAGGAGGGGGACACATGGGGGGATCGGAGCACACATGGGGGCACCCGGAGGACACATAGGAGGACCGGGGGCCAAGAGGGGAGACAGGGGATGAGAGGACCGGGGGCCAAGAGGGCAGACACAGGGGATGAGAGGACCGGGGGCCAAGAGGGCAGACACAGGGGATGAGAGGACCGGGGGCCAAGAGGGTAGACACAGGGGATGAGAGGACCGGGGGCCAAGAGGGCAGACACAGGGGATGAGAGGACCGGGGGCCAAGAGGGCAGACACAGGGGATGAGAGGACCGGGGGCCAAGAGGGTAGACACAGGGGATGAGAGGACCGGGGGCCAAGAGGGCAGACACAGGGGATGAGAGGACCGGGGGCCAAGAGGGCAGACACAGGGGATGAGAGGACCGGGGGCCAAGAGGGCAGACACAGGGGATGAGAGGACCGGGGGCCAAGAGGGTAGACACAGGGGATGAGAGGACCGGGGGCCAAGAGGGCAGACACAGGGGATGAGAGGACCGGGGGCCAAGAGGGCAGACACAGGGGATGAGAGGACCGGGGGCCAAGAGGGAAGGACCGGGGGCCAAGAGGGGAGACACAGGACCGGGGGCCAGAGGGAACCAGGGATAGGAGAGGACCGTGGGAGAGACTGTGACAGCTCTCAGGGAGCGATCTGACAGGAGGGCGGGCATCCTATTTTCTGTCGGAATCGGATGCCTATTTGGCACCCGATTCCAGGCATCAGAGGAATCCGATGCTGTCCGATTTATATCGGACAGCATCGGATTTTACAAAATCGTTATGTGAAAGTAGCCTAATATGAATTAAACCAAGGTTCATAATAAGTTTGGAAACAGTCATGTTCCAATACTGTTAGATTACCTGCAATTAATTACTGCTGTAAGTCTTTTGGCAGATGTCTATACCAGTTTTGCACATCTAGAGGCTGAATTTTTTTCCCATTCTACTTTGCAAAATAGCTCTAGCTCAGTGAGATTGAATAGATATTATCTGTGTATTGAAAAATTCAATTCTGACCACAGATTCTCAATGGGATTTAGTCTTGAACTTTAACTGTATCATTTAAGCACATGAATATGCTTTGATCTAAACCATTACATTGTAGCTCTGGCAGTATGTTTAGGGTCATTGTCCTGCTGGAAGGTGAACCTACACCACAGTCGCAAATCTTTTGCAACCTGTAACAGGTTTTATTTCAGGATTGCCTTGTATTTAGCTTCATCCATCTTCCCACCAACTCTGACCAGCTTCCCTGTCTCTGCTAAGAAAAACACGTTGTGTGAACGAAAGAATGTGCAATAGGGTCTTATCTCAATGATACACTTTCGCTTATCGATGTGGAATTGCTCACCTTTGTCAGTTGTGACACCCACAACTGGTAGAATAGCGTACAGGCAGCTGCTGCAGGGACCGCACTCCCAACGGTGACCGTGGTTGTAATACAGAATCCTGGACAAAGTGCCTCAGTGTCTGCGCTGCTGCTCCGAGACCAAAGACACACAGACACAGGAATGTCTGGATCAGCGATAGCCTTTATTTCCCGACGCGTTTCGGAGCCTCCTCCCGAGCTCCTTCCTGAGGGAAGTTCCCTGAGGAAGGAGCTCGGGAGGAGGCTCTGAAACGCGTTGGAAAATAAAGGCTATCGCTGATCCAGACATTCCTGTGTCTGTGTGTCTTTGGTCTCGGAGCAGCAGCGCAGACACTGAGGCACTTTGTCCAGGATTCTGTAAGAAAAACACGTTATCCTACAGCATGATGCTGCTACCACGTTTGATGGAGGGCATAATGTTTTCAGGGTTATGTACAGAGTTAGTTTTCCACCATACAAAGCATTTTGTGTTTAGCTCAAAAAGCAAAAAAAGTTCTACTTTGGGCTCATCTGACCAGGGCATCTTCTTTCACATGCTAGCTGTGTCCCCAAATGGTGACATGAAAACTGCTAAGGCTTTCTTTTCAAAAATGGCTTTCTTCGTGCCACTCTTTCATAAAGGTGAGATTTTTTGAGTATACGATTATTAGTTGTCATAAGGACACAGTCTCCCACCTGAGCTGTGGATCTCTGCAGCTCCGAGTGACCACGGGTCTCTTGGCTGCTTCTCTAATTAATGCACTCATTGCTTGGGAAGCCAGTTTAGTGGATAGCTATGTCTTCATAGGTTTGAAGTTGTGATATTCTTCTTCCATTTATAGATGATGGATTGAACAGTACTCTGTGAGATGTTCAAAGCTTGGGCTTTTTAATTTGAAATCTAACCTTGCTTACTCTTCTCCAAAACTTTATCCCTGGCCTGTTTGGTGTGTTCCTTTGTTTGTCATTATGCTGTTTGATGTTTAATGTTCTCAAACAAGCATCTGACGCCTTTACAGAACAGTTGTAGTTCTACAGAGAATAAATTAGACACAGGTGGACTCAATTTACTAATTAGGTGACTTCTGGAGGCAATTGGTCACTCAGGAATTTATTTAGGTGGTGGGGCTTTCATAGTGTTTAAAAAAAATAGTTTTAGCAGATTTTAGTGGCCCCCTACTTGCAGCATATTTATTTATACACCTTCCTGAGACAGTCATCTGGCCTCTGCCTGGAAAGAGACATACATAGAAGTCTATGAATATATCTTGACCATTCAGAAATACTTCCTGGATGAACTCCCCTGTGTGAAAATAAACTTAAAGAAGCACTCTGATTCTATATGTAATGTAGTGTATTCATATTAATATTAATATTTCCTGTTTCCAACACTGCTCTAGTCCTGTTCTGAGTCAAGTGACGACTATTCCAACTTACATGTAAGCCTGGTTCTGATGCTCCCAGGGGCGTAACTACAATAGGTGCAGGGGTTGCGATCGCACCCGGGCCCTGCAGCCTAGGGGGGCCCCAAAAGTCCCTTTGGCCTATAGAAAAAGACTAATACTATTAAAGATTTGCAATAATTGGGGGCCCCGTTGGAGCTTTTGCATCGGGGCCCCTGGGCCTGAAGTTACGCCACTGGATGCTCCATTGGCCTATAATGTAAAAGCGACATCCGGCTCACAGATAAACCCCAGTGTAAGCAAAAGAGTCGGAACTTCAGTCAAGAAGATCAGAGCGATGCTTTAAACCTGGGAAGATGGTGATCGGTGAGTACATTGTCACATATAGAATATACATTCACACAGGCTTGAACCATAAAATATTTAATGGAAGTGCTTCTTCAATGTAACAGTCAAGACCTTTTTTAGTGTTCTTCAAAGAAAACTCCATGGCATTGTTTATGTGTCTTTTGCATGTTTCGTAGATCTGGATTATATTTAGGAAAGCTATAGCTTACACCTTAATTCTGGGATCAAAAGGTGTGTTACAGTCTGCGCTGCCCGGTCATCCAAGGAAACACAAGGGAAACAATGTTCCAAGTAAAACGTTTCTTTATTCTTCAAAACCAACGCGTTTCGGCGCCCAATCCTTGCGCCGTCCTCAGGGTATCCCTGAGGACGGCGCAAGGATTGGGCGCCGAAACGCGTTGGTTTTGAAGAATAAAGAAACTTTTTACTTGAAACATTGTTTCCCTTGTGTTTCCTTGGATGACCGGGCAACGCGGACTGTAACACACCTTTTGATCCCAGAACTTTGGAAGTACCCACTATCTTGTGGAGGTGGAAGTCCAGCAGCAGCCTACAATACTAAACCAACGCCTTTATTCCAGTTGTGGGAATCACAACTGGACCAGGTTAGTGCAAACCTGATTATCTATAAGACCCTGTTCATACTCAGTGATAGGGCACTATTGCGCCTCTGTTGTCTCCCCTTATATTTTTATATAGCTTACACCTTGTCAGAAAGTGACAACACATCTGTACTTGGAAGGCTACACATGACTGTTTCCCTATACAGTGATTACTTAAATGTCACAGTGTGAGTTTCTAATGGGACATGCCGAGAGGTAGGAAGGAGATTGCTTGGCAAGAACATGCAATAAGCCGTTTGGTATAAATAGCTATTACATGATGAAGCAGATAATCGTGTCGAGGCATCAGAAGATGAAAAGTTCTATTAAACTAACAATTAACATACATATTGACTTGCACAGTACATTATGCATTTCTAAATGAATTCAAGAACTGTTAGAATATAGGAAAGGACTATGCCATTAAGCACATCATCCAAAGTAACGGATGGTGTAGAATATGTTAATAAGAAGCCGATGGTCATGAAAATGTTTGATACCTTACATTTTTTCATTTCTTAGCTCATTTAGCCAGTTATATATATTTATGTGAAAATTTATACTCACACATTGAAGAAGTTGTTAGAGTTGGAGAAAATGCTTCGGGGATTACTTAGTTCTTGAAGAAAGGGAGTCAGACTGACCACAGCTGCCAGCCACAAGTGGTACCCTCGTCTCATACAAACACTGCCCAATATACGGGCACATATCTCTGAGCAGAGACCAACCAGTGCGCACATACAGTTGCTGAGTGCCGCCATGCGAAAACACACACGGCGAGGAAGTAAAAATGCAAATCAGGAGGACCAGGTGAAATAAATAGATGACAATGGGAAGAAAAAGATGCAGCTGTGGAAAGAATGCAAGGAAAATGTTTGCATGGAAAAAAAAAAAGTATGTGCGTAAAAAAAAAAAGTATGGATTTCTGAGACAGAAAAGTACAAAAAGATATCATAACAGCTCACTAAAGCAGAGGCATGAAGCAACAGGCGCAAATCACACAAGCAGACCCCAACTGCACACAAACTTCTCCACAACAGCTGTTCTCCTGCCCTTCATTCCCCCAGGAAGGACAGCACAAATCCCATCCCCCTGTCAGCTGCCGAGTCCCCATACACATGACACTGGGACCCTGTCCATTTCACATAGCGTAGGGTCATGAAGCGCTCTCCACTTGCAGGTATGAAGACACTTGTTGGAAAGTACCTCTAATGTCCTTTGTAACTCCCTGGCTTAGTAAAGATGTTCTATTCTTTTTTTAAACCTAGGCATCAAATTGTAGTTACAATGATAGTTTTTCCATGAGAAGATATAATCTTACAGCATTAATAATATTTTATACAAACACCAATGTATCTGGAAAATGATTGATCATTCATGCAAATATTGCTAATTCCTTTCATTATTAAAATTTTGAGACCCAAATTTTATAACATCCAGTTTCCTTTAACCAACAACTCCTAGAAAATGTATCTTAAGGCTAATCTATCAAGAGATAAGTGGTCATAAATCTGCATTACCATTAGAATTCAGTCAGCTTCCTAATATACATGCATGCTCAGTTTGGCCAAGCATGCATATGTTCCCATACAGTGCCTTGAAAAAGTATTCATACCCTGAGAATTTTTCAACTTGTTTTTCACGATACACCCACAAATTTAAATGTATCTGATGACCTCTTTGGTAAGAAAGACGGATCTAACCGGAGTATAATTCTATCATCCAATATTCTAAGAGAAGGCTCCGAGGTGAATAGGGTTGGTAATTCACTGACACTTCTTGCCCAAGTTATGGCTGCCAGAAAATCAGCTTTCCAGGAGGTCATGGTTAACCCCCTCAGAACAACATTCAGATCCCATGGAGGAAATGAGTTAGATTTTCTTGGATGAATTTGATTTGCTGCCATTATGAATCTTCTAACCCATCGGTTATTGATTGAAACATGAATTAGGAGCCGAAACTTGAACTTTAAGAGTACTAGGCTTCAGCCCTTTCCCTAGGCCATCTTTAAAAAAAATCCAGGATTCTTACGATGTTAAGGTGAAATGGATCTGGCAGAGAGAGATCACACAAGGTAATGAAGACGTTGTATACTTTTGTGTAGATTGCATTGGTTACAGGTTTTCTACTTTTTTAAAGAGTTTTGGAAACTCTACCCGACAAACCCCTTGCTTATAAAATCTTGGCTTCAGTAGCTACTCTGATAGGTGAAGGCTCTCTGTAGCTGGATGGAGGATTGGTTCTTCTAGTCTCATCAAGTTCATATTCGTGAATTAACTCTTCTCAGTACAGGGCTATAAGGATTGCACTCACTTTCTCTATCCTGATCTTCTGGATCGTTTTTGCTAGTATAGGAATTGGTGGAAAAGGATAGACTAGCTTGAAACCCCATGATTGAACAACTGCATCTACTGCTATACACTGGCCATATTGATGAAGGGAAAAATATCGATCTACCATTGAATTTTGGTAGTTCACAAACAAATCGATGTCTAGATGTTCCCATCTCATGGTCATCATCTGATATATTGCTGACTTCAGACACCATTCTCCCAGGAGAAGATCCTTTCTGTTTAGATAGGCCACATCTGTAAAGACATTAGAGATTTTATCCATGGCACCACTTTCTTTAAGGTCCGAGCCACCAATTCAGAGAAGATCTTACTTGAGCTGGTAGACGAATCTTCTTTTTCACACCCCCGGGTTGCCCGTTCCAGCAGGACAGAATGTGAGACTCGAGGGGTCTTGTGTGAGCCAGAGCCCATGGCACCATCTGAAATCAGGAAGTCATCGACCCCAGAACTGAGCCGATTTCATGAAGACCTTTGCTTCTGGAGATTCACAAGTTTGGACTATAGTAGACTGTGCTTATACTCTGGGAGAAGGTAAGTCTGTGTCTGAGTGTTTCATAGACACCCTAAAAATGTCTTCCTGTAGGAAGGAACCAAGCTTGATTGCTTGGGGTTGACCAACCATTCTAGAGAAGGTAAAATCTGGATCAACTGCTGGATATGATGCTCAAGCAGAAGTCTGGTTGGAGCCGTCACCAAAATGTTGTGTAGGTAACGAACTATCACTTGTTCCCTGACGAATGCCATAACTTCTGCCATCTCCTTTGTGAACATCCTTAAGGCAAGGATAGTCCATATGGTAGGGCACAAAACTGGAAATGCTGGATCCATTCTTCCTTTGGGACTGCAAGTCTCAGGAACTTTTGGTATCCTGGATATATGGCGATGTGGTAGTGCGCATCCTGAAGATCTATGGTTGCCATTACATAATTTTTCCCTCACTGGAGGGATGGTGTACCTAATGGACTCCATCTTGAATCTTTTGTAGTTCACATATTGATTCAGGGGCTTCAAGTTTATGATGGTCCAGAGCGACTCTCCTGGTGATGAGAATAATGACCCTTCCCCAGCTCCCCTCTGGGAACTGAGATTGCTCCTAAGGATGAGATTTTGAATCTTCTTCCAGAGCACATTCTGTAACCTCTGAGAGGGAAGGGAAGTCACTTTCAGATGCTGAGAAAGACGAGGAGAATTCTATTCTCATCGTTTCCTTGATTATGTTTACAATTGCCTGGTTTGATGTAATCTTCTGCCACATGGGAGGAAGTTGGTAATCCTGCCCCCTACACAACTGGCATCACTTTCTTTCTCGATGCTGGGGATGAAATTTACTCCAATGACCACATTTTCAGTTCATCTTGTATTGAGGCGTATGAGGTTGTTGGGATGAAAAGACTTTGAACGATGAGGCTGTTGGCATGAAAAGACTTGTGTCTAGCCAATTTAGATTCTGGCAGGCCTTTCTTGTCTGCTGCTTTTTCCAAAGCTAATCCAAAGCTAGGCCAAACACATATTCACCCTGGAAGAGCATAGAACATAGCTTGGACTTTGCCGCCACGTCCCCTTTCATGATTTTAACCATAACACCCATTTGGTTGTGTTCGTCAACATGGAGGAACTGCTTGCAATTTTAACAGACTTGGCTGAGGCATCTGCTTGGAAGCCAGTGGCTTTCTGTAATGGAGGTAGAGAGGCCATAAAATCTTCCCTGGGGGTGCTCCTGCATTAATGGGATTCTAACTGGTTCATCCATCTAAACAAAGATCTTGCTGTGCAGGTATATGCTATTATTATTATTTATTTATAGAGCACCATTGATTCCATGGTGCTGTGCATGAGAAGGGGATACATACAAATAAGTTAAAAATACAACAAGCAAACTAACAGTGACAGATTGACACAGAGTGAAGAGAGAGGACCCTGCCCTTGCGGGCTTACATTCTATAGGCGGTGGACAGACAGTAGGTTGGGTCTGCTCTGGTGGTGGTGGAGCCCCAGGTCCAATGGTGGTGGGGCATCAGGTCCATTGGAGGTGAGGTGGCATTGTGGTCATTGCAGGTTGTAGGCTGTTCTGAAGAGATGGGTTTTCAGGTTCTGCTTGACGTTTCTGAGTGTGGAGGACAGTGGGACGTTTTGGGGTGCAGAATTCCAGAGAATGGGGGATGCCCGGGCGAAGTCTTGCAGGCGGTTAGATGAGGAATGTACAAGTGTGGAGGAAAGAAGGAGGTCTTGGGAGGTTCGAAGATTACGAGTTGAGTGATACTGGGAGATTAGTTCAGAGATATATGGGGAGGCGACAGATTGTGGACGGCTTTGTAAGCCAGTGTTAGTAGTTTGAATTGGATATGCTGGGGAATTGGGGGATGATGAGGGCATGCACAAGTAGTTTAGTAGATTGAGGGTTGTGGAAGGGATGGATTCTGGAAATATTTTTGAGTTGGAGATGGCAAGGGCTTGGATATGCGGTTTGAAAGATAAGGCAGAGTCAAAGATTACTCCGAGGCAGCGGACTTCAGGTACAGGGCAAAGTGTGATGTCATTTATAATGATAGGTTGGTCTGGTAAGGAAGGTGTGTGAGATGGAGGAAAGATGATGACTTCAGTTTTGTCTACATTGAGTTTTAGAAAGTGAAAGGAGAAGAAGGCGGATATGGCTGACAGACACTCTGGGATTCTGGACAGGAGAGAGATGACATCTGGGCCAGTGAGATAGATCTGAGTGTCATCAGCGTACAGGTGATACTGGAAGCCATGGGACTTTATGACTTGTCCCAGACCAAGGTTATAGATTAAAAAAAGGAGGGGCTCCAGGACAGAGCCTTGAGGGACCCCAACAGAGAGGGGATGGGGCGAGGAGGTCGTGTGTGAGTGGGGGACACTAAATGTGCGGTTGGAAAGGTAGGAGGAGATCCAGGAGAGTGCAAGGTCAGTGATACTAATGGAAGAGAGGATCTGTAATAGGAGGCAGTGGTCGACTGTGTTGAATGCAGAGGACAGGTCAAGAAGGAGGAGGACGGAGAACTGTCTGTTAGCTTTGGACGTGAGCAAGTCGTTAGTAATTTTGGTCAGGACAGTTTCAGTGGATTGGTGGGGACGGAAGCAGGACTGAACGTCATCAAAGAGAGAGTTGGATGAGAGGTGGGATGAGAGTAGTGTGGACATGCTTTATGAGAAGTTTGGAAGCGAACGGGAGCAGGGATATGGGCCGGTAGCTGGATGTAGAAGTGGGGTCAAGGGATGGCTTCTTTAAGATAGGTGTAATTGTTGCATGTTTGAAAGCAGAAGGAAAGGTACCAGAAGTTAGTGATAGGTTGAAAAGGTGGGTTAGGGCTGGGATAAGGGTTGTGGTGAGGTTGAGGAGGAAGTGGGATGGGATGGGGTCCAGTGCACAAGTGGTGAGGTGTGATCTGGATAGGTGTGCAAGTTCAACTTCAGTAATGGATGGGAGGAGGGTTAGTGGGGGAGAGGAGTGGTCTGCTATACATGGGGGTTGTGGTAGTTGGGTAGCAAAGACTTGTTTGATCTGATTGATCTTGTTGGTGAAGTATGTTGCAAAGTCTTCTGCAGAGATACGAGAAGTAGGAGGGGCCAGTGGGGGGCAGAGGAGGGAGTTAAATGTGTTGAATAACTGCCTGGGATTGTGGGACAAAGAGGATATGAGGGTAATGAAGTAATTCTGTTTAGTGGTGGTGAGTGCCGACTTGAATTTGAGAAGTGCTAGTTTGAATGCTGTGTAGTCTTCATGCGAGTGTGTATTCTTCCAGCACCGCTCTGCAACCCTAGACGCTTGCCATAGATTTTTAGTGGAGTCTGTGTGCCAGGGTTGTCTGTTAGTTTGTCGTGTTTTGCCATGAATGAGAGGGGCAACTGCATCAATAGCTGATGTGAGTGTAAAATTGTAGAAAGCTGTGGCATTATCTGTGTTGTGGAGTGAGGATACAGATGATAGCAGTAAAATGGCGAGTGTGTGAGCGTCAAGATGTGTGAGGTTTCTGCGAGGGTGTGTGAGTTGGTGGACATGGGTGGCAGGTAAGGACAAGGATGAGAAAGTAATTAGATGGTGGTCAGAGAGGGGGAGAGGGGAGGTTGTGGGTTTAGTTAGGGAACAGAGGCGAGTAAGGATGAGGTCTAGTATGTGTAAGGATGAGGCAAGTGACAGGAGTTTGGAGGCTGTTGACTGTTGGGTATCAATGGGGATGTTGAAGTCACCCATTATGATGGTGGGAATGTCAGCAGAGAGAAAGTATAGAAGCCAGATGGAGAATTGGTCAAAAAACGCAGTGTTCGGGCCTGATGGTTGATAAGTGACGCCCACTTGTAGGTTGGAAGGAGAGAAGATATGGACAAAGTGCGCTTCAAAAGATGAGGGGATGAGGGAGGGAGGAGGAGAAATTGGGTTGCAGGTGCAGTTGCTAGAGAGAAGACCCACTCCTCCACCATATTTGTTGCCAGTGCGAGATGTGTGGAAGAAATGAAATCCACAAGAACACAGCGCAGCAGGGGAGGCCGTGTCGGAGGGTGTCAGACATGTTTCTGTGAGATACAGGAAGGAGAGTCTACGAGAGGTAAAGAGGTTGTGAATGAAGTGGAGTTTATTACAGATGGAACGGGCATTCCAGAGCGCTCCAGAGAGAGGGGGCGGTAGAGAGTGGGTCAGGGAAATGGGTTTTATATTTAAAGGATTGCAGCTGTTTCTTACAGGTGTGGGGTGATAGGAGGAAGGAATAGTGGGGAAAGTTGGCTATGGAGGTCCTGGGTTGGGAGATATGTCGCCAGCTATGTTTGTAGAGAGAGAGGAGGAAGCTGATTCCCAAGATTTCTTTAGGAGGTTATTCATTTTCCTATCCATGGAATCTTTGAGCTGAGAAGAGTTTTGAAAGGGTAGGGTTGTCTTATTGGCATACTTGGCAATCTGAACTTCAGTTTTGGGAATATTGGACCAGGATTTAGCAATTGAATTATCTATGGGGAATCTTCCCTTTAAGCCACCAGGAGTGTTAAGGAGTCTTCTGGGGTGCTGCCATTCCTCCAAGATTAAACTCTGAATGTTATTGCGGATGGGAAGTACCAGATTTTTTTAAATTTTAAACCCCAAACATTTCATCCTGAACTGTCTGGGCCAACTCTTCCTCCTCTACCTCCATGAAGTTCCTTACAGCCGAGAGGAGTTCCTCAATGTCTTCAGTGGTAAATTAATATCTTTTAGGGGGCTTATCATAGCTCTCAGACAAGTCAGGATCACCTTCATCTAGATCTTCCTCAGAAAAAGAGGCCAAAGAAGCTTCCGAGTCTGACACTATGAAGGTGATCTTCGACTTTTGAGCTGCAGGGGGAGCTGAAGGAGTAGGCTGGGAAAAAGAGGCCATAGTTCATTGGATTTCCTGCTGAATCATCCCTTTCAATTCCTCCATTAAGGATGGTTTTTCTTCCCTCATAATTTTATCTGTACACTCCTCACATAGGGTCTTTTTTTGCAAGAACAGCTTTTTATTGCAGACTGCACACTTGCGAGGAGATGATTTTGACCTCACACTTGGTGCTGGGAGAGATGGGAGAAGGTCGTAATGACCATATCCCTACACCAAAAGGGGAAACCCATCCCCAATAGACTTATTGGCCCTGGGTTAGTGCTGGGCTCTTAGCAAAGAAAATAACCACCTTCCATCCTTAGCTAGACGTCAGATAAGGGATATAAAGGGTAAGACTACCTGAAGGTGTCTTCTGCTAGGGCCCTTTATATCAAGTAAACAAGGCTCCAGCATGGTAGCACCCACAAGGTGCCACTCATCCCCTTGCAAACGCTTCTCCCAAAAGGTGGCTGCCATTAGGGAGTGCCCGCCGGTCAGAGTACTTAGGAGAGCCTCGGGAATCCATGTGTTCCACAGTGAAATGTGAACTCAGAGGTGAGGATATGATCGCGTCTAACATCAGTTACGAGTGCGCAAGACTGCATGCAGGATCCGGAGGAAGTAGAAGGGAGCCCGGGGAACTACAGGAGGACCCCAGACAGCCAGTTGCTTAGCTTTGCCTGCGGCGCTGGAGAGCAGTGGGGTCCCACATCAAACAGGAGCAGCAAGAGGGAGGAAGGTGCAAGGCACAATCAACCCACTACTCAACTTCCTGGTAAGATGACTTGCTCGCTGGCCACAGCCACAGGAGACCTCTTCATGCTCTGTAGGGAAAGGAAGACACTGGTGATAGGAGTGAGAGGAATAATTTAACCTCTTTGAGTTTCCTGTCCTTATTAGGGTGGGGAGGCAACCTCCAGGTGTGCTGTCGTGGATGTAAGGGTACCTTCTCACGCCACAACCGCGGGAGACATTTTTGGCGGCAATATTTCTCACTGGAATTATCGCCACCAAATTGCCTCCTTATTGCGGCGTGTAAATCGTGAATTTGGCGACGATAAAACCAATGTCGCCTGGTTTCGATTTTAGAGCAGTGCTCTAAAACCAGGTGACCGGAGTGAGGCAACATATCGCCGCCAAATTCCCGTTTTACACGCCGGTGGAAATGTGGCAGTGATATTTCCATGTTGCAATATCGCTGCCGCATTTCTCGCCACGATTGCGGTGTGTAAAGGTACCCTTAGAAAAGAAATATTGTTATTAGGAACACTATGTAACTTAATGATGTGAGATAAATAATGAAGCTAAATTCATAGCCATAGGCAATTTTAGTAGAGGAACCAAGTAAGACATCTTGCTGAAAACAGTCCACCACCACCTATACTATAGTACTACCACCACAATAAGGCAAATCTGTGACAAAATCCATGAACAAAAGAGTCAAAGGTTGAGACAGAACCTTGTTAGATAAAAGAAACACTGTCAGGGTCTAATAAGAGGCTTCATACCTGACCCAAACTCTGCACTTACGGACATACTCATCAACATTCGTTCGAGCACCCTGCCACCAAAAGGACCTGGAAACAGATCTCTAGGTGGCACAGGAACCATGCTATCCGGCCAACACAGTTGGGCAATTTTTTAAGAAAATCGGCATGAAGTCAAGACGGCACAAACAGTCTGCCAGGTGACAAACCTTGTGGTGCACGAACCTGAGTTTTCAAAATGTGCTAGGATCAGTTCCCAGAGCACTTATGACCACCCCTTCACTAAGAATTTTGACTGGATTTTCTTCTCTCAACTCCGGAACAAAACTAGCATCAGCCCTAATATTCTTAGTACCAGGTAGATATGTTACAGAGAAATCCAATCAAACAAAAAAGTGAGCCCACTGGGCTTGTCTAGTGTTCATGCATTTAGCGGCATCATCATAGCTTAAAGACCATTACTCTATGACTAGCCCCCCTCCAACTAATGCCTCCATTCCTCGAAAGCTATTTCAACAGCCAAGAGTTCCTAATCATACATACTGTAGTTGAGCAAGCCCAGGTGCAGGCAGATAAAATCACCTCTACCTACAATACTTGTGGGAGGTGGCTTGCTCTACATAAGTGGGTCTGAATGCATTCTGCCAAGTGCAGTGTTGGTTTTGTATCTGGCTATTGATGGTTTTTTCTGATGCTGCCTTTTTATGAGTAGTTTTGTACAAATTTTGTTAGGACTCATGAGCGTGGGGATCCGTGACGTGGATCATGTGCTTAAGTGTCTTGGCCAATACTTGAATAAATACCCCATATAAGGGCCCTTTCACATCAGCGTTTTTTTGAAATCGCGGCAGATGCCGTGAAAAAACCGCATCTGCCGCGATTACCGCATACCGGCTGCACTTGCGGCGCGGTTGCGGTTTTTGCCATGCAAAGTATAGGCGTACTTGCGGCAGGTGCGGCAAGTGCGGTTTTGCACTTGCGGCAGGTGCGGCCGCGAAAAAAACCGCGGTCAGCCGCGGTTTTTTTCGCGGCCGCACCTGCCGCAAGTGCAAAACCGCACTTGCCGCACCTGCCGCAAGTACGCCTATACTTTGCATGGCAAAAACCGCAACCGCGCCGCAAGTGCAGCCGGTATGCGGTAATCGCGGCAGATGCGGTTTTTTCACCGCATCTGCGGCGATTTAAAAAAAACGCTGATGTGAAAGGGCCCTAATAGGTTTTTTGTTCATCATAAAGAAATTTTTGCACTTTTTTATCGTTTGCGAGGTGCGGTTGGGCCCCTTGGGGCGCTGTTCATCCAGTGGTGTAGATGCATCATGCTGGGCGGCACGTTTGGTTAGATGGCAGGACCAATGGGTAGCTATCAGACACTCCGCATCATGTGTATCAGTGTGAATAGCGTCCTATGCAAGCCCAATGGCAAGTCACACACTCCCACATGTATTGTAACATACATAGTAACATAGTAACATAGTTTTTAAGGTTGAAGGAAGACTTTACGTCCATTTAGTTCAACCCATAGCCTAACATGTTGATCCAGAGGAAGGCAAAAAAAAACCATGTGGCAACACTAAGCTCCACATTGGGGAAAAAAATTCCTTCCTGACTCCAGATATGGCAATCAGACTAGTTCCCTGGATCAACGCCCTATCAAAGAATCTAGTATATATAACCGGTAGTATTATAGTTTTCAAGAAAGGCATCCAGGCCCTTCTTAAATGTTAGTAGTGACTCACTCATTACAACATCATGTGGCAGAGAGTTCCACAGTCTCACTGCTCTTACAGTAAAGAATCCGCGTCTGTGATTATGATTAAACCTTCTTTCCTCCAGACGTAGAGGATGCCCCCTTGTCCCAGTCTCAGGCCTAAGAGTAAAGAGATCATTAGAAAGTTCTCTGTACTGTCCCCTCATATATTTATACATTATTATAAGATCACCCCTAAGCCTTCGTTTCTCCAAGCTAAATAACCCCAAGTTTAATAACCTGTCTTGATATTGCAGACCCCTTAATCCTCTAATGACTTTTGTCGCTCTTCTCTGCACCCGCTCTAGTTCAGCTATGTCTTTCTTATACACCGGAGACCAGAATTGTACACCGTATTCTAAGTGTGGTCGCACTAGTGACTTGTATAGAGGTAAAATTATGTTCTCCTCATGAGCATCTATGCCTCTTTTAATGCATCCCATTATTTTATTTGCCTTTGCAGCAGCTGCCTGACACTGGCCACTAAATGTGAGTTTGTCATCTACCCATACACCCAGGTCTTTTTCAGTGACAATTTTGCCCAGTGTTTTACAATTAAGCACATAATTATACCTTTTGTTTCCTCTGCCAAGTGCATGACTTTACATTTATCCCCATTAAAGCTCATTTGCCATTTAGCAGCCCAAGCTTCTAGTTTACATAAATCCTCCTGTAATATAAAATTGTCCTCCTCTGTATTGATTACCCTGCAGAGTTTAGTGTCATCTGCAAATATTGAAATTCTACTGTGTATGTCCCCTACAAGGTCATTAATAAATATATTAAATAGAAGCGGGCCCAACACTGACCCCTGTGGTACCCCACTGTTAACTGTGACCCATTCTGAGAGTGTTCCATTAATAACCACCCTTTGTTTCCTATCACTAAGCCAGTTCTTAACCCACTTACACATATTTTCCCCTATCCCCATTGCCTTCATTTTATGTATCAACCTTTTGTGTGGCACCGTATCAAAAGCTTTTGAAAAGTCCATATACACCACATCCACTGCATTTCTTTGGTCCAGTCCAGAACTTACTTCTTCATAGAAGCTTATCAGATTAGTTTGACAGGAACGGTCCCTCATAAAACCATGTTGATAATGGGTCATGAGGTTATTTTTCTTCAGATACTCTAGTATAGCATCTCTTAGAAAACCCTCTAGGATTTTACCCACAGTAGAGGTTAAGCTTACTGGCCTATAATTTCCAAGTTCAGTTTTTGTCCCCTTTTTGAATATTGCCACCACATTTGCTATACGCCAGTCCTGTGGTACAGACCCTGTTATTATGGAATCTTTAAATATTAAAAATAATGGTCTATCTATGACAGTACTTAATTCCTGCAGCACTCTGGGGTGTATCCCATCCGGGCCCGGGGATTTGTCAATTTTAGTGATTTTTAGACGATGCCGTACTTCCTCTTGGGTTAAGCAGGTGACATTTAATTGAGAATTTTTGTTATC
Organism: Allobates femoralis; assembly: GCA_033576535.1. Taxonomy (NCBI): domain Eukaryota; kingdom Metazoa; phylum Chordata; class Amphibia; order Anura; family Aromobatidae; genus Allobates; species Allobates femoralis. Next base: position 572,995,032 of record JARQOC010000003.1, read on the forward strand.
ACTGATCATATTGTCTGTCATGGGATTTTCTTGTGTAAATACTGTTGAAAAAAAGTCATTTAGCATATTGGCTTTTTCCTCATCCTCATCCACCATTTCACCCAGACTATTTTTAAAGGGGCCAACACCATCATTTTTTAGTTTCTTACTATTTATGTAGTTAACAAATATTTTGGGATTATTTTTACTTTCTCTGGCAATGAGTCTCTCTGTCTCAATCTTTGCTGCCTTAATTTGCTTTTTACAGATGTTATTTAATTTTCTGTATTTATTTAATGCTTCATCACTACCTACTTGCTTTAATTCCCTAAATGCTTTCTTTTTGTCACTTATTGCACCTCTTACTGCTTTATTTAGCCATAGTGGTTTCCTCCTATTTCTAGCATGCTTATTCCCATAGGGTATATATTGTGCACAGGTCCTATTTAGGATGCTAATAAACATCTCCCATTTGCTTTGTGTCTTTTATGTCTCAGGACATCGTCCCAGTTTATTGCACTAAGATCATCTGTCAACCGTTGGAAATTTGCCTTCCTGAAGTTTAGTGTCCTTGTAGCCCCTCTACTACACATCTTAGTAAAGGATACTTGAAAGCTTATTATGTTATGATCACTATTACCCAAGTGACCTCCAACCCGTATATTTGATATGCGGTCCGGCCTGTTGGTTAATATTAGGTCCAGCAGTGCCCCCCTTCTTGTTGGGTCCTGAACCAGTTGTGAAAGTTTTCGAAAACTTAATACCTTTGCTGGAACTGCAGGTTTCTGTTCCCCAATGCATTTCAGGGTAGTTGAAGTCCCCCATAATAATGACTTCTCCCTGAGTCGCTGCTTCATCTATTTGCTTTATGAGGATATTTTCCTCCACTTCCATTATTGTTGGGGACTTATAACAAACCCCTATCAGTAATTTATTATTTTTTCCCCCTCCCCTTATCTCCACCCACAGAGACTCTACATTTCCATTAGATTCACCTATATTATCACACAGGATGGGTTTTAAGGATGATTTTACGTATAAACATACACCTCCTCCTCGCTTATTTGTACGGTCATTTCTGAACAGACAATAGCCCTGTAAATTAACAGCCCAGTCATGGCTCTCGTCCAGCCAAGTCTCCGAAATCCCCACCATGTCATAATTATTTTCCAACAAGATCAATTCTAATTCCTCCATTTTGTTGGTGAGACTTCTGGAATTAGTGTACATGCACTTTATGCATCTCTCTTTACCTCTATTCCTTCCTACTATAATGACTGTTCTAACCCCACCCCCCATGCCACCCCCAATTTTATTACTTGTGCCCAGGTTACTATTTACATATCTTCCCCTCCTATACAATCAATACCCTCCCCCCCAATCCCTAGTTTAAACACTCCTCCAACCTTCTAGCCATTTTCTCCCCCAGCACAGCTGCACCCTCCCCATTGAGGTGCAGCCCGTCCCTAGCATAGAACCTGTAGCCAACAGAGAAGTCGGCCCAGTTCTCCAGGAACCCAAACCCTCCTTCCTACACCAATTCCTGAGCCACGTATTTATCTCCCTAGTCTCCGTTTGCCTCTCTGGTGTGGCACGTGGTACAGGCAGTATTTCAGAGAATACTACCTTGGAGGTCCTTGCCTTAAGCTTGCAGCCTAATTCCCTGAAATCATCTTTAAGGACCTTCTACCTACCTCTAACTTTGTCATTTGTGTCAATGTGCACCATGACCGCTGGGTCCTCACCAGCCCCTCCCAGTAATCTGTCAACCCGATCAGCGATGTGCCGGACTCGGGCGCCAGGTAGGCAGCACACTGTTCGACGATCCCTGTCTTTGTGACAGATTGCCCTATCTATTCCCCTAATAATTGAGTCCCCCACTACCAGCACCTGTCTGGCCTGCCCTACTCTCCTGTTTTCCCCCTTACTGGAGCAGACACTCCTCCGGCTTTCAGAGGTCATGCGCTGCTGCAGCAGTGCTGTACCTGAACTCACACCCCCCTCATCTGCCAACTTAGCAAATTTATTGGGGTGTGCCAGATCAGGGCTAGCCTCCCTGGCACCCTTCCCTCTACCCCGCCTTCTAACTGTCACCCAGCTAGCTACCTCACGGTCCTGCAGCTCCATACTACCATCCTCCCCCACATCTATCCCATTGAGCAGCTGTTCAGTGAGCAGCAGACTCCTTTCCATATTGTCTATGGATCTCAGCGTTGTCAGTTGCTCATTTAGATCCAGTATCTGGGCTTCCAAATGCACAACGTACTCACATCTCACACAGCAGTATGCACCCTCGACCGGCTGTTCAAGTAATGCATACATGTGGCAAGATGTACACTGGATGGCCTTGCCAATTATGGAGCTAATTTCCTAATGGGGATTTCACCAGACAGAAATGATAAGTAAAAAGAAATGCAAAGTATTAATAAAATGCAACCAGCAATTCAGTAATTCCTCCCTTCCAAACTGCCTGAATCCAAAGTCACTGAATCACAAGTCACACACTTACTTCCGTCCGCACTTACGCTCCGTCACACGCAGCTCATCACACTCGCTAGAAAATCAGATTTAAATTATTCTTTTTTTTTTTTTTTTCCCTTAGCAAAAAAATCAGCCTACAGCTCAGTGTACTTCCAAAGGACTGTAAGCCCCAACCAGCTGCTTCTTATAAACCCTTAATTATGCACCCCCACCCTTAATTAACCCCTTGTAAGTATAGCTACACCACAGCTACACCACAGGTTTTAAGTGCAACGTAGTTAACCCTTTAACTTACAGGTAGTAAAATAAGAGACTATAAACTTGTAGAGAGAAAAGAAAGTTAAGAAAGCCCAATAAAATTAAAAAGGTAAAAAAAAAAAAAGAAATTGTAGGTAGAGGTGATTTTATTTGCCTGCACCTGGGCTTGCTCTAGATAAGTGGGTCTGACTGCATCCTGCCTAGTGCAGTGTTGGGTTTGTATTTGGCTATTGATGGTAAGTTTTTTATAAATAAAATTAGTCCAAGCTCTGAATATCTCACATTGCACTATAAGAAGTGGTTGAAAATCTTTGCAAGGTGAACTATAAGATCCACCAAACCTGGAAGAATGGAAGAAGGAAGCCCTACAAAAAGTACCAAGGGGTCATTCCATGTCAAGTGATCCAAAAATGAATATTTTTTTTCCCTGACGTCCTCAGATTTTTAAAAAAAATTTTCTATCTGAAGAACAACTTTATCTAATTACAAAAAAAAAGTTTTGAATTTTTTTCTTTATCTGTTAATTTTTTACAGATTTTTAAAGTCTTAAAAAAGGGCGAATTTTGGCCTGCGATGGCTTTACATTTTCTATCATATCTCGGGCTAGAAATAAGATAGAGAAACAAAATAAACACCAATCTACTCAGAACTGTACAGGCTTTCATCAGATATGTCACAAGAGGATATTTGTTAATATTTTACCCATGTGATCGCAAGCGCAAAACTTTAAAACGCATTTCCGAAAAATCGGCGCGCTTTAAATATTTCAAAAACTGCCCATGTGTCTGCTGTGCTCTTAGCCACATCTGTACCAAATTTCAAGTTGGGATCGCAATGGGATCATATTTTAACATATTTTACTAGTAAGAGCGTCAATGGGTCATTCCATATCAAGTGATCTAAATATGAATATTTTTTTTTACCTGACGTCTTTAGATTTTTTTTTTTTTTTTCCTTTATGAAGTACTACTTTAGTTAATTACAAATTAAAAGTTTAGAATTTTTTTCTTCATCAGTTAATTTTTTACAGATTTTTAAAGTTTAAAAAAAGGGTGAATTTTGGCCTGGTATGACTTTACATTTTTTTATCTCAGGCTAGAAATAAGATAATGAAGTGGGAGAGGCATCATTTTACTCAGAACGGTAACAGCTTTCATTTGAGATGTTACAAGACTATGTTTCTTTATATCAAATTCAAACTATTGACGGGCAATTGTGAAAAAATGACTGATTGTGTTCTTGGTGACTTTTGAATTGACACTATAATAGTTAAATATTTTGCACTTAGGTCCAATGAATGCGTCCATGGGGTCAAGCTGGGACAGAGTCATCACAAATTAGCCTTATTTGCAGATGACCTGCTACTTTACATCTCCCAGCCCCTGGTCTCCATCCCTTCGGTCTTAATGGAGTTTGAACGGTTCGGACAATTGAGCAACTTTAAAGTGAATTGCTCCAAAACCGAGGCACTCAATATTTCTTTGCCTGGAGAATTGGTTTCTCATCTATCTAAACAGTTCCCATTTAAATGGAAAGTAGAAGCCATTAAGTACTTGGGAGTCCTTATACCAAAAGATCTTAAACAAATATTCAATTTAAATTATCAACCCCTTTTGACTAACGCGGAATCGGCATTTACCTCCTATAGACAATTAAAGCTATCCTGGTTCGGGAGAATAAACGTAGTCAAGATGGATGTCTTGCCCCGACTCTTATATACTTTTCAGACAGTTCCTGTTCTATTGGATAGAGGTTTCCTCTCCAAAATGCAATCTATAATCCTTAGATTTGTCTGGGGGGGCAAGAGGTCTAGATTGCGAATGAATATCCTATCCTTGCCCGAGACCAGAGGAGGGGTTGGACTACCCAACATACGAGCGTACTTTGAGGCTTCCTCTCTTGTTAGAGCTCTAGATTGGCATTATCATGCATCCTCCAAGAAATGGGTAGGGGTGGAGCAAGAGGGTTTGGGGATTCCGCTGAAACACCTGCTTTGGATTTCCCCTAAAGACTCCACAGACCTAGTACCTTTGACAGACATGACCAGAAACACCTTGAAGGTATGGCACCTAGTGACGAAAACCCTCCGCTTAAACGACAGACTTAGCCCTTTGACTCCCCTTTTTTCCAACCCATCTTTCCCACCCAGATTTGACAGGCAGAGATTTTTATGTTGGCGGATTGTGGATGACACCCGAGTAGGACAGACTCTGTCCAGTGTTGGTTTGCCCCCGATGGCAGAGCTACAACTCAAAGAACCTACGAGACCTCTTAAGTGATTCGAATTTCTCCAATACAGAGCATACTTATATTCAGCTGACCACTCTTGCAGGGTAAGATTGACGCCCAACGTATTGGAGAGGTTATTCCAACTGGAGGCTCCACCGAGGCGCAAAATATCATTTCTATACCAGGCCTTAGGGTCCATGAGAGAGCAGGGCACCCTTTACTTCCAACGTGCTTGGGAGAGGGAATTGGGCTTTTCTTTCCCAGTATAACTTTTTCTAATGGTTTTTGTTTCTCTTCTCTCTCTCTCTCTTCTTTTCTATCTCTCTTTTCTTCCCATCTGATACATTCAGTCTAGGTATTTCCTTTCTACGCCTATACCTTCAGAATTCTAGTGAACATTAGACAGGTATCGGAAACTCTGAGCTGTGAGTAGATCATTAATATTTCGGCCTTCCTTTCCGGTACACCAGTCGCTAGACTATTCCAACTAGGCCTCAACGGGTAATGACCCACTTACGTGGTCAACCTGTTAGAAAGGGCCAAGTGATAAAAATCATTCTGCTGGGGCTGCTTGTCCCCTTGACATCAGAACATCTCAAAACCCTGAGAAAGGTTGTATACTTGAGTGTTTGGAATTATATTTAGATTGTAGTATATATTGCACCAGAGATAAGCGCAAAAGTAAATTTGCAGCTTATCTTAAAGTTACTAATAACTTTGTGAATTCTCTTTTTGTATATTTTATATGTCTCAAGATTTTGTTAAAAGATTGAATGTATGTCTTTCATATGTTTTTTCAAAATTTAATAAAAATGAGATTAACCATAGTTAAATATTTTAAAATATGATCCCATCACGATCCCAACTTGAAATTTGGTACAGATGTGGCTAAGAGCATAAAAGACACATGGGCAGTTTTGGAAAATTTTTATTAAAATGTTTTTTTCGGAAATGCGTTTCAAAATGTTGCGTTTGCATTCGCATAGGTAAAAAATTAAAATTAACAAATATACTCTTGTGACATATCTGGTGAAAGCCTGGACAGTTCTGAGTAGAATGGTGTTTATTTTGTTTCTCTATCTTATTTCTAGCCCGAGATAAAACAATTTAAAGTCGTACCAGGCCAAAATTCACCCTTTTTTTAAACTTTAAAAATCTGTAAAAAATTAACTGATGAAGAAAAAAATTCCAAACTTTTAATTTGTAATTAACTAAAGTAGTACTTCATAAAGGAAAAAAAAAAAAAAAAATCTAAAGACGTCAGGTAAAAAAAAATATTCATATTTAGATCACTTGATATGGAATGACCCATTGACGCTATTAATAGTAAAATATGTTAAAATATGATCCCATTGAGATCCCAACTTGAAATTTGGTACAGATGTGGCTAAGAGCACAGCAGACACATGGGCAGTTTTTGAAATATTTAAAGCGCGCCGATTTTTCGGACATACGTTTTAAAGTTTTGAGCTTGCGATCACATGTGTAAAATATTAACAAAGATCCTCTTGTGACATATCTGGTGAAAGCTTGTATAGTTCTGAGTAGAATGGTGTTTATTTTGTCTCTCTATCTTATTCCTAGCCTTAGTTATGAGGAGAAACGTAAAGGCAGGCAACAGCGAAATTCACACTTTTTCCGAACTTTGAAAATCATTTAAAAAAAAAATAAATTTTTTAAAAAATTTTTCTCTTCACATTTTGCATTGTCTGACATGCTATTATCAAATAACAAAATCTCAAAAGAATTAAAAATATAGAGGTAATAATCATTGGTTCACTTGACATGGAATGACCCCAAGCCAACCTGATCAATGTTTTGGCAAGACAGGTAAGCAGTGGAAACTCTGTGTCTGATAGCCTAGATGAAAGCCAATACGTAAATAAACAGAAAAGGATGCGCAATGGGTGCACCTGTATAAACAATTTCTTTCCCTAACTAGTAAAAAAGCTGCTCACCTTGGAAGGCTGTGCACTGCCCTGCACAGCCCCGGTAAATCACTAGCAGTGTGGAGCTTAATCACTCTCCCTGGAATCTCTGTGTGCTGCTGCCTGTGAGCTGCCTCCTCCGGCCCCCCAGCTCTGAACACGTGACTGCTTAGACAGGAAAGGTCCGGTAGCTCCAAGCCTTCACCTCACACCACACAGGTCCTTTTGTTGATGTGCCTTCCAAGCTGCTCCTGCTGCTGATCCTCCAAAGGAGAAACTGGAACATATGATTAATGCAAAGCAGTCTGTGGAGCGCTCAGGAAAGGCAGGCAGGGTGAATTATAGATAAAACTTAGCTTTTTATTATTCTCCTTCACAGCCACAACGCGTTTCCACTGACACAGCAGTCTTCCTCAGGTGGAATCCATTCCTGAGTTAGAAGGTGGAGAGAAATGTCCCAAAGAGGTTCAAAGGACGGTTCTTCTAGCGTAGTTAGGACTAGGTTAAGGTCCCTTGCGTCTAATGGTCTCCTATAAGGGGGAGCCAGTCGACAAACTCCCTGGAGAAAAGTTTTCACGTGGTTTGATGGCAAGGCGTTGTTGAAAGAGAACTGAAAGAGCTGAGACCTGGCCCTTAAGGGAACTTAGGGACAGACCGGACTCCAGACCCGACTGAAGGAAACCGAGGACCTTTGGCAAGGAATAGAGGAATGGAGAGTGAGCTCGGGAGGAGCACCAGGCGAAAAAGTCCTTCCAGGTGCGATGGTAGATCCGAGCAGAAGTCGGTTTTCTTGCTCTGATCATGGTCCTATCACGTCAGGGGAAATCCCCGCTTGGGTCAAAACCCAGGTCTCAAGGACCACGCAGTCAAATTCAGCACACCTGAATTCTGATGGTAAAACGGGCCCTGAGAGAGGCGGTCTGGACGATTTGGGAGACACCAGGGGACGTCTGCTGTGAGCTGGACGAGGTCGGCATACCATGCGCATCTGGGGCTATAAGTATGACTGGAATGCCCTCCTGTTTGATCTTCCATACGACTCTGGGGATTAATGGCACAATATGTAAGGAAGGCAGAATTGTGTCCAATCTTGAACCAAGGCGTTTGCTCCCAGAGACTGCGGGTCGTGTAACCTGGCCATGAAAGTGGGAACTTTAGCATTGAACCTTGATGCCATTAGGTCCACAGCCAGAGTTCCCCAGCGACGGCATATTTGTTGGAAGACGTCGGGATGCAGGGACCACTCTCCTGAATCTATGCCTTGCCGTCTGAGGAAGTCTGCTACCTAGTTGTCCACTCCCGGTATGTGTACTGCTGATCGTACCGATGCTATCGATTCCGCCCAGTGGAGAATGTGCTGGACCTCTCGCATTGCCTGGACACTGTGGGTTCCGCCTTGGTGATTGACATATGCCACTGCCGTGGCATTGTCCGATTGTATTCTGACATGGCTTCCTGCCAGGAAACGATAGAAGGCTTTCAGTGCCAGAAATATAGCTCGAATCTCCAGGAGGTTGATAGGTTTGGACGATGCTACTGGGGACCATTTGCCCTGTGGTGCCTGTAAACCGCTCCCCAACCCGTCAGGCTTGCTTCGGTGGTGAGGACTTTCCAGTGAACTGGAAGAAAGGATTTCCCTCGTGTGAGGGAGGTCGGTCTGAGCCACCAGTGGAGGGAGTGTCTGGTTGCGGTTGACAGCCAGGACTTCCTGTCCAGGGAAAAAGGACTCCTGTCCCAGGACGCTAGTTTGGCCAGCTGGGGAGGCCTGAGGTGAAGCTGGGCAAACAGGACTGCTTCCATAGATGCAGCCATTCTGCCTAGGACTCTCATGGCAAAGCGAAATGACCGAGGTGACGGAAGAAGGAGGTTGCGGACTCCTTGGTGGAGAGCCAGTGCTTTCCTGAGGAAGGAGCACCAGACCTCTGGAGGTATTGAATTGCATTCCTAGAAATGTCAGAGACTGTCTTGATACTGGTGAAGACTTTTGGAGGTTGTCTAACCAGCCTAGGCGACGTAGCGTGTCCACTAAAATGGAAACGCTTTGTTCGCAAGCCGTGTGTGTTGGAGCCTTGATGTGTGTGTTGGAGCCTTGATGAGCAGGTCGTTCAAGTATGGAAGAATGACTACTCCTTTTGAGTGAAGAATGGTCATGACAGCTGCCATGACCTTGGTGAACACTCTGGGAGCTGTGGCAAGTCCGAACGGGAGAGCCACAAACTGGTAGTGGTCCTGGTTGATTGCAAACTGGAGGAATCTTTGATGAGCTGGAGAGATCGGTATGTGGAGGTACGCATCTTGGAATTCTCCCTCCTCTGTGGACGATATGATGGAGCGAAGAAACTCCATGCGAAAATGGCGTACCTGGACGAATTTGTTTAGTTGTTTTAGGTCCAGAATGGGCTGGACCATACCTCCCTTTTTGGGTACCACAAACAGGTTCGAGTAGAACCTGTGAAAGCGCTCGTCCAGAGGGACCGGTACAATGACTCCTGTTTTTAACAGTGAATCGACTGCCTGGAAAAAGGCACGAGCCTTGGATGGTGGTTTTGGATGGATAAACAGGAAAAGCCGATTGGGTGGACGCGAAATGAACTCTATATTGTAACTGGAAGACACCAGTTCTCTGCCCCAGTTGTTGTCTATAGTGGCTAGCCAGACTTGATGAAACCATAAAAGTCGGCCGCCTACTTGTAAGGAGTCTTCCGGGGGAAAAAAAGTCATGAGGAGGAAAACCTATGGGATCTTGATCCTTAGGGTTGGATTGGCGAGATTGGGATTGCCAGTTCGTGGTTGATTTTTGGGTAGTCTGTGAACGCTCCCGATGTGGCGAGCGATTGCCGGTTTGCATTGGCCTTGATGCCGACCAGCCGGACGAATTCCGAAAGAACTGGAATCATGTTTGTTGTCGGCGGCTGAAGGGCCTCTTCAGTTTGCATTGGGGAAGAGAAGTACTCTTGCCTCCTGTAGCATCAGAGATTAGTTTGTCTAATTTTTCACCAACGAGATGGCCACTAAGGTAGGGAAGGCTTGTGAGTGACTTCTTAGAAGCTGCATCCTCCTTCCATTCCCGTAACCAAAGGGCGCGTCTAATTGTAATAGCATTGGACGCCGCTGCTGCGCAATTTGCAGAGTCTAGAGCTGCATGCAGTAAGTAATCTGCAGTGACTGATATTTGAGCCGCCTGATCTGACAGAGCTGGGTCAGCGTCTGTAGATCGCAATGCAGTATGTAAGTTACCGGCCCAAGTCATGATGGCCTTGGCTGCCCAGACCGAGGCAAATGCTGGGGCCAACGAGGACCCTGAGGCCTCAAAGACGGATTTAGTATCTGCTCCACCTGGCGGTCCTTGCGTACTTAAATGATGAAATGTCTGGTAAGGAAAGAAGCGTCCGTGCTGCTAGTCGGGGTACCGGGGGGTCTACTTGGGGAGGATCCGCCCAATCCTGGGTTACTTTTGGCAAGATATTTATGTGGTCTCTTGGCTCTTTTAAAAGAGACCTTATGTTCTGATGTTCTGGAGTATCGGCCGGTGGGTCTGATACATCCAGTACCTGATTAATGGATGTAATTAAGTCCTCAACCAGAGCCACTGTGTCCGGTGGGTCTAGGGACACATCTAAATCCAAGTCTGAAACAGGATCATAGGTAATGAAAAAAGGGATAGAGTATGTGGTAAGCGCTAGGGAATAAGTACAGCTCCACGGCCAGTAGTAAATTACCTTTAGGCTTTAATCAAAATGTGTGCAGCACGCGGGTCCATTAACCACGATGCAAACAGGATCATAGGGACCCTCGGACTCCTGGGAGTCATAAAGGCTTTTCCGAGATGGGGATACCCTAGAACTGTGAGAAGACGCTGGAGAGGGTGTTCTCTGGACCTTTTGGCGTCCAGAACTAGAGAAAGATAGGATCAGTAGACCGTCCGTGGTCCGAGGCTTCGTCCTGAATGGTTGGTAGTGGCTGGGCAGTGGAGCAGGGAGAAGAGCAAGTCTGCAGAGCCTGGAGTAAAGTCGAGGACAATTTTTCAATAGATTACGACATAGATTGGGACATAATAATGGCCCATTCTGGTGCAGTATCAGATGCACTGGTAGATGCCAGAGCAATGGGGGGGTTCTGTCACCGTATCCTGGGTGCAGTTTTGGCAATGTGGAGAGGTGCATCCACCAGGTAGAGGAGCCCTGCAGACTGTGCAGGTGGCATAATATGCATTAAATGCCCTGGTGGTCCTTTTGCCCTTAGAGCCAAACATTTTGATGAGATCCCTTGTATTGAGATCTCCTGTGTAAAAACAGATCCCCTGTGTGTAAACAGTGCCTGTGCAGAGGAAGGCAGGGAGAGAAGAAACCTCTGCAGTGACAGGGCCTCTGCAGAAATCTTACTACCTGAAGCGCGCCTCAGCTGCAGCCCAGCGATTCCTGTGCCCCCGGAGACCGAATGGCCAGATGCGGTGTGTGCTCCCCTCATGCGGCGTAATGGCAGCGCCAAGTGAGGTAGAGAGGAAAAAGGGGGCAGAGTGGAGAAAAAGGTGCGCTGAAAATCTTGCGATGAGCGAGAAGCACCCACTAGGTCCGTTCCGCCCCCTGCTATGATGCGTATCGGCGTCATCTGGTGGGCAGAGTGGGGTGTGATGTGGGGGAGGCGGCATAGGCGCTGGTACAAGCCGGGGGCTTGCTTAGATGCGGGATGGTGGAAGGCCAACGCGGAAGTCCGGTCTGTGACCGGAACGGACCCGGACCCCGCCAGATTCCTGGAGCCGGGTCCCCTCTGCAAACAGTATCGGTCCCAGTGATGAGGGCATTAACAATAATGTGTCCTGGTGCCCTGCAGCTAAGTGCAGCTGTTTGCGTTGCTGGTACCTGTGGTGCCTCAGCCTAATGACCCATGGGGTGATAAGGGGGATGTCTCCTGCTGTTTCTTGCTTCAGAAGCTTGCTGCTTGATATGTGATGAGATGATATGGGACCTCAACTTCCACCCAGGTCCCCATCAGTGGGGAAATGAGGAAGGAGGATGTTATGCTGGGATGTCTCAACCTCAACCCAGCACCCCAACAGTGGGATGCCGAGGAAGGAGGGCGGCATATGTAAGGATATCTCAACTTCAACCTGGCACCCCAACAGTGGGGAGCCAAGGAAGGAGCTTGCCGGGGGTCTCGCCAGGGACCCACTTTTCTTCTTCTTTGGAAGAAAAAATTAAAAAGTAAAAATTAAAATTAAAAATTTAGGTGTGCCTCCTAACGACACTAAGCAAAAACTGGTGAGGCAGTGCCAGCTCCAGGGGTGTATACTGCAGAGGAGGAACCACTGTAACTCTTTTGCAAATTCTGCCTAGTGTCGCCTCCTAGTGGACAACAGCAGAACACCACAGTCCTGTGTCCCCCAATGAGGCGAAGGAGAAATACACTTAGCATGTTATAATATTTGAATGAAGGAAATGTGACATTTCATTATTGAATAAAGGAGATGCCTAGCTAATGTATTGGTAAATGCATATGAGCCTGATAACCAACGACAAGTTGCATTTTATATATCAAGACCCTAATCTGAAATGCCTCTATTTGCGATTAAAAATCTGAATGTCTGGGCAGATAGAATCCTAGCTATTTAAGAAGGTGAATACAACATGGATATAGAGTGGGGTGCTCAGCCAGAAAAACTGCTGCTCATTTATCAAAAAATGGGGAACACCAATAAATGTGAACAAGTGCCAGCTGAAAAAAATAGAACTGCTAAGAGATATCCAGCTGCACTCCAGATCACTAAAATAGAGACGTTGGCCATGCATTCCTGCTGTAAGAACACTAGAAAAAAAGGAAAAATATATTTTCTTCATTCAAATTTTACAAGCTAAGTGTATTTTTCCAAGTGTTCCTACAGCAGTAATGCATAGTCTCAATTTATTTTAGTATTCTAGAGTGCAGTTGAATATCTCTATGCAATTGTGTTTTTTTTCAGCTGGCACCTGTTCACATTTATTGGGGTTGCCAGTCAGTCTCTTGATAAATTATTATTTTTTCTAGCTGAGCACCTGCCCTATAGCCATGATGTATTCACCTTCCTATATAGTGTAGTGTAAACAACCAGTCTTTGTGGAACCCGACTTAAATAAGGATTTTGTGGTCCAGCCACACGCTTCAGAGGTCGGGCTAGGAGTCATATAAGTACCCGAGTAGGAAACTCTCCTGTGAAAAGAACTACCGTATATACTCGTGTATAAGCCGACCCGTGTATAAGCCGACCCCCCTACTTTAGCCCCCAAAACCTGGGAAAACCTATTGACTCGCGTATAAGCCGAGGGTGGACCCCAGCACAGGTATACAGCCCCCAGAATTGTGGTATACAGCAGCCCCCAGCACAGGGGTATACAGCAGCCCCCAGCACAGGGGTATACAGCAACCCCCAGCACAGGGGTATACAGCAGCCCCCAGCACAGGGGTATACAGCAGCCCCCAGCACAGGGGTATACAGCAGCCCCCAGCACAGGGGTATACAGCAACCCCCAGCACAGGGGTATACAGCAGCCCCAGCACAGGGGTATACAGCAGCCCCCAGCACAGGGGTATACAGCAGCCCCCAGCACAGGGGTATACAGCAACCCCCAGCACAGGGGTATACAGCAGCCCCCAGCACAGGGGTATACAGCAGCCCCAGCACAGGGGTATACAGCAGCCCCAGCACAGGGGTATACAGGGTTCCCGACGGCCCCCGGCAGTGGTATACAGCCCCCCCGCCTAGTACCGGGCCCCCATGCTGCGGCACAGCATACAGTAGCTCATACATTACCATCTCCTGCAGCGCGCGCTTCCTCCATCTCCCGCCCGGCTTGTTGCTGTAGTGTCATGTGACGCGCCAGTCACATGACACTACAGGAAGATGCCGGCTGGGATATGGAGGAGCCGCGCGCTGCAGGAGATGGTAATGTATGAGCTACTGTATGCTGTGCCGCAGCATGGGGGCCCGGTACTAGGCAGGGGGGCTGTATACCACTGCCGGGGGCCGCCAGGGGCTGTGTGGGGCAATATGCACTGCATCCCCTTGCCGGGGATGGACAGGGGGATGCGTGCATATTAATGAGGCGGGCCCACGTGACCGCGCGGTGTCACTGCAGCCCCCTCCTGCCTCCTCCTGCCCCCAGTCAGAGCCCCCGTCCCCGTCACACTCAGCACCCCCGTCACACTCACACTATATACTCGTGTATAAGCCGAGGGGGGACTTTTCAGCCCAATTTTTGGGCTGAAAAAGTCGGCTTATACACGAGTATATACGGTACGTTGAGAAGTACTTAGCGGTTAATGGGTGGTTGACACTTTAAGGTACTACTTGTTGGGCCAAAAATTCAGGTTGGTGTCATGTGACTTTGAGATGGATGAGGAAAAGGAAGGGGGGTCTTTACGTGCAGAAATCCTCTCCCCCCCTCTCTGCTATACCTCTGTTATCCCTACCCCCCCTTTTTTCTTTTTTACTTATTTCCCTAGTTTATTTACCTCTTAAATTCTATAATGTTGTTTATAACAAGAGTGTGAGACTACTGTACAATGTACTTTTCCAAAGCTTTCATTCTTATACATTTGAAACTGGATGTAGTCCATAATGGTTATATGTTCTTCAATTTTCTGTATTATTGACAATATCTAATAAACACTAATGAAACGAAAAGGAAGGGGAAGAATGTCCGGGTGACCAGGTGGTTTTCTGTCTTCCAGGACTTTATCTTCCATGTAGACCATAATTACGGGAAATTAAATGGTGATGCTGATGCTCGGTTGAGGCTTTTCTGCTTAATGACGGAAGGTGCCAAGCCCCCATACTTTTGGCAGGGATGAGATGTGCAATGTCAACAGGGGAGAAGGCCGGGGAGCGACAAGCTATATCAACTGGGAGGAGGAAGTTGGAGACTTTCTTGATCTCAGAAAACGATGTGAGGGAACAGTTTAGTAAGCTGGTCATTGGTAAAGCAGCAGGGCCTGATGGTATCTGTCCACCTGTCCTCAGAGTGTGTGCAAATCAGTTGTGCACTGTCTTCCAGCACCTGTTTAACTGGAGCTTACAATCACAGAGAGTACCAGTTCTATGGAAGACTTCTTGCCTGGTGCCGGTTACCAAGACTACCTTCCCGAGCTCCCATAACGACTATAGACAGGTGGCCTTAACATCGCATGCGATGAAGTCCTTGGAGAGAATTGTAC
Organism: Allobates femoralis; assembly: GCA_033576535.1. Lineage (NCBI taxonomy): Eukaryota > Metazoa > Chordata > Amphibia > Anura > Aromobatidae > Allobates > Allobates femoralis. The sequence continues at coordinate 573,010,094 of JARQOC010000003.1, forward strand.
TTGCCTACTTGTGTCCGAGGGTGTCTGCTTTTATGGACCCCCTTCAGTTTGCTTATCGGCAGAGTCTAGGGGTGGACGATGCTGTAGCATATCTGCTACAAACAGTACATTCCTTTTTGGACAATGATGGAACCACTGTACGTGCCATGTTCTTCAATTTCTCCAGTGCATTCAACACCTTACAGCCACTATTATTACGTAAAAAGCTGGTTGAAATGGCGGTTGATGAGGGACTAGTGAATTGGATCATTGATTACCTGTCGGACAGGCCACAGTTCGTAAGGTTGGGGGCGGCCATATCGGATAGTGTTTCGGAGCAGTGTTGGAGCCCCTCAGGGAACGGTGCTGTCGCCATTCCTTTTTACGTTATACACAGCTGATTTTCAGTATAAATCAGACCTTTGTCACCTTCAGAAGTACTCTGATGACTCAGTGATAGTCGGAGGTATTGAGAGAGGCCGGGGGGAGGAGGAATACAGAAGGGTGGTCTCAGACTTTGTTGACTGGTGCCAGGCTAACCATTTAGAACTCAACGTAAAGAAAACCAGGGAGATGGTGTTGAGTTATGGAAGGTGCATGAAGGATTGCTTACCTATCACTATTGATGGTCAGGATGTGGAGATGGTGGAGAATTTCAAATATTTGGGGGTTCACCTGGACAGCAAGCTTGATTGGAGGTGCCATATGGAGAAGGTTTGCAAGAAAGGGATGAGTAGACTTTACTTCCTAAGCAAGTTAAGGTCGTTTAATGTGTGTAGCAAAATGCTTGAAATGTTCTACCAATCTATTGTGGCGAGTGCAATCTTTGCTGCAATAATATGCTGGGGTAGTAGTGTGCGCACAGCTGACGCTAATAAGCTGAATAAACTTATCAAGAAGGCTAGTGCGGCGGTGGGTCTACAACTTAGGACTTTCGAGGAGGTATTAGAGGATAGAATTAATAAGAAATGCAAGGCTATAATGAGCAACAATACACACCCGCTCTCTGAACTGTTTGCGAAGCAGAAGAGCACATTCAGCAAGCGTCTAATCCAACTAATGTGTAAAAAGGAAAGATACAGAAAATCGTTTGTTCCGACAGCTGTGGGAATGTTTAACAAATGTATAAGTGTAAAGCGTCCCAAGACTATGTGAAGTTCTATGTGTATGGGGGGAATAGGTGAGGTACATGTACCAGTGTACCCACATCTGCTGTCCATATAGACTTATTTTGTAAAGTAAGAAATGTTCTTGATCTTTGTTCTGCTGCTGTAATACTGTAATTTCCTCCGGGATCAATAAAGTTATCTTATCTTATCTTATGAGGTATGTAAGATGGTCACTAGTAAAATCCTGAAGGGGTAATATGTTTCACCGAGATTGATAGCCTCAGTTATGTAAACCCGAGAGCAGGGTCCAGCATGTTAAATGCTGAGAAGGTTAATAAGCCATGACAGGGCCGGATTTTTATGAACAGTGAAAGAGATGGATGAGATGGCTTTTCACTTATCTCCACTCTAGGGTGTGGTCCAGGATGTAAAATGAAGACTTAGGGGCCCGTCACACGAGGTGACGTCGCCGGAGATGTCAACGGCGCCAGGAGGGAGCGCGCACGTTTTCGGCGCCCCGCCAGCGTCGCATATTTACATGCGGCGACACCTCCGCCAACGCACCAGCAATCTAACAGGCGGCGTCGCCGCTGGGGTGTCTAAAAACCCCAGCGGCAATGCTGTAACATGGGAGCCTATGGCTCCCATCGCCTATCAGATCGCTGTCCCCGTTACATGGGGCGATGTCTACACATTGCCCCTGAGTGCTCGCCTGGTTTCAGAGCACTGCTGTGAAACCAGGCAACCACTCGGAGGCGATAATTAGCGCCGACATCGCCCCTTTACATTAGGAGAGGCAGGGGCGATATCGGCGTCAATAGGCCACGCCCCTACGTCGCCTAAGAAATTTGGCGGTGCCGTCGCCAGGTGTGACGGTACCCTTAGGGATTCATTGAATTGCCTTTGCATATGGAGATGTGCTCGTGCTAAAGGAGACAATTATTTACCTGAGCTGGCTAACACAGTAGCTGTATATGGGCTGTTAAGTTCTGTTTGTTCCTTTATGCCAGACAAAGGCTGCTTTGAGTTTGTTAATTGTAACTAATTTATGAAACCTAAATTAAGTAGCTGAAGTTTAAATAAAAACTGTTCCTGTTGATTACCTCGATGTGCAGCAAAGCAAGCTGAACCTTCACATTGGATACCATTCTGCGTAAGGGCTGTGAGTTGGGTTATCATTGGGAATGATGCCTGTGTGGAGACATAGTACTGTGGAAGGGGTGTGTGGGTTCACTATTCCAAAATGGAGACAGTATGGGAACATAATAATGTGTAGCGAGGCTATGGGCAGATGTCATACTGTGTAAAGGGCTTTGTAAGAATATCATACTCTTTGAGGGGCTATTTGATGACATCATACTATGTGGGAACATTATAATGTGTGTGGGGTCCTTGGCAGCATCATATTGAGTTGGAAGTTGTTGATTTGCTGCTTCAGGTAAGAGTACTGGTTAAAGGGAACCTGTCAGGTAGTTTATGCCCCCAAGTTATCATTGTCTGTACCTGCAGCTTCATAATACTATTCTAATCATCCCCGTCTGAGCTCAGAGTGTAATGTGAAAGGTGAAAGAAAAGCATTTATACACTTACATTTCCTTATGTAATGAGGCAGTCAGTCCCCAGCTTGGCGGACGGGGACTGTTTGGCAGGTTAATAGTTAACATTTCAGCCTTGTGCTAGAACATGTTGGGAGACCTGATGTGATGTCACAACCATGTGACTACAATAGGCGGAGCTATGTTCTCATAGAACATAATACGTTTGCTGGCTTAGCTCCGCCCACTATGGTCACATGATCATTACATCACACAGGTCCTTTAGCCGTCCAAGTTAAAAGTGAGTTAACTATTATCTTGCCAGACAGTCCCCCTCCTCCAGGGTGGGGACTGAAATGTAAGTGTATAAATGCTTTTTTTCACCTTTCACATTACACTATGAGCTCAGACAGGGATGGTTAGAATAGTATTATGAAGCTGCAGGTACAGATAGTGATAGCTGGTGGGTCATAAACCACCTGACAGGTTCCCTTTAAATAAGCTGTCTCATAACGTATTAACAGCAGCAGAGAGTCACCAGACCTAATTCTGCTCAATGCTAAGTGATACAAAATAATATAAAATACTAAGCAGAATCATGTTTGGCTGGTTGGTGCAGCCCTACACAACAGTCACTGTTTCTTATGTGGCCCCTTTTATAAAACGAATTGCCTATCTATAAGGCTAGGGTCACATTTGCGTCATGACCCAAGCCAGGCGCATCGTTTAAAACTTAACGCTATGCCTGCCTGGCACTAACGGCAGGTAACGCTATGCGCCGCCTGCCTGTGCATTGCTATGGTTACCTTATGGCTAACGCACCCGCCGTCTCCACTGTGCAGACCCGGATATGCGCTTTTGCAGAGCGCACTGGAAACACTGCTTGCAGCATTTTCCTGTGCGTTGTCCAAAAGCGAATATCCGGGTCTGCTCAGTGGAGCCGGCGGGTGCGTTAGCCATAAGGTAACCATAGCAATGCACAGGCAGGCGGCGCATAGCGTTCCCTGCTGTTAACACTATGCGCTATGCCTGCCTGGCACTAAGTTTTTAGTGCTTCTGTCAGGCTAGGGTCATGACCCAAATGTGACCCTGGCCTTATATAATGCATCTCAACGTGCCTATGATTTCACATAGAATTGTCAAAAATAAAAAAAAAATGTTCTATTGTGTGTCATATATTGTAAGGGTCTTTGACATTTCGATTTTTCCCCTTTAGAGAAAAATAGACCAATTATTATGATGGATCAGAGGTCGACCAGAGTGCGCTATGAACGTCATCCAATTTTCTCATACATGAACACATATATATTTAAAAAAAAAAAAAGTTTCTCCAGGTTCTCCATTCTGATTGTAATAATCAGACCGTGCTTAGATCTTATCCAAGCGCGGTCCAAATTTTTCATAGACCCATTGACTTGCTTTGCCGATTTTGATTTGATCAGACCCTTGGATGACAATTGGATATGTCTCTGCGATGTTCTGCAGACCTCTTGGTCCACTAAAAATCATTTGCTTTTGCTAAGAAATTAAATGAGAAATGTCCGTGAATGCCGACATGACAGGATCCGCTGCCCTGGAGGGCAGCACCGACAGGGGAATACATACCCCACCATGTGAGTGAGTTCCACTGAACTTGGGTTGTATGCTTGCAGAGAAGGGCAGTGCAGTTATGTCACTACATGAATGTTCATTCCCTGGGGAGTGGGCAGCAGAGAAGTGATCACTCACTGTAATTGACAGATGGAATTAATCTTTTTCCAGTTTACAAAGGATTGAGGGTGAGTATAAATAAATGAAATACATGAATAGAAAGAGCTTCACCAGAAAAGTTTTAAAATTATATTAGGTACATATGGATTTTTGAGCTGATAGATACCCTTTAAGTGCACACTCTGCTCTACCCATGTGTTCAAGCAGGAGTGCTGCGACTTGTAGAAGTAAGTGCATGTGGGTAGTTTTTACAGCAATTGGTAGGGATTTTAGGACCCAAACCCCCACCAATCTACAGCATGTTTTAAAGGGAATTACATAAAAAACACACTTATAGGAACCCTAAAAATCTTCTGCTTCTCTTTTATGAGCTTCTAAAAGTGACAACAGACTTCACAGTAAGCAAAAAGGAACAACATATCCATACTTAGATTCAGACTCCAATTTTCTGGTCTTGAATTGCTTGTAACATTATTAATATTAGGTGTCTATAAAAATATAAATTCCAAATATTTGTTTTTACTAAAAAAGGCAACACACAATTAATTTGGGACAGGTTTAATATAGAAATTAAAGCCAGCAAACAACAAATACCAGAATACATCTTTGTTCTACTATATGTCAATAACAGGTGTCATTGCTGTCCCAGAATTCCATCACCAGATCTGACACCTGACATTATTTCGATCAGCAAGTTGCAATATAGTCCTTAGTTATTTCAATTATGAAGAAGAAATCTATTCCTCATTTCATTACGTTCACCAAACTACACATACTAAGCATAAATTTATTGATGTCCCATTTGTCTTCGATTTGATAGCAAGCCAAGTGTGTTAGTGGTAATTGCAGATGGCTACCAGGAGGAGGAACTGCTGGCAGGGCTTCCTTCAGACTCAAGTGGTGGGGTGCGTAAATCCTCTTCATAAAATTCAGTCTGGCAGTGATCCCAGACTCCAACTGTACCATCCCACTGTAAGTACAGTAAAGGTAATGTCAATTTCTGCCATTGTGACAAATAAGACAAATCCATCAGTAAGTTGCATTATGGTTTTCTTTTTTAGTTAGAATTGGGCCCAATAAGACCTGTAAAGGACTGATTTCCTTTATCTATGACTGCCTTCTCACTGTGATATTGTCTAAACACCCAATGGTCTCTAGGAGTAAGTGGGAGTCGCAGTTGGGGATTATTACGGATGATCAGTGGGATTCAATTTTGCAGAATGTTCCTAAATTATCCCTCAGTGAACCTGCGCGTCTCTCGCAGCTTTACGTTATTTATAGGGTCTACCGGACCCCTAAATGGCTCTTTGATAGGGGGATGCGGCCAGATTCTACTTGCCCCAAGTGCCAGATGGAAGATGCCGATACTCTCCATATGCTATGGACATGCCCAATTATACGCATTTTCTGGAACAAAGTGTTTAATATCATTCACTCAGCTATGGGACAGAGTGTTCCATCAGACCCACTCATCTGTGTACTGGGGTGTACTGAACCACTATATGGTGACGACTTCTCTTTGCTAGCAATTACCAGAATGCTCTTTATTGCTCGTAAGCTGATCGCTCTGTATTGGATATCTGATCGATCCCCTTCCCGTAGGGAATATATAAACAGGATTAATCTCACTGTTCGCAGGGAGAAAGCCATTTACTTCAAGCGAGGGAAGGAGAGGGTTTTCTCTAATATTTGGAGTGGCTGGCTGGATTCCCCAGGACTGGCCTCTCCTGATTTGTAGTGATTTACCCAAAAGGTGACTCGTGCTTGATTCTTGAATGTTATTTTCCATGTTTCTGTATTTTCCGATGTCTGGCTGCCGGAGGGAGAATGGGATCGCCTTGGGAGGGGGTGGGAAGGGTAGGGGGTATGTTTTGTCAAGGGTTAAGTTTTATTTTATTGGCATTGTCATGCTATTTACAATGTTTGTTTATCTGGATAAAACAATAAATATTACCTGGTTAAAAAAAAAAGAATTGGGCCCAATATAAAAATAAACAACCCCGTAATCTGAATTCTATAGTGTTATTATTGTGCTTTCGGTTTACACTTCTCTTTGTTTACATGGAGGTGTGACTTCCATATTGACATGTCATCTGCTGCACTGAGATTTCGACTTTAGTGACATCAAAAAACCAAAGCAGAATGTAACTTCCCTATGTTGATGGTGTAAACAGTGAGGATCAGTCAACACCAATGTGGGCAGGCCCGGCGTCAGCACCCGGGCAAGGGCCGGGGCCCGACTGCTTGGAGGGGGCCCACCGGGCCCCTGAGGGCTAGGGTCACACTTGTATTGTGACCCTAGCCTGAGGCAAGTATTGTCTGCTGCAGCGCAGAGCGTTTAATGCTATGCGCTGCCAGCAAGGGAGCCCATAGAAACCCGATGTTTACATTGGCAACCAGTGGTTGGCAAGGTAAACACCGGATTTCTATGGGCTCAGTTGCTCGCAGCGCATAGCATTAAACACTATGAGCTGCAGCCGAAAATACTTGCATCAGGCTAGGGTCACAATGCAAGTGTGATCCTAGCCTCAGGGGCCCCTGAGCACATTGCCCCCACAGCCAGGGCCATATCCAGGGGGCAGCTGGGGGGTCATTTTCGGCCTCCTGCAGCACCGAAGGTCTCCCTCCTCTCCCCTCCATGGGAGCCGACAGAGCTGCACACTCTGGGCTGAGAGGACCTGTGATGATGTCACATGGAGGGGAGGAGTAAGGGTCACATGATCAGCTCCTCAGTATATGCAGGACTCTGCTGTGCTGCCACATCATGATGCTCAATTAGGTGGGTGAAGTTTGTGTGGGGTCAGGAGGGATTTGCAGTGTGAATGTAGCAGAGGCGAGTGTGTACTAGGTGTATGGCAATTAGGTGAAGTTTGTGTGGGGTCAGGAGGGATTTACAGTGTGATTGTAGCAGAGACGAGTGTGTACTAGGTGTATGGCAATTAGGTGAAGTTTGTGTGGGGTCAGGAGGGATTTGCAGTGTGAATGTAGTAGAGGCGAGTGTGTACTAGGTGTATGGCAGTTAGGTGAAGTTAGTGTGGGGTCAGGAGGGATTTACAGTGTGAATGTAGCAGAGGCGAGTGTGTACTAGGTGTATGGAGTGGAGCCGTGTGTGTACGAGGTGTACGGAGCAGAGCCATGTGCATACGAGGTGTATGGAGCAGAGCCGCGTGCGTACGAGGTGTATGGAGCAGAGCCGCGTGCGTACGAGGTGTACGGAGCAGAGCCGCGTGCGTACGAGGTGTACGGAGCAGAGCCGCGTGCGTACGAGGTGTACGGAGCAGAGCCGCGTGCGTACGAGGTGTACGGAGCAGAGCCGCTTGCGTAAGAGGTGTACGGAGCAGAGCCGCGTGCGTACGAGGTATGTGTACCAGTGGTAGCCCCCCGCGGATTCCGCTCCTATAGTCCCAGCCACCTTTGCCAGCAGCATTCTTCTCCAGAGTCTCTTCTGCCGCTGTCTGCATTCTGTAGCTCAGCATGGAGGGGGCACAATGTTGTCATCACTGTACTGATATGTGCAGAGCGACCGGAGGAGACCGAAGCGGCGAGAAGAGAGGTGAGGAGAAAGAGAGATCCGGACGACCAGACACTCAGCTTGCCTGTGGTGCCACCCATAATGTAGTGTGGCTCCATTGAGCTGCTTGCATTATTTGTGCGCTTCAGGATGCTTGCGTATATACCAAGCATCCTCAGATGCACAAAAATGCAACATTTTGCATTTGAAGGGTATTTTCAAAAAGCGCAAGGGAACGCAAACGCATTTTAGCCCGCTCCTAACAACGTGTAATATACTCACTGTCAGAAACAGCTCTTGCTGGTTTCAGCAGTCACTGTTCCTGTAAGGCTGCCTTCACATAGGCGTTTTTTTTTTTAAATGTGGCAGTTGCGGTAAAAAAAACCTGTATCTGCCGCATTTTACGCCTAGCGGCTGCACTTGCTGCCCATTTGCGGGCATATATATGTATATATATAGTCCGCGATATGTACTAAAGGGGGCCCACTGAGACCTTTTCGCCCGAGGCCCACAGAAACCTGGAGCCGGCCCTGAATGTGGGGACACCAAGGATTTTAAGAGGCAAGTATATTGTAAATGCGTTGACCTTTTTACTGGGAGGCCAAGTTTTATAAGCCATAAAACTCCCTTTCACTTATCTACTTTCATGCACTCTGTGAAAATATTTTTCTGAGTCATGAAACTTTTCCATCCAGGGAAACCCCTTTATTTTTACAACATACAAGAAACATACAAGCTGCTGACCAGAGATGATTGACTAAATTAGAGAGGAATTGAATTGTTTTCAAAAATCCCCATTTACAAAAATCAGCATTTTTGCAATTTGCTTCTACGTGGATTCAGCAAAATGGTTGCCGCTATTTTCCTGTATCATAGAGCTCCATCAAAAGGTTAAACAAAAAAACCTTATTTTCAACTTACCGCTCACCTTGCTGGACCCATAGCTCTTCACAGTCACTAGTCTGGTTCTCGTCATTTCTTCTGATCTTCGCCGTAAGACTGAAATTCATGGGCCTCTCATTCTAAGCAAGAACTTCCGACAACCAATTTCGGGACAGTTCGGTGCATGAGCGAGCAAGGATATGATGCCTAACAAGCATTTTTGTACTCCCTCATCAGAGACATAAGTGCCTGTTTAGTATGAGAGACCTAAGGATTTCAGTGTCAGCGTCAAGGATCAGAAGACGCGACAATGGCTGGATGGATGATGGTGTAGAACGGAAAGTCCGGAGAGGTGAGCATAAGGATTTTTTAACATCTTAAGTTTATTATGCTTTGGTGTCTGGATATAGACAATTTGATAAGGAGTTTCATTACATTTACAGAAAACACTGTATCAATTAAGGTTCCTTGGACTATATGCGCAAAGAGACTAATTCAAATTTTGACAGATTTCGTCTCTACTGCTGACTGATCCTATATATGATTTCCAAAAAATGGCTCAAAAACAATAAAAATGTATTCATGGGGAAGGTCAGCTTCGTAGCTGTTCGCATTAGAATGATACTTTCTTTACATTGCATGTATTATCACTTACAGAGCTGCTCACGAGCCTGTTGTCACATGGATGCCAGCTTACGTCCCTCACACAGGCTTTATGATTGGCCAGTTTCATCACTATCTTACCCGTTAACAAGTCGTAAACTGAAAAGACCAAAGAAATGACAAATTATAACATGCTAATTAATACTACATTCTCCAATGTTTTGGAATACCTTTACATTCTCCTCTGCTTAATATATTATATAATGGTAATCTAGTCACTTACTCACAACTCGGCCAGTTGAGCACCCACTGTACACATATTGTTGACCAGTGCTGCTTGCAGGTGAGAAGCGACACCTGATCAAAGTGTGCAGGACACCATGGCCACGGTAAGTCATCAGAGATGTGTCCCCAGGAAGGCGCTTTTTCCTGAGAGCTTCAAAATATGCAAAGCAACAAATTAAATAAAAAGGCAAAATAATGTTAACACTTTTGGGTTAACTGAGGGTTAATCACCTTTCTTGGGCACTCGTTGCCATCTGTAATCCCAGTTCTGTTGGGTGATTGCTCTACGCGAGGCCTCAAGCCCCTCAGGACCTGAAAATCGCCGAATGTCCCATAACTTAATGCTTTGATCTTTTGAGTTAGAAAGCAGATATCTTGCATCACCCTGGGATTTTAAAATAAAAAAAAAATATTCGTTAACACCGGACAAAAAAATATATATTGAAACAAATTGCCAAATCTGAGAAAGAGAAGTGAAGATGGAGACATGAAAGGGCAAGTAACGTTGGCACAAGTTCATTCAAAATATGAAAACCAGAAAAGACACAAAGAGATGAGAATCTGGCAAAAAAGAGTGGGAAACCCGAGATCAAAAGACGTAACGCTGAAGTTAAAAGATGGTATAAAAAATCAAAGCAAATCAGATCACAGTGAGAAGCAAAATGAAAAACATATCAAAGCAACACAAGATATCCTAACTCCATTGTTTTCACCTTGCTGTCAATGAATGTGATACCATCCTGATGTCCAGCTAAGAGGCCCACTGGTTTGGCATCATCCTCACGCATTGTTCGACGATCCCAAACTTTACAAAGAGCATCATCACCTCCAGAATACAAGATGTGACAGCTATCATCAGCAAATGAGACAGCATTGACATCATCCTCATGAGCGCCAATCTAAGAAAAAGAGAAATAAGAAATTGTGGCCAAAAAATGTAGACTTGGATAATGTATTAAAAGAAAACAGAGCACCCGGATGAAAACAGGGGACAGGGAAAACGTTCAGGTTTCACTTTATGAAAAGCTTCACAAATAAAATATCCGTTACGATGGTGCTGTACCTTCAGTATTCGACAATTCTGTTCCAAGTCGTACACATATACACATCCATCATTGGCTCTGTTAAAAGAATGGACATGATCCATATAAGTTCTACATTTAGCTTTCCACAGTCCACAGGTGCCCATATCCTTTGAACTACTATGGAAGTAATTTCAAAGGCTTTAAAGCACGACTCCGGCATCTGTTTTTTTATTGCGCTGCTGTAGTGGTGCTTTAGACCTAAGTGTCTGCACACTGTCTGATACTCACCTTTCAGTGGCTTCATCACCTAATGCCACCGCTCTGGTCATTTTCCTGGGATTTATGACTTGATGGCAGCTCCAGAGTTTCAGAAAGCACTGGAGGTGACATTTCAATACACCTCTATGAGAACCTCGTTCTGGCCTCATTCAGGCTGTCATAGAGATGGATTGGGAGCTTATGACATAACGTCTGACTTCCGGACAGATTTAAAACTCAAGTCCAGCCCAGAAACAAACAAAACCCTCTGCAGTGGTACTTTGACTATAACGGTTATTCCAAACTCTGCGGCCTGCAACTATGTCAAGAACGCAGGTCCCTCGCCAGGGAGTTATATCAATCACCAGGTATTATCTGTTTCACAAGTTATCATCTGGTGATAGGAAATGTATCTGTGCTTAACTAGGAGTAAGGAAATGTATCTGTGCTTAACTAGGAGTATAAGAAAGATCTAATACAGCCTGTGTTCTGTAAAGGCATAAATCAGTGCCCACATGACCCAAACTGACACGTGGTCAAGTAATATATATTTTATTCATTATGGTGAGCACCTTGGCCCTAAGAAGAAGCTGGATTATCAGGCTAAAAGTGAAGTTAGGACACAAGTTCTGAAGTACAAGTGTGGGGAGAGTAGGAGCTCAGTTTTGCATACCACTGTCATAAATATTAATATTAGAGGTCAGTCATACCATGCACCAGAATTCTGCATTTGGAATATTGTCTGCCTATTAGGCACACACCTGCATACATCAGCGTGGTGCTTTTATTCTCATAGCTACATGCACAATCATATTGAATAACTTACATTAATCGGGCGCACACCACTGCATATTATATGACCATGTGTTCATTTGGGTCATGATAACATACATGGCATTCCCTTTAGTGTGATAGAATGTTTCATGAGTGAAAGGCACAGAGATCCAATAAACATGGCAATACAATATTTCAGCTTTCCTTCTATCAGTGACATATGATAGGTCAGAAGAATAAAGGTATTTTCCAGGGCCACTGGACCATATTTACAGCAGCTTTATCTTATATATAAAACCCGAAGGCCACTTCCGTGACGGACTTCGCCCAGGGGCTGGTGACGTCATCCAGTGCAGGGCCCCCCTGCTACAGGCAGCGGCACAGGAACGTTCCGACCTCGGAAGTTCCGTGTGCCCTACAGCCTCTCCCCTCCACCCTCTGCCCTCCAGCCACTAGCCTACATACCGGGGGGGGCGGGGGGGGCCCATTGCCCACCACCTCGGGGGGGCCACACACACCCTGAGGGTACCCGTGCTCCCCGCCGCGCGCCTGGAGAGGAGGGAGGGCGGGACTTCCTCTCCTGCACCTCTGCCCGCCCCTCCTCTCCTCCTACACCCGACGCGCGGCCCGTGGTGAGTTTCCAGCCCCCCACACGCTCCTCCGCTCCATCCGCCTCTGACCGCCGCCGCTCCAGCCGCCTCTGCCCGCAGCCGCTCCAGCCGCCTTTGCTAAGCAGCCTGTCCCCCTGTCCTCTGCCCAGCTGCCTGTCCCCCTGTCCTCTGCCCAGCTGCCTGTCCCCCTGTCCTCTGCCCTCCTGCCTGTCCTCTGCCCAGCAGCCTGTCCCCCTGTCCTCTGCCCAGCAGCCTGTCCCCCTGTCCTCTGCCCAGCAGCCTGTCCCCCTGTCCTCTGCCCAGCAGCCTGTCCCCCTGTCCTCTGCCCAGCAGCCTGTCCCCCTGTCCTCTGCCCAGCAGCCTGTCCCCCTGTCCTCTGCCCAGCAGCCTGTCCCCCTGTCCTCTGCCCAGCAGCCTGTCCTCTGCCCAGCAACCTGTCCTCCTGTCCTCTGCCCAGCAGCTGTCCCCCTTCTCCTTGCCCAGCAGCCTGTCCCCCTCCTCTGCCCAGCAGGCCCCTGTCCTCTGCCCAGCAGCCTGTCCCCCGTCCTCTGCCCAGCAGCCTGTCCCCCTGTCCTCTGCCCAGCAGCCTGTCCCCCTGTCCCTCTGCCAGCAGCCTGTCCCCCTGTCCTCTGCCCAGCAGCCTGTCCCCCTGTCCAGTCAGCCTGTCCTCTGCCCAGCAGCCTGTCCCCCTCTCCTCTGCCCAGCAGCCTGTCCCCCTTCCTCTGCCCAGCAGCCTGTCCCCCTGTCCTCTGCCCAGCAGCCTGTCCCCCTGTCCTCTGCCCAGCTGCCTGTCCCCCTTCCTCTGCCCAGCTGCCTGTCCCCCTGTCCTCTGCCCAGCGCCTGTCCCCCTGTCCTCTGCCCTCCTGTCCCTGTCCTCTGCCCAGCTGCCTCTGTCCCCCTGTCCTCTGCCCAGCAGCCTGTCCCCTGTCCTCTGCCCAGCAGCCTGTCCTCTGCCCAGCAGCCTGTCCCCCTGTCCTCTGCCCAGCTGCCTGTCCCCCTGTCCTCTGCCCAGCTGCCTGTCCCCCTGTCCTCTGCCCAGCAGCCTGTCCCCCTGTCCTCTGCCCAGCAGCCTGTCCCCCTGTCCTCTGCCCAGCAGCCTGTCCCCTGTCCTCTGCCCAGCAGCCTGTCCCCCTGTCCTCTGCCACCAGCAGCCTGCTTCCTCTGCCCAGCAACCTGTCCCCCTGTCCTCTGCCCAGCAGCCTGTCCTCTGCCCAGCAGCCTGTCCCCCTCTCCTCTGCCCAGCAGCCTGTCCCCCTGTCCTCTGCCCAGCAGCCTGTCCCCCTGTCCTCTGCCCAGCAGCCTGTCCCCCTGTCCTCTGCCCAGCAGCCTGTCCCCCTCTCCTCTGCCCAGCAGCCTGTCCTCTGCCCAGCAGCCTGTCCCCCTGTCCTCTGCCCAGCAGCCTGTCCCCCTCTCCTCTGCCCAGCAGCCTGTCCTCTGCCCAGCAGCCTGTCCCCCTCTCCTCTGCCCTCCAGTCTCCGCTCTCCTCTCCCTCTCCTCTACCCTCCAGCCTCCCCTGTCCTCTCCCTCCAGCCTCCCCTGGCCTCCAGCCTCCCCTGTCCTCTGGCCTCCAGCCTCCCCTGTCCTCTGGCCTCCAGCCTCCCCTGTCCTCTGGCCTCCAGCCTCCCCTGTCCTCTGGCCTCCAGCCTCCCCTGTCCTCTGGCCTCCAGCCTCCCCTGTCCTCCGGCCTCCCCTGTCCTCTGGCCTCCAGCCTCCCCTGTCCTCTGGCCTCCAGCCTTCCCTGTCCTCTGGCCTCCAGCCTTCCCTGTCCTCTGGCCTCCAGCCTTCCCTGTCCTCTGGCCTCCAGCCTTCCCTGTCCTCTGCCCTCCAGCCTTCCCTGTCCTCTGCCCTCCAGCCGTCCCCTGCCCCCTCCAGCCGTCCCCTGCCCCTCCAGCCGTCCCCTGCCCCCTCCAGCCGTCCCCTGCCCTCTCCAGCCGTCCCCTGCCCCCTCCAGCCGTCCCCTGCCCTCTCCAGCCGTCCTCTGCCCTCTCCAGCCGTCCCCTGCCCCTCCAGCCGTCCCCTGCCCTCTCCAGCCGTCCCCTGCCCTCTCCAGCCGTCCTCTGCCCTCTCCAGCCTCCAGCCGTCCTCTGCCCTCTCCAGCCTCCAGCCGTCCTCTGCCCTCTCCAGCCTCCAGCCGTCCTCTGCCCTCTCCAGCCGTCCTCTGCCCTCTCCAGCCTCCAGTCGTCCCCTGCCCCCTCCAGCCTCTAGCCGTCCCCTGCCCCCTGCCGCCTCCAGCCGTCCCCTGCCCTCTCCAGTCGTCCGGGGGTGGCCACATGTTGACTCAGGATCCAGGCGCCGGAGAAGACGCAGGGTCGGTGGTAAGTATAGCGGAGTGAGTGTGTGTGTGTGTCTGTATGTATGTGTGTATGTCCTGACCACTCTGCCCACGCCGCTGCGCTGACCACTCTCACCGCACTCACTGCTAGCCACTGAGCGACCGCGCGCAGTGCTAGCCACTGACCCACCATATACTCTGGTACCCACACAGCCGCCTGTATACACACAATTAATTTCACCGCACTACCCTAACTATTCGTAAATAAACTATATCTGGATTCTAGACTACCCGATTCTTTAGAATCGGGCTGCCATCTAGTCTTATATATAAAACCCGAAGGCCACTTCCTGAAAAGGCGACGGCCACTTCCGTGACGGACTTCGCCAAGGGGCTGGTGACGTCAGCCAGTGCAGGGCCCCCCTGCTACAGGCAGCGGCACAGGAACGTTCCGACCTCGGAAGTTCCGTGTGCCCTCCAGCCACTCCCCTCCACCCTCTGCCCTCCAGACACTAGCCTACATACCGGGGGGGCAGGTGGGGCCCATTGCCCGCCACCTCGGGGGGCCACACAAGCCCTGGGGGTACCCGTGCTCCCTGCCGCGCGCCTGGAGAGGAGGGAGGGCGGGACTTCCTCTCCTGCAGCTCTGGCCGCCCCTCCTCTCCTGCTACAGTACACCTGATGGCCGGCCCGCGGTGAGTCTGCCCTGCCGGCTCCAGCAGCCTCTGCCCTACCGGCTCCAGCTGCCTCTGCCCTCCAGCCTCCTCTGCCCTGGCCTCTGCCCTCCAGCCTCCTCTGCCCTGGGAGTCGGATCCTCTCCCAGCTCCCCCTCTGCTCCTGACATACCTTCCAGCCTCCTCTGCCTGCCCTGCCCTCCAGCATCCTCTGCCCTGGCCCGCTGCCTCTCACCTCACCTCTGCCCTGGCCTCTGCCCTCCAGCCTCCTCTGCCCTGGCCTCTGCCCTCTCAGCCTCCTCTGCCCTGGCCTTGCCTCCAGCCTCCTCTGCCTCCCTCTCCCTCTTGCCCTGGCCTATGCCCTCCAGCCTCCTCTGCCCTGGCCTCTGCCCTCCAGCCTCCTCTGCCCTGGCCTCATGCCCTCCAGCCTCCTCTGCCCTGGCCTTTGCCTGCCTCCTAGCCTCCTCTGCCTGGCCTATGCCCTCCAGCCTCCTCTGCCTGCCTCTGCCCTCCAGCCTCTCTGCCCTGGCCTTGCCCTCCAGCCTCCTCTGCCCTGGCCTCTGCCCTCCAGCCTCCTCCTGCCCCTGGCCTCCTGCCCTCTCAGCCTCCTCTGCCCTGGCCTCTGCCCTCCAGCCTCCTCTGCCCTGGCCTCTGCCCTCCAGCCTCCTCTGCCCTGGCCTCTGCCCTCCAGCCTCCTCTGCCCTGCTCCCTACCCTCTGCCCTGCCAGCCTCACTCTGCCCTGGCCTCTGCCCTCCAGCCTCCTCTGCCCTGGCCTCTGCCCTCCAGCCTCCTCTGCCCTGGCCTCTGCCCCCAGCCTCCTCTGCCCTGGCCTCTGCCCGCCAGCCTCCTCTGCCCTGGCCTCTGCCCTCCAGCCTCCTCTGCCCTGGCCTCTGCCCTCCAGCCTCTGCTCTGCCCTCCAGCCTCCTCTGCCCTGGCCTCTGCCCTCCAGCCTCCTCTGCCCTCCAGCCTCCTCTGCCCTGGCCTCTGCCCTCCAGCCTCCTCTGCCCTGGCCTCTGCCCTCCATCCTGCCCTCCAGCTCCTCCCTCTGGTCCTCTGCCCAGCCTCCTCTGCCTGGCCTCTGTCCTCAGCCTCCTCTGCCCTGGCCTCTGCCCTCAGCCTCCTCTGCCCTGGCCTCTGCCCTCCAGCCTCCTCTGCCCTGGCCTCTGCCCTCCAGCCTCCTCTGCCCTGGCCTCTGCCCCTCCCGCCCTGCCTCTGCCCTCCCCTCTGCCCTCCTCTGCCTCAGTCCTCTGCCCTGGCCTCTGCCCTCCAGCCTCCTCTGCCCTGGCCTCTGCCCTCCAGCCTCCTCTGCCCTGGCCTCTGCCCTCCAGCCTCCTCTGCCCTGGCCTCTGCCCTCCAGCCTCCTCTGCCCTGGCCTCTGCCCTCCAGCCTCCTCTGCTCTGGCCTCTTTCCTCCAGCCTCCTCTGCCCTCCAGCCTCCTCTGCCCTGGCCTCTGCCCTCCAGCCTCCTCTGCCCTGGCCTCTGCCCTCCAGCCTCCTCTGCCCTTCAGCCTCCTCTGCCCTGGCCTCTGCCCTTCAGCCTCCTCTGCCCTGGCCTCTGCGCTCCAGCCTCCTCTGCCCTGGCCTCTGCCCTCCAGCCTCCTCTGCCCTTCAGCCTCCTCTGCCCTGGCCTCTGCCCTCCAGCCTCCTCTGCCCTGGCCTCTGCCCTCCAGCCTCCTCTGCCCTGGCCTCTGCCCGCCAGCCTCCTCTGCCCTGGCCTCTGCCCGCCAGCCTCCTCTGCCCTGGCCTCTGCCCTCCAGCCTCCTCTGCCCTGCCCTCTGCCCTCCAGCCTCCTCTGCCTTGGCCTCTGCCCTCCAGCCTCCTCTCCCAGTCCTCTGCCCTCCTGCCTCCGCTCTCCTCTCCCAGTCCTCTGCCCTCCTGCCTCCGCTCTCCTCTCCCAGTCCTCTGCCCTCCAGCCTCCACTCGCTTTTCCCTGTCCTCTGCCCTCCAGCCTCCGCTCTACTCTCCCTGTCCTCTGCCCTCCAGCCTCCCCTCTCCTCTCCCTGTCCTCTGCCCTCCAGCCTCCACTCTCCTCTCCCTGTCCTCTGCCCTCCAGCCTCCACCCTCCAGCCTCCGCTCTGCTCTCCCTGTCCTCTGCCCTCCAGCCTCCGCTCCCCTCTCCCTGTCCTCTGCCTTCCAGCCTTCGCTCTCCTCTCCCTGTCCTCTGCCCTCCAGCCTCCGCTCTCCTCTCCCTGTCCTCTGCCCTCCAGCCTCCTCTCTCTTCTTCCTGTCCTCTGCCCTCCAGCCTCCGCTCTCCTCTCCCTGTCCTCTGCCCTCCAGCCTCCGCTCTCCTCTCCCTGTCCTTTGCCCTCCAGCCTCCGCCCTCTTGCCTCCGACCTCCTCTGCCCTCCAGCCTCCGCTCTCCTCTCCCTGTCCTCTGCCCTCCAGCCTCTGCTCTCCTCTGCCCTCCAGCCTCCGCTCTCCTCTCCCTGTCCTCTGCCCTCCACCCTCCGCTCTCCTCTCCCTGTCCTCTGCCCTCCAGCCTCCGCTCTCCTCTCCCTGTCCTCTGCCCTCCAGCCTCCGCCCTCCAGCCTCCGCCCTCCTCTGCCCTCCAGCCTCTGCTCTCCTCTCCCTGTCCTCTGCCCTCCAGCCTCCGCTCTCCTCTGCCCTCCAGCCTCCACTCTCCTCTCCCTGTCCTCCACCCTCCGCTCTGCTCTCCCTGTCCTCTGCCCTCCAGCCTCCGCTCCCCTCTCCCTCTCCTCTGCCTTCCAGCCTTTGCTCTCCTCTCCCTGTCCTCTGCCCTCCAGCCTCCTCTCTCCTCTTCCTGTCCTCTGCCCTCCAGCCTCCACTCTCCTCTCCCTGTCCTCTGCCCTCCAGCCTCCGCTCTCCTCTCCCTGTCCTTTGCCCTCCAGCCTCCGCCCTCCAGCATCCGCTCTCCTCTGCCCTCCAGCCTCCGCTCTCCTCTCTCTGTCCTCTGCCCTCCAGCCTCTGCTCTCCTCTGCCCTCCAGCCTCCACTCTCCTCTCCCTGTCCTCTGCCCTCCAGCCTCCACCCTCCGCTCTTCTCTGCCCTCCAGCCTCCACTCTCCTCTCCCTGTCCTCTGCCCTCCAGCCTCTGCTCTCCTCTGCCCTACAGCCTCCGCTCTCCTCTCCCTGTCCTCTGCCCTCCAGCCTCCGCTCTCCTCTCCCTGTCCTCTGCCCTCCAGCTTCCGCTCTCCTCTCCCTCTCCTCTACCCTCCACCTTCCGCTCTCCTCTCCCTCTCCTCCGCCCTCCAGCCTCCACTCGCTTCTCCCTGTCCTCTGCTCTCCAGCCTCCGCTCTACTCTCCCTGTCCTCTGCCCTCCAGCCTCTGCCCTCCAGCCTCCGCTCTCCTTTCCCTGTCCTCTGCCCTCCAGCCTCCGCTCTCCTCACCCCTCCATATGCAATGTACAGTATGTGTGTATATGTGTGTATGTACGCACGTCCGTCACTTTGTCCACACTTCCCTCAACTTTGTACACACACACACATACACACACACACACACTCCGCTATACTTACCACCGGCCCTGCGTCCGCTGTCTGGATCCTCAGTCGACATGTCGCTGCCCCCAAACTACTGGATCCAATATAGCGTCCAAGATGTCTCGCAAAACTACCCGGACAACATATTGGATCCAGTTGTCCGGGGGCGGCGACATGTCGACTCAGGATTCAGGCGGCGGGGAAGACGCAGGGTCGGTGGTAAGTATAGCGAAGTGTATATGTGTGCTTACCACTCTGCCCACGGCGCTGCGCTGACCACTCTGCCCACGGCGCTGCGCTGACCACTCTGCCCACGGCGCTGCACTGACCACTCTGCCCAAGGCGCTGCACTGACCACTCTGCCCACGGCGCTGCACTGACCACTCTGCCCACGGCGCTGCGCTGACCACTCTGCCCACGCCGCTGCGCTGACCACTCTGCCCACGCCGCTGCGCTGACCAATCTCACCGCACTCACTGCTAACCACTGAGCCACCCCACTCACTGCTAACCACTGAGCCACTGCACTCACTGCTAACCACTGAGCCACCGCACTCACTGCTACCCACTGAGCCACCGCACTCACTGCTAACCACTGAGCCACCGCACTCACTGCTAACCACTGAGCCACCGCACTCACTGCTAACCACTGAGCCACCGCACTCACTACTAACCACTGCGCCACCGCACTCACTGCTAACCACTGAGCCACCGCACTCACTGCTAACCACTGAGCCAGCGCACTCACTGCTAACCACTGAGCCACCGCACGCAGTACTAACCACTGAGCCACCGCGCAGTGCTAACCACTGAGCCACCGCGCAGTGCTACCCACTGAGCCACTGCGCAGTGCTAACCACTGAGCCACCTCTATACACACAATTAATTTCACCACACTCCCCTAACTATTACTAAATAAACTATATATGGATTCTAGACTACCCGATTCTCGGGCTGCCATCTAGTTAGAACATATTTAAAAACACTTACATCCCGCCGATCGGCGGGATGTAAGTGTTTTTAAATATGTTCTAATAAAGCTGCTGTAAATATGGTCCAGTGGCCCTGGAAAATACCTTTATTCTTCTGAACTGATTGGTGGAGCCAGCCACTGTTCCAGGTGCCTGGGAATCCGATGAGTGTTGAGGTGAACAGCTTCCTATTCCCCACCCCCATCAGCTGTGCAATATGATAGGTCAGACTGGTGTTAGTATTATTCAGCTCCAAATTACTATTTTGCCAGTGTCTTTCTGCTATATGAGCTTTCTTATAGGAGAAGTATGTAAGGAAGCATATTCCCTCAAATGAATCTATAAGAAGGGATATCTTACTGTCTTGTATTCTAACACCTATATATTATAAAGGCTTATTGTACCTTACATGGACATTACCTAAAAGAGAAACCTCCAGGCACCGGCAGAAGCTGCACGATTGACTTACAGGACCTGCGTCATGTGACTAAGGCTGTCACATGGTGTAAGGTTCTGGAAGCGCGATACCCACAGCTCCTATTTATGCCCAGAAGGAAGAAATTACTGGGGCTCACCGGGGAGGGTGAGTTTTCTGTCTTTGGGTGTCCCTTATTTGTGCTGCGTTTGTAATGTGCAATACACTTCTGCTGCTTTTTTTTGCAAATGACAAACACAGCACAAAAAAAAAAACATGCAGTGGGCACATAGCCTTAAAGCCACCGCTCTACGGCAATGTGTACCCATTCGGCACAGACCCTAACTCTTGTAGTTTACCTCACTATGTGCCAGTAGACTTCAAAATAGATGGAGGCAGAGCAGGACCCACATCTGACTATGCAGACACCTGCCCGTGGAAAAGCTATAAAAGACAAAATGCTCTGCCCAATAAAGTCTAAGATAACTGTACTGCAGTTGTATGAAATAGATACACTATGTCTGAGAGTGGCCTAAGGTAAATATTGTTTTATTTATTTGTGAACAGGTTTGGAATCAGTGTCTGATTTGGCCTTTATTCTGTCACATGGCAGTGCCCATTGAAGGGTTGATATTGACTTTTGGGATTGCTACTTCTGATAGTTCAAGTTCACTTCCTCTCTGAAGAGACAAGTTACATGACATGTGAAAACAGTATGAAAAGGAAGACTGGGCACTTTGGAATGGTTCACAGACCGCCATCACAAATGTGGGATGCATATATTTCTTATATTTAAATAACTTGTCTGTATGTTCTTGTTAGATATTGTACTGGTCTGGATATGATGCTCCTCTTTACATGTGTATTCTGCATTGAAAGCTCTGTTACTCATTCATATAAACTACCATGTTCCCTACATAGCTGTTGTTGCTCTTTCCTCTGGGGCACTGTATACGACATTGTATATTGATACCATGATTATAATTGCTGATACAATGTACTTGTTATTTTACTTGTTTTTTTTTGTTATTCATGGCCCAAATCTTGGAAGTAACCACATTCTAAAAAAATGTACATGTTGATGTATTTTTTGTTAAACTCCAATTGTGTATTCATGCTTTCCAATACAAATCTTTACTTACCCACCAAGCACTTCCCGACCGTCACGGGAAACCGTGAGGGAAAATACAGCAAAGCGTCTCTCTGATGGACTTGGATAAAAAAAGGCCAAGGTGAGACAACATTAGGAGGCTAATAATACATGTAAATATGTGAACTGTTGAAATATTGCCTGAAAAAAAAACATGGTAAACATTGTATAGGATAAGTCAAGTGTATCATTTTCAGTTTTGGAAAGAGCAGGTCTAGGACTTATATGGGTGATGTTCACATTTTGTTGGAGCCACGTTTGTACTTTGTAGTTATTTTGGTGCCACTGAAAAACAGGATTCATACAAAATCCCCGATCGGAGCCATTCATTACAAAGAGGCAGAGGGCTCACTTTGTGCTTCATCTAACCCAGAGGTCCCCAACTCCAGGCCTCAAGGGCCGCCAACAGTGCAGGTTTTCAGGATTTCCTTAGTATTGCACAGGTGTTAATGTGATCAAATGCACAGGTAATGATTCCAACCCCTGTGCAATACTAAGGAGATCCTGAAA